>QJNX01000020.1:0-378878 GCA_004155925.1 Monosporascus sp. MG133 | reverse complement strand
CACCCCCCCCCCCCCCCCCCCCCCCCCCCAGCATGTTCTAGTCGTTCGACACTCTCATCCATCAATGTCTTCCAACTCTGCGGTTTGTCCCCATCGGGCGCCTTACACTCGACCCAAAGACAATCGCGCCAAGAAGATAACGGGGGGAGGCCAAGTCGCAAGGTGACATCGAGTATCCCTTCTACGACAATGCCGACTTGGTGGCTGTCTTCGTTGGGAGGAAAGCCTCGATATGCCCTGCGAATGACATTATACATCGTGGTGCTCGCAGGCAGTGCGCTTTAGTCGAAATAGAGTGTACATATACCCATCCAAGCGTTCCACACAGCGGGCACTTTGCCGTACCCAGTGGCGTTGACGATGCTTGCCACTAAGAGCCGAGGCGACACGTTAGGATCCCAGTACGACCATCGAAACCGTCCGGCCAGGGGTTCGTTAATGCCAAGAAAGGTGCATGGGTAGGACGAGCAGGGACGGCTCACGGGGATGCCATCTTGAGATGAAATATGTTTAAATTTATGAACATCTCATAGATGTTCACGGTACCATATCATGCAATCAGGAAATAATCTTAATTGACGCACTTCATGGTCGATCTCGCATTTCTGTTCCTCGGATGGCCCCCTCCAACCACCAGAGCAGCGAACTGAAGTTCAAGGAGCAAGGTTATTGTGCAGCTGTAAGTTAGGTTTTTACGATCAACCACTTACAGCCATGGGTAGTGCGTGGTACCTACGGGTGGGTAATTGCAAACCTTATCTTCAAGTCGTTTGTTAAATATAACAGCTATGTCGACAGAAATATTTGTCAAGGCCCCAGATGCCTTCCTTCAACAGGTATAACTGATACGGTCCACCGCAAAGTTTTGGCAAGAGACATGTGCATTGAGTAAAAGGGGCAAATGTGTGAAACCTTGAATACCCAAGATAGCGACAGACACAGAGTGTCCGGAATCAAATCCCAGTATACATTGACAGGTTTCCTATCCGACTGGTCAACCACCTACAGCTCCTTCGAGCGTGAAAGCGCCTTTTGGTTGTGTTGGCTTCTTCAATCTCAGCTCTTCTGTCTTGACGAGATTCCTCTTGTTGAACTCGTCAAACAACCGCGAAACATTTACCATGAGAGCAAGTGTTCGTATCATTCGTCATTTATCGAGATTGCCTGTTATCCACTTCGATGGACCGTGGAGACTGTGCCCAAGGGACAGCGAGGAGCTATCACAAAGTCCAGGTGATGCTGACACCGCGGCGGTGGGACGACCACTACGCGACAGACATAGATTCTTAGGTGGTAATTAGCAGCACGGATAGTGACGCAGGTATAGAGAGGGGGCATTCAATTCAGCCGACAGATCCACGTGTCCACGACAGCAAGAGGGCCAGCACCATATATGATGAATAGAAAAGACGAAGGAAAACAAAACGATCGACACCAAACGCCACACGAGGCCAGACTGGGGAAACCGGCTGCCCGCGGCGCTCAAGCTCCACTCCGTCTGATAACGATACCTATGATACTACTTGACTCAGCGAAGTATGACCAGTAAGCAGCATATTCCATGCGGAGAGGCGAAGTTGAATACTGAATTGTTATGGTGACGGATTGTTCATGAATCGAGCTCACGTTGAACGGTTGAAGCCGTATATGTCGTGTCCGCCCTCGTGATACGGCTAGAAAAGTTGAATTTTCCTGCAAGGCTAGCGCAGTCGAACGTGTCCTGTTGGTTAGCCTTTCCCTCATAACCGGTGCCATGGCCCAGGTGTTCCTTAACGAATGGGGTGGGGCTCTGCCCTCATTATCAATGCGCAGGCTTACCAGAGCCTTCTCAGTATATTGTTGTTGACTTTGAATGATATCGCCAGTTTCCGAAGACCGATCGATTCGTACGCCTGAATACCAGTTTGCCACACCCAATCCTTGATGGGTACGTCGCCAGCAACGGCCCCGGCTATTCTCTATAGCCGTGGCTTATCGGGGCCGAAGAGGAGGAAGTTGTCGACATATGAGGCCAGACTTGACAAGCCATATGCTTCATTTGATGACCGTCGTGCATGGCAGGAGGACTACCAGGAGGTGTATCCTTCGCTAAAAGGACGCCGGCTATATAGGCCTAGCCCACAGCGGCCTTGGCAAGAAAGCAAAAAGCTTTCGGGGTGATGGTGAGGCTATGTAATGCAGGCCAAGAGATAAATATAGGACGTAGGTCTAGCTTTCAACTAACTACATAGAGGGCAGAGCCTGGAAAACCAAGGGCTGCTTATACAGACCAGGTGGCAAATCATGCACAGGGGTTGAAAGAATAACAGAAACGGCCGTTGTTAGACCCGGTGAGTGACCTGGACAGAGGAAGAGGGCATCCAAACACGAAACGGAAATTCATACACCACAGACATAACGCAAACCCTTGAAATTTTACATTCGGGGGGCGTTAACTGAGTGAGCTGTTAGGGATAGAGGGACACAGACGCAGACCAGAATCCCGAGCCTTGAGCATTGTATACAATTAAGCAATCTGATGGATCATTTGTATTCGAAATTGGTGGTGTGTAATGCGCAATAATAGGTCTCCTGACGAAGATAATGATATATTGCCCCTATGAGGGATACCCACCCAAGATAGCCCCCCATCAGAACGCCAGTGGTACTCGCTTACTGACCTCGCGGCAGTTCCACCCCCCTTATAGACTCATACTTATGCTGAAGCACCAAAGATCTCCACTCCATCCCCACCTCAAACATCTCCTCACCACCAGCGACCTCAGTCTGGGGGAATCACTCACCTAGCTCCGACGCACCAGGTCCTTACTTACATCTCTTAACCCTTATTCAGCCACTCTACTCCAGCCCCCTGTTCCACGTTTCCGCAGCAACAACGACAACGAAAGGCGAGTGCTCACGCGCCCCCAGCGTCAGGACGGGGGGACTCAGCAGACCCGGCGGCGGGACCGCAACCGAGATCTCACCGGAGCCCCCCGGACGTGGGGTCGGCGGTGTGTACTGGACCCTGCGGACGAGGATCGAGGGGATGGCGCCGTGTCCGCGTGCGCCCATCGTTGTCCGGACCTTCCCGTCAACCGAAAGAACGCCGGGGAAGGCGTTCTGCTGCAGGAAAAGCGGCGCGGGCGCGTCGTCGTCTAGTTCGGCCTCGGCTTCCTCTTCGGGATCTGAGGGCCGCAGCGACTGGTTGCCGCCGTCAGTGTCCTTCTCGGCGTCGCCACGGCGCTGGATGCCGCCGAACTTGAACATGCCGCCGCCGCGGTTGGCTTTCTTACCTTGATTTCTCTTGGTATCGTCGGCGCTCTCGCTCTCATACTCTACCTCCTGAGCTACAACATCATCTTCGTCACTGCTCGCGTACCAGAACTCGCGCCTAGCGTTCCGCTCAGGGTAGCAACACAGCGGTCCCGAGCCACGGCCCTCAGGGTTGCACAAGCAGCGGTCCGCGTCCGCGAACTTGGGCCGCGACATACTGGAGCTGCGAGGCGATACTAGCGCGTTGTCTCCGTCGCTCCTAAGGAGCGTGCAGGAGGCGCAGAGCGCATGCGCGGGGACCTTGGTGCGGTTGAAGAGGGCGTACATCTTTCTTCTTGGGAAGATGATCCGTTCTATGAGGAATGCTGCGTGATGGATGAATGGGGGGAGATAAGACTCAGCCGATATAGTTGAGACCTGAGAGACGGGAATGAAGTAGAGGGAAAACGAGTGCCGCTACCTAACTAACTACCAGTAGCCGTCTGGTTGGTCGATACTTACCTGCGATGGCTGAGAGTGTTCTGAGGTTTGGGCTTAGGATGGTCATTGAACGGACGGGGACGACACCGCGTTTTATATGCGCGAGACCGGATAACTGAGATACAAAAGCTTTGTGAGATCACCAGGAACAACAGCCTCTCGATGCTTCAAAGGGAGTTCTTCGAAAATCCGAGCTATCCTATCTATCCATTTGTCAGGCGCCTTTGAGGAGAGCGAGTTGAACAAGGGCATTGTATACGGAGCATGCAACCTGTGTTGTTCAGCTCCGGACCACTGCGCCCTTGTCGAAAGGACCTACTATCTCACACACAAAATGGGACGGCCGGTTCCAAAGTGGCATTGTCTCATAGACAAAGCAGGAAAAGCTCCGGTCATGTACGTCCTGTAGCTATCTCTTGGTTCCGGGGCGGAGACTCGTTGGCAGGCGTTCCAGGTACCTGGGCTGCCCAGCAGATCACAGTTAAAGAGCAAGGAACACGCCGCTCACTAACCACCATATAATATGGGCTGGAGCGGCTCAGTGTATACGAGGGATTCATTACCCTCTTTAGGAGGAAGGAGTGGTGTTCCTTTCCTACTACATGCCTAGCTACCCTGACTGCAGTCAGAGCGTATGAGAAGGGATCGAGTGGGAGGTCTTAAGAGGCATGCGGTTCAACTCAGTGAGGGGTATCGACATAGGAGAAAAATAGTAATCAAAGACGACCGAGACCTTTGCCGGTACAACGCAAAAGTGATGCGAGTCGCCCCCAGTCCGATTCCTCATTACCAAAACATCCTAACAATTTTACATACACAGCATGCTCGGGGTATGGGGAAAGAAATTTTCTTGATTTTTGTATGAAATTTAGTCAAGTGCTTTTGTGTATGATGACAGCCAAACCACCTTAGGGCCGCCTAAGCATGACGGCCATTTTCTTTAACGAAGATCAGCCTTTCCGGAATACCAAGCGGCAGACGCGCCGCGGCCGTATGCTGTTGCAGAGTCTTCCTACGCAATCTTCTGGAGTTGTGCGATCGGGTGTTTAGGAGCCGAGGCTGGGGAAGGCGGACTCGTCAATAGCGTTGAAGGAAGCGCCTTCACGACCTCCGCGACCGCCACGGAATTCACCTCGGGCACGGCCGCCGCGACCCTCGCCGCGACCCTCGCCACGACCCTCACCACCGCGACCCTCGCCGCGACCGCGTCCACCACGGCCCTCGCCTCGTGCGCCACCACGGGCGCCACCACGTCCGCCACGGGGGCGGTCCGGCTCGACATAGCGTTGGTCAATCTCGACGATCTGCTTGGTCTTGCGCTCACGCTCACGCTTAGACTTGCCGCCGGAGCCAGCGATGAACTCGTCGTCGTCATCCTTGGTGAGCTCCTTAGCGTTGGCCCACTTCTTGTCGACCTTGCTGCCTTCGTTAGGCTTGCGGGGCTCGAGCGAAGTGCTCAAGGCAAGCTTCTTCTCGGCCTGCTGAGCAAGGTACTCGGCGTAAGAGATGCTCTTGTCCTCCGGCTCGGGCTCAGCAGCGGGGATCTCGGCGTCCTCAGCAGTAGCTTCCTTAAGCTCGGACTGGGCGATCTGCTCGCCGACCTGTTCATCCTTCTGCTCAGCGTCGCCATCAGTGGCGCCCCAAGACTGAGCTGCCTGCTTCTCGGAGTTGCCACTGTAAAGGAGGGTTAACGGGGTCGAAAATAGGTCAGGTGCGAGGGACTCACGTGTTGAAGCTCTTGGCCTGCCTGTCGTCACGGGTACGCGGGTAACGACCACCACGGCCTGTGTGTGTCATGTTAGCAACGATCGTCCTCGAAATAGCAGCCATCGCCTGGCTAGCTCGAAAGGTTGATCACGTCTCACCTCCTTGCTCGCGAGCTCCACGGCCGCCCTTAACACCGGGCCGGGGGGCCTCCTCGACAGGCTTGCGGTGGTTGCTGGCGCTACCGGCGTTACGGTCACGGAAAGCTGGTATGACGCATATATGTCAGCCCGAACAGGTTCGAATACGGAGAGCAAATGAAGAAGGAAGAATTGAAGATGTACTGACCTCCCTCGTTGCCTCCAGGGCCTGCACGTCGGGGGCCAGCATTACCGGCGGCCTTCGTGGGCGCCTGGGGGTCGACATTGCGCTTGGTGCTGCGCATGGTAGTCTTGTCGACCGTCTTCACGGGAGCCTTGGGCGTGTCATCCTCCTCGTCATTCCCTAGTTAAACGAATATCCATGTCAGTGGTAGCTCATAGCCAGCAGTGATAAATCCGATCCAAGCCAAAGCGCAGATTTTTCACTGGAACCCCGCGTTGATTGAAAACTGGACAAGGCGCATACCGAGGAGGGCGAAAAGGTTCTACCAAGCGGTGTTAGCTCACTCCACGCATCATCATATTCAATTCAGGTCAGAAAGAAATTGAAATAAATGGTTCCCGGGAGTTACCTGGAGATGGTATCAATCCGGGGGGAGGGTAAACCCGTGACGTACCTTGGAGGCGACGGACATCTTGCCGCCAGTTTTTTTCGCCTTTCAGCAAGGCGTAGCTTTCGGGGACGACAATCAGGCCAGTGGATTGGTTTGCAACGAGGGGGGAGGATACGGCCTAGCAGCAGGTCATATCCTTATGATTAGAGAGGTGGAGATTGAGTCGTCGACGACAACTTCAGGACCGGAATTTTCGGGTGGTTGGAAGGGGGGGGAAGTGTTTGGAGGAAGTGGTCAACCTAATCTAATCTGCTGGCCTTGCCCGACAAGTCATACAAGCCCAAAGCAGGTGAATTTTAGTTGCCCAGGTGTGTTATGGTGGGCGGGTGCTTGTGTGGGTTGGTGGTGGTGGTGGTGGTAGGTATTTCGTAGATTGTGGGGAATTTTTGGGCCGTTACAGTAAACTTTCTTAAGAGCTCTTTTCTTCCTCACCCGGTCTCTTTCCAATGGCGCGAGCTCATTCTATCATTTTGCCCTGATTCAAGTCTAGGCTCGCTTAAACGGAGCTGGATTTATTATTCACCAATAACCACCCCTCCAAAATGATCTGACAGCTTGCAAAATTGCTTGGTGGGCTATCGATAGGGCTAAAAACGTCATTTAAGCTTGGGGGATCACCTGCGAACCATCCTTACTAATGGAGGTACGTACCTATATTAGGTACTCAATAGAAGCATTCAATGCTCCCTCGCTGCACCATTTATCTATCCATGTCTTTGCAATCAATACCTGCATATGTGAATCGCGAGGCAATCCCTTTCGGATTCCGAAGTCATCCCTGATGCTGCCGATCGATCCCCTTAAACTTTTATTCAAGAGCATCGAGCAGTGGTGCGGGCTACGATAGAGGCACGACGCCGTCACTCGATCTTTCGCCTTACGGGGAATATCAACCCGACCTCAGTTGAGGGTCCACAAGTATCACAGACATTGAACCAACAGGCTCGCTTGCATAAATCTAGGTCTGTACTGTTAGCTGCTGAACGGGAGTCCACTTTGCGGCCTTATGCTATCCGGTCCTTCCAGATCAATGTGACAGCTACTGGAACTATCTTGTTTTATAAGGTCCTGCTATCTATCACTCGGGGTGTGTTTAGCCCCTGACCATGGGTGTCCCTTCAATCTGACCTGTGTTAGATATATAATCCCGCCACAAGCTGCATGGACATCTCAACTTCTTCAGCGAACCCAAAATGACAAATGGAAGCAATAGCTTAAAGTGATATAGGTTGTATGATCCTAGCGTGGACTGAGGGGTTTTTCGGGTTTAAGAGAGACACTTCAGTTCGGAAATGATCACGAGATAGCACAAGTCCATAAGCTCTCACCGTCGGAAAGTCCTGAGCAAACTTGGATGGCTGAACTGCTTGAAGTACTGCCCCCAAAGTCGGAACATGTGGCAACAGCCTTCTTATTAATTCCTTGTCTGCCATTGGCTAGAGGAAACGGCAGAGGAAGATGAGTTCCATGGCCCAATATAGTTGTAATATTGCCGTTGAGCCGCGCAACTTTAGATATCCATTCCATAATTTCCTGTGACTGTGAGCAGCCCCTTCATTCGTAAAACCATGTATATGTCGTATCGATATGGGCCGAAGACAGGCAACTTCCGGAGATGAGTAACGGCTTCCGAGCTCTGAATGTTGTGGAAGACTATTTTTTTGGGAAAATATACATATCTGGACCTCAACACGCTGGAACAAGTGATACATAAGCGTCTAATAGTTTCATTTGTGACATACCTTTTGTGATTTCCTCCATCTAGTACATAGGTTCACCTCAAGAAAGTGGTGATATGCTTCCTGGCAATGCTTCTTGTCTGTCTTGGTGTAGACACATGAAGCAGTGACACTAGTATATAGGAGTTCCCAGCCCGTAGTATAGCCCCTTGGTCCTGAGTCGTTATCCTCAGCCAGAAGGATCTAACTTTCCTTGAGGCTTGAGAAATATTGGAAGGAACTGGAGGAGCATCGACCTGCATCAGGCTTCTGGCAAGTTCAATAGATTTCCATATCCAATTAAGGGGGCGGGTACCTTGGCGACAAAGTGGTTGACCCCTTCAATCCTGCGAAAACCTTCTCTCATCAACCTTCAAGTAGCAACCCTGAGCGGATACTCATCTGAGTTTCACGTCTAAGACACGACAAAGTTCTCACCTCACTCATGTAACTTCTTTTTAATACGCATGGCCGAGTGGTGCAGTGGTAGCACGTCAGTTTCACAGAAAGCCCATGAATACTGCGTGCAATGGTTCCTCAGCCTGCCAGTTTCATCATAAGTTGAATATTGGAAGACCCTGGGTAAATCCCAGCTCGAATAACCAACCATCTTTTACCTTTTTGCCTTATTCCCATTAGCAGTGCCTACTGACTTACCTCTGCCCTTGTCTTAGGTATAGACGTAAAGAGATGGGTGGCTACGAAAGAAGTACTTAACGTCAAAAAGATCAGATTCATTCGAGACTTATGTAGCTTCGAGATTCGACCCCCACTGCAGTAACTGACATACCTCAAGAAAAGCCTCGATGCCAATCAACTCATGACGCCGAGGGTAGGACCAGAAGAAGTTCTCGCGGCCAACGGCATGGGGGTAGCAATGCTGTGTTTCAACGATTAATGACCTCTCCTTGCACACATGCCTTCCGACATATTCTTTTTCCTACCTGCCAACTGTCACTCACACTCTACCTGGGTCCTGGAGTCACTAATTCTTTTCTCCTTCTTCTTCATTATTCTCACGAACACATCATACAGCACGCAACAGTCAAGGATAGAACAAGCGCTATATCCACCGGGTTATCACCGCTCGTGCAAACAACCACCGGCTCCTTCTAGACTCTTAGCTGCTAGCTCAACATACGGGTTCTACCTAAGCGTAACCTAGACGACCCAATCGATGTAAACAAGTGGTAGAAGTGTTTTCTCCTCGAGGGCTTGCTATTCACGAGTCCCCTTTCGGTTAGCTACGGCAGCTAGCCATTCCAGATCTCAAATTTGACATTGAAAATCAAAAAGTGGGAGCCTGGGTCGTTGGTTGTTCGAGCACTATTTGCAAATATATGTTCCGACAGATAACTACCCCTAAATCATCCACCGGGTCCTTGATCGTCAGTTTGCCAGTAACACTTCTTGATGGGTGGCAATATTAAGCCCTGGTAAAGTGAGATCGAAGCGTATGCATAACCATGTTGCGAGAGAACCGTATCTAGGGCTAGAGAGCCTGGCACTAGAGCGAAGAAGCGGCCTTAAGAGCTAGTACCCAAGCGAGGGTTCTGTCTCAGGGACCCGATATCTGACCCCTGGAAGCAGGAACGCATTCGGGCAACGGATTGGGTTGTATGTCGAGGGGTGAAATAGATTCTGCTGCCCTCCCAGCTCGAATCCCCCGGGACATTGATATGGTTCCTAGCTTTGGGTCCACATCCGCTGGGCTTAGAGATTTTTGCTCTGCTCGCGTCTACCTCTGTGGGATGAGGAGATGGGAATGGAGAAACCACTCTAGGATAGCCACTGACGTGCTGGATGAGAAAACCAGATGCCAACGATCGCGCGCATCGAGAACCTCTGAGCGCGGCGAGGGCGTTGCGCGGGTCCTGGTTGGGTTTGTTGTAGATCATTGACCCTCTAGATTCAGTGTATGATCCATGCTGTACGTTCCCGCGGGAGAATTTCCCTCGGATGCGCGTCTGGATCTATAGTGTGTGAATAGTGGCTATACACATAGCGATAAACGTGGGAGCATCTGTCTGCCAGGCACCTCTCCATACACTAGCACAGTCAAAGCCTACCCAGCAGGGGCGAGGCTTATAGTGTCGATCGCAACGGTAACTTGCTGGGAGTATTCATATAGTCACCGAGATAGAGATATCTCAAGCAAGGGATGGCAGTGGCTAGTTGAAGCACATAGGGCCGCAGGTGCTGCAGCGGCTAAACCCTGCGAGCCCTGAAGGTCCTTCACATGGCACCGCCGAACACTAAGGCAGATAGCTTAGACCACGATGAGCGAAGAAGCCCTCAAAATGCCGGCTGAGCTCCGAGGTTAAGTGACGGCGGTAGACTAGCGACGTGACAACGGCCTCGATATTTTGCTGTAGATGTACGAGGCCGCCACTTTGAAGTGAGTATAAGTTGTCTGAAAATACTCAAAAAGGAGTAGTAATAAGATGATCTAGTAGATCTAGGTATCTCTTCATAAGAGTTATTGCTGTGCTTATCGCGCCCCGGAAGCCGGAAAAGAGAGCCTCTCCAGGCTTCGCTCCCTCAAGGGGCCCCTGACGCGGCTTATCTGTAGGCACAGCACAACCGCCCGCGGAAAAACACACAAACACACCTCTCACATACACAACTACGCCGTCACCCCCCTGCGTTTAGAAAGAGAGTTGCATTATGCATTTAGACAGTCCTGCTACCCCAGAAGGCAATTCGGCGGGACGGAAGGTTGGTTCGCCCGCTCTCATTCGGCCAAGTCGAATTAATCTGACCGAAGAAATGCGTAATGTATGTTGCTTCCTTTATTAGATATTGGGCCTGCTTACTTGGGTGTCTGCACGTAAAGAAAGAGAAAAGGACGAGTGAGACAGAGACCGTGGGGTGCGTTTGTGTGGGACGGGGAGATTCGAGAATTTCTCTTAATAATGGCATTTCCGGTGTGGTTGCTTATCTCTGGCTCGTCCTCGAGACTTTCGCCTTACAGCAACCAAGAAAACCCCCCCAGCCAGCCCAGAGATACGGGACCAAGCGCCGACCAGCATACATACCTAGTTAAGTACATACAAACACATATAAATATCCGTTTTCCTATCTCTGGGTCGTTCCTGATAACTCGTTGTTCTTTTCCGGATTTTTGGTCCATTTATCTAACTGATAGGAAATCCTGGTTTCTGGTTTCTGACAAAACGCTGGAAGATACGTATGACAACCCGATTTAACATCCGCCTTATCGCACGGCTACCTGCTTCGCCAAAGCCATGGTAGGCTCCTATCTGGACGGACTATTTTTACTCCTTACCATTGGACACAGGTGTTCCTACTCCTTTCCCTTCCTTACATTCCCATCACACCATAGCCTATCGAGAAACTCAAACGCTAGGTCGCGGATATTACGTGGCTCCTCGAGTGAGGAGGCCGATCGTTCTGACACTTATCGCGCGGCATGCATTTCTTTTCGAGGTCGACCCTGGTGCACGCCCGAGGGGCCATCGTCTCTTTAGGTTTCTTTAGGACTACTGATGGCCTGAAGCGGTTGATGTGGTACTCGACATGTGGAACGGAACAGTTTAAGGGCTGATCGGTAGCACGCGAGACTAAGTCGGATAGCCAAGCTGGTCAAAGCCGGACAGGGTGGGTGCTATCATCTCCCAGAGCAACGCCAATAGGGGTGACGAAAAGATATCCGACGTCTCCGGTTGGGGCACGAAAACGGATTTGCGAAATCGACGGCATGCTCCCGTCATCGCGCATACACGAGTGGCAGTAGACTGCGTAGTGGCGATTGAACACCGTCGGGGACCTGAACCTTCGTTGATCATCACGGCGCTCTGCTGGGCGACATGTGTTCGACTGCTGGCATGGGTGGTCATGCCGCGACGTTTCGAAGCACCACCTGAACGAGAGATCGTGTTGAGACTCGTTATGGCGGCCGCACCGACAGAGGGCGGCGGATCGCCAGCAAGCAGCAGGGGTCAATCGAGGCCGCCGGATGTTGCGCTCCGGATCTGCAGGGAATTTGGATCCGGCGTCGCATCACCAGGAAGACGCCACAGGCAATTTTCGTGGCGGGGTTCCGACAGTTCACAGTCCAGCGAACGAATGGTCATAACCGCCGGGTCCGACTCATTCGTGTTCGACCGTGCCGACTCGCCGCTTTCAAAGTTTCGAAAGTGGATGGTGCCGTGAGTAGACAGAACAGTAGTGGCTGGGCAGAGAAAGCTTCCTCAATCAATGAATGGAGAAGCAAGCTCCGCTCCCTCGGAATGTGCTGCAGCATATCGAGCAAGCAAAAAGGAATCGCGGCCTGTAGAGTCTAGTGCATGACTCTTTTTTCGATCCCGAGCTTTCACCGGAATGCGTTCCGCACTGCGACCTAGTCTGGCTGGCAGAGTCAGTCACATGCTCCTGGATGGCTTGGTGGCTCGTTCCAATAATGGAATGCACTCCATCGTGCATGGCGCGGGATCGCTCCGGGGTCCCAGCGAGTTATCCTCCAACGTTGTGATGTTACGATTACCTACACTGCGCAGGCCCTGCCGAGAATCTCGATGTATCTGGCCTACCTTTCGCCTTTTTTTTTTCTGATCACCGCCGATACATGGTGGGGCACCCTGGCCAAGCGAGCAAGTTCAGACCCGGGGCCACGTGGCTTCACTCCGTTTATTTCGCGACGTGCCGCAACCGATAACAATTAAGGTGCGACCGTTATGTTTGCGTGTATGTGTGTACCAGTTCGAACCGGAGATCGAACCGGGGACTCGTTGCGATTCTCTCCATGGTGCGCCCTGGATATGCACAGTTGTCGATTCTCCGCGGAGCGTCTGCTTACTAACGACATCGTATATCCAAGAGGCGTGTCCCCGACACACCCTAGACGGGCCGGCGAAGAAGCAGGCAGGAGCCAAGGCAAAAGACGAACGGTGGGCGAGGCAGGGCAGGGTTCGCATATTCCGCTGTGATGCGACTGAGCCGGCCCCCTTGGCACCGAAACCGCACTCAAGTTCGAATGTGGAGAAGCAAGACCAGTCACAAAAGCATACGAGTCAAGCATCAGGTGCACCATTTTTACCGAACAAGGCAAGTCCACCCGAGGGCTGGGCAGCAGGGCTTGGCCAGCGAGCGAACTCGGCCAAATCGAGATGCAACTGCGCGCGCGCACTACACAAGAAAGAAGCCATCTCGCTTCATTTGGATTCGGCTTCTCTCTCCTTTCGGCCGCGCTGTGTGTGCGTCTCGAGGGCCCAGGGTTACTGGTCGTTGCCGGAAAGCATGTGGAGGCCTTGGTGACTGATTTTCCAGCTAACTTACTTACACCGGGCCCTAGCAAGACCAGACGGTGAGAAACCTACCGTCCGCCGTACTCAAGTGCAACATGTGGTCCACTCCTGCTAGAGAGCGCCGCACACGCAAGGGCAGCTGACCCTATTTGCATTGAGGAGCCCAATTCCTACTTGGAATTGTATCGACGCGTCCTACGTGCGAATACGACAACTGGAACGTCAATGTTACGGCGGCGGGCCAGCGGCTATCGGCCGGGCCCTCGGGCGAACGGGTAGGTAGGTAAATTATCAGTCAGACCAGACCCAGGTAGAGACGTGCATCGCCTGATGCCGAGACGAAGTTTATGTATGTATTTACAGTTGCGCTAGCTGGAAGGGGCTCCTTGTGCAGGTGTAAACGATTGATCACACCTCGAGCTCTGAGGGCTGTCGAACGCGGGCTAAAAAGATTAAGTTTTTATCTACCTAGCTTAACTACATACATCGGGGACCTCCAGTTTCATGCTCGAGCTTTTGTGAGAGCCGCTGACTTCAGCTGCTATGGTCCCACCCTCCTTGGGCACAATTGAGCATGATACATTCATACATACATCGTTGCGCCGCCTCTCCGGACGGGAAGTAAACAATCCATAGAACACCATAATACCATCAGTATCGCAAACGAGACGCCCTAGAAGAGTAGAGAGATGTTGGGAGGTGGGCAACTTGCCTACCCTTTTTGGCTTGCACGAAGCAATGAAAGAAAACCGGCATAATCCACACATCCATAAACCACAATGAATTTTCTTTTTCTTTGATCCGTGAAAACCATCGTCTTAACAACAGCCAGCCCCCGGCTCCAGAGAATTGACCATCACCCCGGCCCCTCCCCTTTACTAACCTTCCTATGAAATCTAGGACGTAGCGTTCCCTCCCAACTAAATATATCACAAGACTCGAAAACGGTACTATACCGTGTGGGCTGGCATTAATTCATGGAATCGTAGAATTTTCGTTCGCCTTGCCGTCCCGATGCTGTATGTTCTGTGTAACTTTTGGTTGTCCTCGAGGAAAAAAAAAACCTAAGATTTTGATACGACCGCCGGATCCTGGGGTATCATGCCAATTGTTCCGTGCCGTCTTTTTGAATGCTCCAGAAAAATGCCGCCGCCTCGATAGGAATAAGATGCGGACTCTTCGTTCCGTCGTGTGAATCGGAGCGGAACCGCCGCGGCTGGCTACGGAATCGTCGTCCTCCCGAACACTCCCCCCACCCCTTACAATCTGTACTTTCCCGTCTCCTGTTGTGCCGACCCCCAATGTCCCTATCCTTCCAACTGTCGCCAGTTGCTTCTCCCCTTGTCACGGAAACTGCTAGGTCGTATTCCGTACGACCCGCGCACCGCGCTCTCGATGCTGGATAACGTACCGCTACCGCATATTGCTCGTGTCGAAACTGAACTGCGTCGGGAACGCCATCGACGCACTAAGTCCGAAGGGATCCCAATCCAGAGCCGGATCGAGTAGCTGGCTCATACTCGGATACCCCTGACCTTGAGTCTGGGCTCCTTGCTCGGAAACCGCCGGCGTGGCTTGTCCCGCGGGACCCGTCGTCGGCGGCGGTAGGTGCATTGTTCGTTGCTGCTGCTGCTGCTGCTGAACACCCGGGTACCCGGACGAATAGGGGTTCGGACCCGGCGTATCGGATTCGACTTCTTCTATCATCTCGTTCGGCGCATCGTACTCCTGTTCTGTACTCACGGGTTAAACCTAGGACGTCAAAGCTCTATTAAGGGGGTAAAGAAACGGGTCAGCTTGCCCAGTTGTTCAATATGACTCTGGAAGGACTGAGTCGGGTAAAATCCATGGTCGCGGCTAGCCGGTGGACGTGGCGGATGTGGCATCTGTGGTTGGCGCTGTGGAGGGACCATACCCGGCATCGGAGGCCTCTGAGGCTTCAGATGTGGTGGTATAGGTCCAGGCATTCCTGGATGACTGGTTGCGGTTGGAGAAGCTAGACTTTGGCCGTTACTGAAGTTTGGCGTAGCGGTCGTGGGCGAAGCTCCGTGGGACGGTGGTGTTGGCCTGGCCTTGGGGGTTGCTGTAGAATGCTGAAAACCATGGATGGGTGGCGGCAGTGAAGGGATCCCTGGCTCGGGTTTAGGGGCAATGCTGGAGGTGGACCTGCGTGAGTGGTGCCGGCTTAAGATCGCGCGTTGAATTGGTGGCGGTTGCACCATGCTTGGAGCCATGTGAGATGGACCAAGATTTGGGCTACCGGTTTTGGCGCGGAGCTCAGCTTGAACGTCAATGCCTTTGTGCGTTGTCAGCAGATGATTCTTTGGTGAAGAAATTGCGAGGCGATAGAATCTCACCTTTTTCTAGGAGAATCCTCTCCAGGAGGGAGTTCTTATAACGTAACATGAGGCACTCATCTGCCGCGCTACGGTGAGCAGCTTGTAAATTAGACAGGTTAGACTCGTGGACCCTGATGGTCTCCTCCAGCTGCTTGATGTATTCCGTTCGACGCTCCCTAAACGCAGCTTGTGCTTGACGGTTTCTCTGCTTGCGCTCTTCTGAGGTCGCATATATCTGTTGCCGTGTCAGTTACTTCCTCGGTGCGGACTGGAGATCCTCTGACTCAAACAGGGGTCGGACATATACCGAAACGAGAAGGGCAGGACATGCCAGAAGAGGGCTATTTGACTTACAGGTTTGCGACCACCTTTGCGCTTGGCTGGTTGACTCTCCTGGGGGACAGACGACCGGTCGGGCTCATTGTGCTCATTTTCAGGACTCGAAGGTACGGACTCTTCAGAGCCGTCCTTAGTAGGTTCTTTCTTGTCTATAGACATCTTGTCCGACATGACCTTCTGTGGGCAAGAGACAAGAGTAGACCCTGATACAACTTCTACCACCTGACGAAGCGATAGACTCGTGTGGTTGTCTCGTCTACCACCTTTCTGGTCGATCCTTCCCCCCAATTTAGGTTAGGTAAGGCAGACAGAGCTCTTGGTGTAAAAGTGAAACCCCCAGCCAAATCTCTATGGGCCTCTCAAGATAAACCCTAAAATCCACGGGAACGAAGGCGCACGAATGCAGCGCTAAGTCAGTACATAATCCGGGGAAAGCGTGGTGAACCCGGTAGCCTGGTAGGGTCTCAATCGACTTCTCCAAAGCTAAGACGATGATGCAAGCGGCTCTTTGGGGGGGGGAAAAGATATGCTGATTGACGAAAATGGGGAATACACAGTGACTTAGGGGGAAAGTGGACAAGTTGTGGTGAAGTAAGAGAAAAACGAAAGGCTGCTTGGTCTTATGTAATTAAAACACCCCGAGAGCGCGGCATAGAGCGGCTGCTTTCACTGAGTGGCTTTATTTACAGAGATCCCATTAGAGAAAAATCCATCCCACTAGGCTCAGATGATGAACGAAACGGAAGAGATTTTCCTTTTGGATTTGATTGGTCTTGGGAACGGAGAACGAGGCGAAGGGCGAGCTTGATCTTTGGGGTGGGAGGAGCTCCTTTCAAGTTCCGATCTTCTCGGGAGCCTTTTTAGGGTGATGGTATGTATTTTTCGCTGGATATTTCGGGGGCAATTGCTGGGTCTTATGGTGGAGGGTGGGCTGATGAATTAGTGGCTGAGAGTTCGCTGTGTTGGTGGCCAAGATGGACGGCAGTCTAGGTGCTTAGCTCTAGTAGCCTAGTGGACATCAATAGCGTCCGCCAACCCGCCAGTCCGCTAATGAGTTAGGTAAATAGTGGACAGAATGGGCCGGAGAGAACCCTCAATTCTCGTGGGAGTTCCAAGTTCCACAAGATCTACCTGGCGTTTACTCCACCTTGTGGACTGGGATAATGCAAAGGCATGTAAATTATCCTAAAATCGACTTGAATACAGATGTCAGCAGAGGATTAGCCACACCTTAGGTAATGGGCAAAAGCTTGGGAAGAGTAAAGAAGAGAAAAGAAGGCTCACTAATTCCAGCGGTTGCTCGTCAGTTAACACATGAGCCGGTAGTAGCCTGATAACTTTGCTCTCGTCGAAATACGGAGTTACATAGATTGATAAATATGACCATAAGAATCCGAGTGCAAGGGTGCTCATAAGAGATCTCCCAGGGGGAATTCACGGTGATCTGAGATTCATCAGTGGGGTAGAAGACCAGTAATGAGGCGCGAGTCTGTTGACCGAATTCCAGAAGTGGTTCGGTGTCCCACCCTCTTGAATTTCTGAGATCCTTGTTAGCAAGTGTTTTAGGAAATACAGATCCCCCGGAGTGGCTGCTGTCACGTCACTTGCAGTCGTACCTACTACATCCATCATCTACACGGAGAACCATGAACACTGGCTTGATGTGATGAAGCCCTTACTACCCTCCATGACAGGGAAGATAGACTATAATACCGTCACTTATCATCAGACCCTTGGGTTTATGGTGTATGGCTAGGTAGCCCTATGTAATCCATTGGAATAGTTCATGGCCGCCTACGTAGGTAGTCAGCCCTGCAAGACGCTGGCTTTTCTTTCTAGGTATGGTTTACATTGTTCATCCAGGACCGTGTATGTAAGCGCCCTGTGGTTTGGCCTGTGATTGCGGCGGCTTCGTCTGCTTAGAAGCTTTATTAATCGTCAACCGATCGGAACAAGCTACGATGCCACATTAGTGCTGGTGGGCGTACTAGGTTATTCACCCCAACTTGTATTTCACGGACTCTCTTGTCGTCGGGACAGGCTTTGTATGTCAGAGGTTTGATCTAATGTCAAGGATATGGCACTCAAAGAATAGCCCTTGGCTACCTAGGTAGCTCTACATACAACCAGTATCTGCTCTTTAGGACGTTAGTAAGCCTCACAGTAGGCTTCTTTGCACTAACAACGTAGTTGAGGTAGTATAAGATAATTGGGTCAAGGAATGATAATCGACAAACTTCGGCTACGATATGGGTTGTCCAAGCAGACATCTGAAGCATTCCATATGAGAGCAATGGATCTAGCATAATACGTGCGTTGGTAAAGGGGGAACAACCGGACAACGGAGACGATAACCGCCAATTAAGTGTGTAGTTCTCCATAAGTTTCATGGACTGATATCATCTTTCTAGGTCCAGAGAATAGCCAATCTGGACTTACTCATCGAGTATGTCAATCGTCGGAGATATGCTGCAATTGCTCTCAGGCGGCCAGCAGATATTGGATTGAAGGATTTTCTGCCTCTACAATACCACTAGGAACCACTTTACACCATGGAAAAAGGAGGCAAACATTGGCATCGATTGTCCAGACGAACATGCTGAGAGGGGCGACAGTCATTCAGATGAAGCACCGATAACTTGTCGGCTCTGGTAACCGTTTTGGGGAATGAGTTACATCGAAAGCTTTGAACAGCCGTGCGTTTCGATATCATCATTTTTCACGCACCCATGATGACAGGATGGAAACCTGAAGGGGGTTGCTCCGACTGAGGTCATGGCTCTCAGGAGGCTGCAGTTGTCGTGTCGGCCTCCCTGGTACAGATGGGCCAAGCAATCTTGGGATTGGATACGTCCTCACCGGTAATCCGCCGACAAAAAGCGCGCCCCGACCTGCCCAGGTACGCCCCAGTGCCGTCTGCGTTGTGACAGCCTAGGCTAGCAATGGCTCCCCATCTTGACTGCAGTGGATGCATGTATAATACGCTTCCGCTAAGGCGGCTATGGGGGGAGGATCTGAAAGCTGATGTGGCTACTCCTCTCCAACCAAAAGCTTTTACTCGATCACCTGAGCTGCTTCCAGAAACGGCGAGATGTATACTACCGATATGCACCCCTCCATCATCCATCGCAAGCATGGCCTAACATATTGCTTCCCCCTTACCCAGGTATGCATGCACTGCGACTGACTCGATATGGAATACGACATGGTGGTACTAGGTATTCTTGAAGTCGATATGGAATACTATGTGGGACTCCACTTACATCGCCCGACTTAATAAGAGAGCTAGGTACCACCAATACGAAGTACGTCCATACCTAACATACATACCTAACATACATACCTAACATACATACCTACGCGACCCCTGAAAACATCAGTTTCGATTTTACTTTGACTCTGCTTCAGTTCAACCAGCAACGGAGAGTACAGTGCCTTGACAACAACCTTTCAAATGCCGTCTTCCGTGCCATGCAAGTTTGCGCAAGCCCCCCATGTAGGAAGACCATGAGCCAAGCATGTGGAGAAGTGCAGGCTGATGCTCGAAATTTTGCTTCTCCGAGGAAGAGCTTAAAAAGGCAGGGGGCAAAGTATAGACCAACCCACATGACATCTCTCCAACGGTGGGTTCCGAATTAGTCCACAGCCAATTGCCATCTGGGGAACCCCTTTGAGAGAGCATCGCATTACCTGGTATGGTAACGTATACGAACAGAGCAGGTTCAGCAGCGGATCGGGCTTCCTTTCTCATTGTTCATTTCACGTTCGTTATGCCTTGACGGACGGGCTGGTTGTAAGTTGTAGGAAAGGGAGGGAACGGAAAGAAAGGAACGGAATACTTTTCGGTTTCTCGCTATTCTCTGTTCTTGCGAGTCTGAGGCCATCGGCTTCTTAGCATTCCTTTCTCGGGGGTTCGGGTTTCGTCGGAGCCTCCAGGGGCCCCTTTCATTGGCCGCGTACGACAGGAACGGATATCCGACCCGAGCCAGAGAGAACCATTGACGCCTTCTGGAAAATTTCTAGCGTTCCTCAGATCTTGCCAGGGCCCTGCCATTCGCCCTGCCTGGCGTGCAACGTTGGGCGTGACATTGTTCCCAGCCACTTAATTCTTCTTGCATGATGTCTCCCTGACATCCTGCCTGGCGCTAGCTTGGTGCCCGTATGCAGTCACTGTCTGCTGTATGCACGGTAATCCTGTGATGAGACCCACCCGCTGTATTCAGATGAGGGAGATCGGTGTTGACTTATGGATGAACTGCTCTCTGACCTCCAGACACCGTCACAAGCCACACCAGATATCAGACGTTTTCAATCGTGCGACAGTTTCACCAGGTCGTCAGTCACGGAACCTAATCGGAGCGGGCTGCAAATTTATAAGCAGTCTCCTTGTATCCCGCTCCGTTGGGGTTCGGTCATATTGGGCAACCAAACCTTGAAGAGCCATGACGATGAGGAATCGGGCAGCATCACTAAACGTGGAGGACAACACAGCAGTCCTTCAACTAGAGATCCTGTGTTGTGATTGCCGCCATAGGCACTGGGCTCAAAATGGGGTTATCAACCAGCGCCCTCCGGGCAGCAGAGTTTGTTTCAGCCAGTTGGTCCGCCAACTAGCTGTCAACGATTTCGGCTCAGGGTACTAAGGGATGTATATCACGTAAAAAGGCGGAACTTGGAGCTTGACAGAAGCTCGGAAATCCGACTTCATTGTTTGGTGTCGAGTCTCACGCTTACCGGTCACTTACACACGCCATGGAATCCCTTATCCGTCCAAAAAGCTCCTACAGCGTCTGCGACAAGCAGCTGAATGGATCATACCTCTCCGTTATATTAGGATGCTATAATGCTTCTAGGATTTGCTTTGATTTAGGCGAACCTACAGAAAGTAGTGGGGAGGCGCTGTTCATCCCACCTGACGTCTTGGTCTGACAATGAGTCTTATCTCATTCGATGACGCCACATTCAGGGCAGCCAACCGAGTTTCGCATGTTACAGATACTTGGAGTGGTTGGTTGGTGATGTGCGCAAAGGACAAGGGTGTGGTAATTATATGGCAGGACTCGACCGTGTGATATCGCTAGGGGCGAGCTACAAGTTGTTGATATGTCATTCTCTTCGAATTAGATGTGAGTAAGCGCGACCACGAAAATTAGACTGCCAAGGGAAAACAATGATATTTAGAAGACGAAGAGTACGAGGGAACCTGGCAACTATGATAGATACTCTCGGAGTCTAAAAGGAGCGTCGTAAGGAAAGCTACCCAGGTAGCAACTACAGGATAGCCCAAAACGCTCCCGAACAAACCCTTGAGGCCGAGAGGCCTCTTGATGCCTCATTCTGCCGTGGCCCTATTGCTCCCAACCCCTCAAGGTGCCCATCCGATAAGCAGGCGGAGAATATGAATTATGTGTGTGCGTGTCACAAATGCACGCCGATATCAGTGTGGTTAATCGTCTCCTACGTTAACCTTTTCTGGCAACATATGTCGCAACCCCTTTTCGGGCCTCTCGCCGATTAGTAAATCTCGCAAGCAAGAAAGGGGGATGCAGTTGTCGAGGTCCGTCCTGTGCCTCTGTCGGACTCTTTAGTAACGACTAGGACGAACTATCATCGACTGATCATTTTAAACAAACGCTATGTATGTCTTGGCATCTAGCACTCAACCGCTACTCGACACGCCTGCTTTAAATGAATGCCCAGTCCCTTAACTCCAGCCTGCGGATCGTGATTCCTATTTTCTCATGAACTATACCCCGTCAGGCCCTTTACAACACCAAACGCACCGCCCCCTTTCCCATACATCTCCCGGACATCAGCGACGAGCTCGTCGGGCCTCTCCCACGCGGCGAAGTGCCCGCCGCTCTCGTGCTCCCTCTCGAAGACGACCTCGCCGAGCGTGCGCAGCCACGTGCCCGGCGCTATGTTGAGGTCCAGGGGAAACCTACTGAACCCGAGCTTGACGCCGGGGGTGTACTCGCGCAGGCGGCCGCGGTCAATCTTGCCTGGCCGCCCGTCGACGTTGTGGGCCATCTCGTAGTAGATGCGGACGCTGGCGGCGGGGCCAGCGGTGCTGAACCAATAGATGGAGACCCAGGTGCAGACCTCGTCGTCGGTCCACGGGTACGCGTCGGTCCAGTCGTGCAGCTTCTCGTAGATCCACGCGAGCAGCGCCGCGGGGCTGTCCGCGAGCCCGTACCCCAGCGTCTGCGGCCGCGTCGACTGCTCCGCGCCATACCCGGCTCCCTCCTCGTGGAACCAGCGCGTCCGCTGCAGGCCGGCTTTCTCCCGCGCGCTGTACGGCGTGAGCGCGTGCCGCGCCGCGAGCACCGGGTTCCGCAGCCACGAGGGCGGGTCCGCGTACTCGAAGTTCAGGAGTGTCGCCCTGCAGTACCGCGGGTAGAGATGCGCGAGGGCCCTGCTGATTATCATGCCCCAGTCGCCTTTTCGAACGGACGGAAGTCAGCCAGTGCCTTATTTTATCTCCTCACCACCACACACCTCAGGAGAGTTACGAGAACCGGATTGACTACTCACCGCCTTGCGTCACGTATTCCTCGTAACCGAGCTTCAACATGAGCTTGTTCATCGTCTCGGCGTACTGCTCGATGGCGAACCCTCTCTTCTTCGTGCCCGCGGAGAAGCCGAAGTTCGGCAGGGACGGGACGACGACGTCGAAGGCGGGGCGCTCGAGGCCGTCGCCGCCCTCGACGAGCGGTTCCAGGATCTTGGCCGCCTCCTGGAAGTGGCCCGGCCAGCCGTGGATGAACAGCAGCGGGATCGCGCCCTTGACCTTGCTGCGCATGTGGACGAAGTGGACGGCGAGCGGCTCGAAGCCGTCGCACTGGATGTCGGTGACGAAGTGCGGCAGCTTGTTGAGCTCCCGCTCCGCGGCCCGCCAGTCGTACGACCCCTGCCAGTGCTTCACTAGCCGCTTCACGTCGGCGAGCGGCGCTCCCATGTCCCAACCCGCGCCCTCGAGCTCGTCGGGGAACTTGGCCAGGGATAGTCGGAGCTTGAGGTCTTCTATGCGCGAGTCCTCGATCGCGATGGTGTATGGTCTGATGTCGGCCATGCTGATTGGATACGGATTTTGAATCTAAATGAGTATCTAGGCTAGTCCTGTATTTGGCAACAATTGTTTGACGCGCGGGGTTCGTTTCAATTAATATAACACTCAATGGAAGCTTTCATGTCATCCAATCTGACGTGATTCTGTTAACCTCGAAGTACACTATTGACTGGGAATATGTCTCTGCTTTATACGTCTGGCCTTATCTTGGAGTGGTAGATGGGCGATATTGAAGCTCGTCCAATTCATCTCTGCATCATCATGCTGGAGCCTATGAAGCTTAGATAAGCGACCGAAGAGGGCGCGCTTGACGCTGCAGGGCGCGCCAGTCAAGAGTGCGTGCAGGTTGCATGCATTGTGCGAGTATCGCGGGGAACTGATTCGTCCGTCCAAAAAATCGTCTGCAGTGTTACAGGGCCGCGGCGATCGCGTAAATCAGTTTGCAATCTTCCTTTATGGTATCCAGTCTAAGGGCTGCATGGTTTATTGGAGGTGGATTACGAGCTCGTTGACCTGGGTGAGATCTGAAGGCCCTTTATGTGGACACATCCACCATATTCCAGACCCAGCGAGAATCGAGGCCGTTCCCATACATGCTCCCTTGAACCGGTATCAACTTTTCATCTGTAATATTTCGTACAATCGCCAAACGCCAGCTCTTTTGTCATATTCATGGCAGGAAGTTTGTCATATCTACATGTAAAGGTTGTCATGCACCACAGTAATTTCTGAGCCCTTTCAGGGGCCGCAGCCCTTAGGAGACGTTTGTTAACACAATCAAGCATCGGATGATAGGTGAACTGGTGATGGGGTTGTTTGCTCTACTTTGCAGCGCGAAGTGTAGCATTGCCTATGCACTTTGATGGCCAATGGGGCCGATGAGCCCGTCACCCGAGACAAGAGACGAAAAGGAACACGTCCTTTATTTGTATTTAAGGGAAAGGTCGGTCGCCTTAGAGCCCATGGTTCCTTGCCCGCCGGGAAAGCCAGTCAGTTAAAGCACCAACTGCATTCCCTTTCCCAAATCTTACATACTCAGCGCCCCGGAGAGCCATCACATACTCTCCCTTGACAGCCCAAGACTACGAATTTATCGACACGGTAACCATGTTTCGACCACTCTCGCAGTTCTTGGCATTCGCCTCTGTCGCGCTCACCCTGGTACGGGCTGTGCCCCGGCCGTGGGCGTGCGACAAAGTGCTCGTTGGTAAGCTCGATTGTGGATTCGGGTTCCCCGCCAACGCGACCAACCGAACCGCTGGAGAAGGAGAGTTCTTTTGGTATATCAGGGAATATACTTGAACGTCAGATGGTTGCGGTGATTTCCACGGTCTCTACTGGTGCAATGAGGGCGAGGTATGCGCCAAAAAACAATACGCATGCTTGGTGTACCCCAAAGAATGCGACTGAACCGTGAGAGGAGTGCGTCCCTACCAGCGAAGGTAAGCCATGTATAATCCGCAAAGAGATGGTACAGCACTTATTTGCTACTAGGGAAGCGCTACCTTAAGTGACGGGGAAGGATAGTAGCGTTGTGCTCAACAGCTGGACATCGCGAGGTTATCCGCGGACCTCAAGTTGGCCCAATGGAAGTTTTAGCGTTGCTATAGCTGATTAGGGATTGTATTGAGTTATATGGAAATAACTATCTGGTTTATGACCTGATTTCAAGCCCGCCTGCAACCACTTACGTTATTCCATTGCTATATAGCAGTCTGGTGGTTTTTCGCGCTCCAAGGAATCCTTGACATGATGCTACGTTCTTTTCGTATCCATACAGGAGAAGGGTCGAGGTTGTAACGTATGAATATCCATTCGGACCGTCGGCGCATTGACCTGAAATGAGTATGGCCAAATGTCAAGTGTTTGTACATATATATATATATATATTTGGATATATACTAGTTCATTACACCAGTCCGTTAGCAAAAAGGGTCGGGACCCGACATGAGAACGTCTACCGTTTCGGTACTCTAGAGATTATGGTAATATTTGGGGCCATCTGTATCTTCTCTCATGGGTTGGGTCCCTATCCGGAGAGGCTGCGGTCTCAACTGGGACTGGATCGGGATCGCCCCTTTGTCGGATAGTGCCTCAAGGGCAAGAGGTGCAAGCCCCAGCTGCCCTACAGCAGTATCCTCGAACTCCATGGTTAGGTCGGCGTCTTGCCCCTAAAAAGCCACATACGCAACTGCGGCCGGCACAGAGGGAAAATGAATCAATGTCCCCCTTCTCAAGCCAGGCCTGTGTGAACATGTCACAGGCGAATCTATCCAGGAATACGCCAGCTGCCCGGCAGGTATAATGTGGAATTCGAGGATCCAGTGCCAGGAAGACCTTAAGGCAGCCGGTGTAATGCTAAAGCGAATGTCTTCTTTGAATGGCTCATGGAATTAGGGATGATGGAAGCGGGTGAAAGAGGAAGACGTGTTGAGCAATATGGATCAGCTGAAGTTGAAGGCTGAAGTTGAAACTATATGTGCGTTTGTGTGGTCTGTGCACTTGCACTCGGTGGCCCCACTCATAAGTAAGTATCGGATGTTGCTGGTTACCTAAGATCTACTGTTTTCCTTCAATTTCCCCTTCTTTAGAAATGTAAACAAACCAACAAAACCCCCCCACGCAACTAAATTTCGCCGTTCGGACCCTGACATCACCTGCTTCTCAGCTACAGTATCTGTCGCATTACCTCATTCCCTCCCACAAGTTACGCTTGTCTGCTGCTATGTAACTTTCTTTCCATCCATTCAGAGATTTGGCTCATCATACTTTTTACCATCTGAATCTACTATTACGCCATCATGTCGACGCCTAAACGTCGTTCGGCTCGCCTTGCGAGTGCGGTAAGTAAACAAACAAACAAACAAACAATTACCCTCCCGCTCTAGGCAGATGCGCTCGCCCTTTTCCATTTCCACCCCGCCTGAACTAATTTCTAATCTGTATTTGCTTGGTTGCAGCAACGATCTATAGATTCACCAGCACCACAACTAGGTTCTATCGTTGAGCGAGATGAGCCTGCCGAGAAGGAGAAGCAGGTCCAAATGAAGAAGAAGCTAGAGACCGTCCCGCCTTCGCCGAGGCCCAATCCCTCGACGCCTTCCACTGCCACGCCTGTCAAGCTTCCCATGTACGAGATGCACCCAAGCAAAGTTCATCCAACAATGGCCCCGCCGTCTTCCGGTCTCGAGTTGGGCTTTGTCGATATTAACCCTGATCAGAGGTCCAAGGATCTACCGTCCGGCATTACCCAGTCAACTCCGTCTAAGACTCCACTACCATCGAACTCCTTTACCTTCCGGCCTGACAATGAGCTGGAATTAGGCCCCGAAGCCAGAGAGATGATGGATAAGCTTCGCGGAGAGACTGCTAGGATCAAGGCTGGACTTTCTGCTCAACGCGACAAGGAACGATTGGAAGCGGAGCTCGAGGGACGCAGGATCGCCAAGGCAAAGGGCAGAGCTAGTCGCTTCAGCGCTGCGCACATGGCAGAATTCAAGAAGATGGATTCTATTGAGAACCATCCTTCACTGCGTCGCACTAACCCCGAGCGTTTTACACCCTTGAAGGCTGGTACCAAGCGCAGCAAGTCCAAGGCCGACTTCGACGAGCCCGATTCGACCCGATCAAAGGCTACATCAGCCCGTTCCACTTCTAAGGTCACCGAGAAACAAGGTAACGAACAAGAGTCTCCCATCAAGCGAGTCAGACAGCGCATAGAAGACGATGCCTCGACCCTGCGTCCATCGTCGCGGGATGGAAGCGCAATCCCGCGACCGAAAAGTAGCGGGAACGATTCTACTCACCGAGGGCTTCCCCGATCCCAAACCCATGCCGGCCTCGCAACCCCGGACAAGGCGGCCCTTGCTCGGGCTAACTCTGTCAAGACACCGACTATTGCTCTAGTCAACTCTCCCAGCAAACCCAGCACCCCTAATGCCGGTGACAGTCCTTCCAAGCCCAGCAAGCTCGATTTCTCGAGACTGGTTAGGTACCAGAGCAACAAGGGCATTGGTCGCCTGACGAAGTCGAGGACGATGAACGATCTGCTGGGAGCCCGGAGTACGCCCACTCATGTCCAAACTCCAGGTCGATTTGGTAAGGTCAAGTCGATCCTTAAGAGACAGTTTACTGGGGCCCAGCCCAAGAGCGAAATCCCCCGTCCACCCGCTTCAGCAGTCAAGGCGCCTGCGGCTCCTAGTACGGATAAGGAAATGCCTCCTATCCCCCTCCTCACGCCTGGCCGAAAGCTTTTGAAGCGTGTAGACTTTACGCCCCAGACGAAGCTAGCTCCGGTAACTCAAAACTCGCCAACCCCCATGAAGTCCGGTATCCCTCAGTCGAAGTCTCTGTCTAAGATACCCACTATGCACACCAAGTCGTCTGACACGACCGCCGATGACAAGAAGAAGGATGGCGAGGTCTCGTATCCGGATCTCTCGGCTTATACCAAGGACCTGGACGAGGAGACAGGGAAGTCCCCGCCAAAGCCACTACCCCCGTCAGTGCCTGGCACCTTCACGTTCCGCAGCGACCATACGATTCAGTTCGATAGCCCTCCCGCGAAAGGATTCGGCGGAGCGGAGGGTCAAGCTAGCTTACGCCATGTACGCCCCTCGAACCTGTTCGGTGATAGAATGCCCGGCAGCTTCCCTCACTTGCCCGACGTCCCCAAGAGCACGAAGAGCAAGGAAAACAAGGAGAATACGGACCCTCAGGCAACCCCGACTCGCCGTTTGGATTCCAAAACATTGGGGGTAAACCCGCATATAATGGGCATCCCTCATGGCATGTCAAACAAGAAGCGCCACCGGGCAACTCCGGACGATGAGGACTCGGACGAGGGCGCCCAGCGAGGTGCGAAGAAGTCAAAAAAGGATGCGACTGCTTCGGCCCCCGAAGGAGATGCCCTTGTGGCACCCCGACTTGTCAACAAATCGTCGCCGTCCAAGAAGCCCGCGCCAATTTCTCACACCCCCAGCCCTATGAAGAAGAAAGGTCGCGGACTAACCCTTAGCAGACTGAACATGCTGGCCGCCCCTAAGATCCGCAAGTAACCAGGTCTTTAGCTGTCTCAGTAACAGTGGCGATCGTCGCAACCTAATTGCAAATCAGTCTCATTGCCCTGCCTTGGTGGTGGATAATTCTGAGCGTTGGAGAGCTAAAGGTACTACATATGCTTGATTGGAGTGTGTATGACAGTTTTGGGTTGGAAAAGCGAGGTTCTTCTGATGGAGCTCTGAGATTGCCTCGGTGAACTTTGAGCTTGTCAGATTGTATCAGATATGAAGCTAGCACCATGTCATTACTTTGTAGGATTACAAAATTGGGCGTCGGATAAGGTTCATTGTCGGAGTTTAGGGGTTTGCTTGTTCTGCGGAAAGGGATCAACCAGGCGTAGATAGGTTCTAGGCAACAACGACGATGTTCATGGCAGGTATACGGTATAAGAACACGAGCAGGTGTGGCAGAAGCTGAGTGATAGTCGGGACTTAATGGAGAGGAGGTGCCTGTCTTGTCTCTCTCAAAGGACCCCTTTCGCAACCGAAGCGGTCGGCGATATCTGGGTAGCTCTTGCCCCTTATAGGCCGGGAGGGATCTAATGGTTGTCATCCCAGGAAGCCCTTCCCTTTCAATGTCCATGAGGCTTAGGGGCCTAAAGCAACTGTCTTCAGACAATAACAGAGAGAGAGAGCTCTTCGCCATATCCGCCATGATAGTCCTGGTCCGTCGCACCCATCCCTATTCCTCGCTTCCTGGGTTATCACAGGACGCGTTGATTATGGGTTTAGGGCACTATCGTCATACCTCCCCCTTTTACCTGCCTACTTACCTCATTCACCGCATTCTTCCTCCCTCCCTAATCTCTCTTATAGTCCATGATCTAATTATCTGCTGCTCAGCCAGCTCAGCATAGCCCGGGTTATCCTAGTGTAGCTAGCTCACCTGGCTCGCTGTCTGGCCCACCATTCCAGAACAGCCTTCCAAGCCAGCCAGTCAGTGCCAGAGACCACATAAGAAGAAGCACCACCACCGCCGCCACCGCCGCTACAATAACAGCATCTACGACAACAACCGCCACCGCCTCGCCCCAAATCCAACCCTAACATCATCATCAACGACGCCGACCTGTATCGTCGCGATAAGGAGGGGGTACGGGTAGGCAACATAGGATTTGGTGGTGGCAAGAACAGGGGAAGTGCTGGAAATGGGGGAGAAGGAGAAGGAGAAGCAGACGGACGCGGAAGGAAGGGGATCGCGGAGGTACCGCTGTGTGCGGCGCCGGCGTGCGTTGCGGATTTGAAGAGGACGACGGGCGGAAGCGGAGGCAGAGGCTGAGGCGGATTGGAGCAGGACGTCGTGAGGGAGGTGGGCGCTCGCTCGGATCGAGAGGGCGGATGGGGGGGTTGAGCCGTCAGAGGCGAGAGAGGATGCGGAAGATTGGGTGTTCATCCTTACCGCCATCGCAAGGGAATTGTCCAGCTAAGCAAGCGCTTGACTGCAGACAACCCCCGCCCCCTACCGCGTCCGAACCCGCGCTTCCCAGCCCCCTCGGAGCGACAGCGTCCGAAGCTACTCGGACGACGAAGACCTCGACGGCGTGCTCCGCATCCCCGAGCGGAACCTCCTCGAGGGGCGCGACGACGAAGACGAAAGCGACATTCGGTGATGTTGGCCGTGCCCCGGACCCCTCCACTGGCACACGGACGCTCCGCCGTCGCGATGGTGTCCTCGCCTGCTCCACGCCGGACCTATTGCCTAGAGTGCAAGTCGCCCCAAAAGAAGACTACTCACAGCTTTCCCGAGATGAAGCACGGGGCCTCCTCCTCCGCCAGCGTGATCGCCGAGCCGCCCGTGCAGTCCTCCCCCGCCTCGCGAGAGGAGCCGCAGAGTCCC
Organism: Monosporascus sp. MG133; assembly: GCA_004155925.1. Lineage (NCBI taxonomy): Eukaryota > Fungi > Ascomycota > Sordariomycetes > Xylariales > Monosporascus > Monosporascus sp. MG133. The sequence goes on along the minus strand of QJNX01000020.1, from coordinate 349,035 downwards.
GCGTCTGGGAGCAGTGACAGCGACGTCTTCATCTCGGCGAGCGAATATCCCACTCCGGAAATAGCAAGCCCTGCGGACAAACCGAAGACTCCAGATGAGCCAAACACCCCGAGCGAACCGTACCACGCCATGCTCCTCCGCGGAGCCAACGACAACCAGACCGGCAGAAGGACGCCGATGCCGGGCACGTATCCGGAGCCGGAGAACCACGCGTCAACTACTCCGACTCCGCCGCCCCAACCCCCCAAGCAAGTATCCTAGGAGGAAGCGCAGCTGGCGCAGTTCGTCGAACCGGGAGGCTACGGGCCACCCTCCCCCGTCCATCTCCTCGAAAAAAGAGGCACAGCGCAGAGGCCTAAGACTGCTATCGCGGACGCCGGTATCTGCGGTTTCTCCCCCCCGCGGCGTTCCCCGCAACCGCGCCACCCCGTCCGCCGGCAGTGCAGCGCGTAGTCCCCGATCCCCATCCCACGGTCCAGGGAGTACCTCGGCGCGTACGACCCGACTGTCGGATGGAGCGGGCGGCAGCAGCGCGGCTCTGCGTACGCGACCACGAAGTCGCAGTCGCAGCCGCGGCCACACCAGCAAAAGCCTGCGCCACGCGCGGCGTCCTCGCCAGCCGTCCGATCGCCGTACAACGCCCAGTGCCGGCACTGGGACTAGCGGAAGTGCTAGCTCTAGGACCACTACCACCCGTGTTAACGGCGCTGCGGGGGGCGGCAGCGTGAACTACGTGAGCGCGGGCACGTACGGCGAGGAGCTGTCCCCGGCGGCAACGTAGAGAAGAGGGCCTGGGACGATGAGAAGCGCGCCGAGAGGGAGAGGGAGGGCAGGAGGAGGATGGTGTTGGGGGGAAGTCGGAGGCCGGACGCGGCTGTGTCGTCGGGTATGATGGGCGTGAGAGGCGGCGTTGGGTGGGGTTAAGAGGTTTGTTGAGCTTGGGGGATAGGTACTAGGGCTGCGTTAGATCGTATTGCTATGGATTGTGGTAGGTTAGGTAAACTAGGAGATTCCGTCTGATACTGAAGTTTTGTGACCTAGATGGCGTCCTGAGACAATTATCACGGCCACGCGAGTATACTGACTCTTAGAAGCGTATAGGCTTTTTCATTACTACCTATAGAACGACCTTAGACATCAAACGAATGGTATCAAGGTATCATCGAACTCGTAACACGTTGAGAACAGACAGAACAGAACCGGTCTATCCTTTCCCCTCCTGTCCTTCAGGGGAAGGAGAAACCATTAAGCCATACTACTTCCCGGGAAACCATCCTAGCGCCGACCACAATCTCGTGTTACCCGTACAATCACCGTATACTGACTAACCTAACCAGACCAAACTCTTCCGCCAGAAGTGGCATGCAATCCAGTCAATACTGTACTGCTTATACGTCGTCCACAGGGGTGTGTTGGGATGTTTTCTCTTGAGAACGCGTACCCAGTATGGAGCCGCATTTACTTGTCCTTCTGCTTCACGGCGCGGCTCAAGGGCGACGTGCCCTGGCGCTGCGTGTACAGCATGTAGCCGAGCCAGACGGCGACGAGGGTTCCGATAATGAAGAAGTTGTCTGCAGGGGTTTTTGGTTCGTCAGCCAGCGCCCTCAGCACTCCTAATTTCTTCTAACGACTCAAGCACACGTGAATACCCATACCCACAGGCCAGAGGCTCAGGGAGCGATGGGGAGGAAGGAAAGGAAAGGAAAGGAAGGACTTACGAAACGCGAAACCGAGCGTGCCCTCGACGAAGCCCACGAAGCCCCGGAACAGCCCGATCACAGAGTCCAGCGCGAACTGGAAGAAGTGCATGACGGCGGCCGCCAGGCCCTGCAGGACTTCGAGGATCGACTCGACGAAGTGCGTCACGCCCGATGTGATGCCCATTGTGTGTGCTTCTTTTTGCTGGTTACTTGCGGTAAGTGGCGAGTAATGTTTGTTCTTGATTGATTCGAGTGGTATCGAGACAGATGCTTTTTACTATGTAAGCAGGTGGTGTAGGTAGTTGGAGAGACGAAGGAGGGTTATTGATTGTGGCTGAGTAGACAGGAACGTTGGTATATTTGTAGGAGACTCTATCTACATTATCCTATGGTAGGTGGGGTGGGTTGCTTTTGTAGTCAACGCCACATGCCCTTGCGTGCTACACATATATCGACTACGTCAGCGGCTCGTCCCTGCCTGGTCGCGATTACTACGTGGTGAATGCTCCGGAGCCAAACAAAGACGTTCCCGGGAAAACAAGAAGCTGGTTTTTGTTGGATGTGATGTGGTGTGTGAGTGTTCAATGAGAAGGTTTCAGTGACCTCAAAGGAGGGTTGATGGTGACGTCACTGCCGACTCCCCGAAACGGAAAAGACCACCAGATCTGAGCTCTCTGATTGGCTCGTCGGTGTAAGTATTTAAATCGTTGCCAAGCCGAGGATTAAGATCCTTCTTGATTCTTTTTATGCAGATAGCTGGCTATGTACGAAGTATGCTATTTATTTATGTATTTTTTAAACCTTTCTTGGCGTTAGATTGGGGTGGTTCAGTGGCCTGTTCATATTCGATAGACAGCCGAGGGTTGTCGCTTCAGAAATCAGCTGGTACTACGAAGTCTGCTCCAAAATCTAATTAACCCCTTGGACATGCCCCGAGGAACCCATTGTGCCCAATGGATGAACTTTTGTCAAGGCATAATGGCAAACTCCCCTTACCGACATTCTTGGGATACTGATAAGGGATGGAGAGAAGTCCGCTTGGCATCTGAAACGACTACGCTTGATTGACATCTTTCTCTCCCCTTGAGCAAGTTAAATTCCTACCATCAGTGTTCGACCGGGGCAGAAACCTTCTACCTGCAGGCACACCGACACTTCTACTGGCTGGCTCAAACGCTTCGACCAAGCTCCTCTTCTGCTCCATGACAAAAACTCTCGAATCCCGGCGTCCACGAGGCCCCACCCACTGATGAAGACGCCATCAGTCGTGCTAAGTCGATCATAAACCCTCGTATGTACAGTCATTTCGGGATATAATACGGTAGAGTACGGCGTCGAGCAAGTCTCATCAATGGATTAAGGTAAGTTCCTTGCCCAACGTATCTTCAAGCCCCTGACCATCAACTGCACCTTTACGAAGCATCCGCCAACGTCCGATGGAAACACTGCACAGGTCTACATGCCATGCTACAACCTACAACTTCGCCAAGTCCCAGCTCCGCGCATCTCCAGTGACTCTGTCGCTTTCACTGTGGGCTGTATCCGAAGGTGCATGTGCGAGTCTCTCAGCTTCTACACCGCTCTACTGGGTGATTTCACTGCTATCATGCCTGAGTCTGTCTTTGACGATTTCAAGGCTACTCTCTGGCGACGTTCGTGCCACATTCGACGCATCAATCCCTTTTCGCGTTCCTACATCGCTCCGTGAGCAGTTTATGGCACGGGCTAGGCGCGCACCCAGTTGCCTAACCAGATGAGTGAGCTCAGTGGCAATTATGGCTTGCTAGATGCCTATCCAATCATTGGCGATGCAGCCAACGCACCCTTGGTCCTCCATCACGGTGGCAACAATATGGCTGCTCATCTACAGCATACATGTTTCTACAGCTGCAAAAGTGGGATCGTCGTACTCGAGAACGTTCGGGGACATTGTGATGCAACTTGCTGGACCGCACGGGTCTTAACCTAATCATACCTGCGCGCGGGCATCTGGACTCCCTTTTTTCAGTACGTCGTAGCAGCAGCTTCGAATGGACGTTCCGCCACGGAACACGCCCATGTAAGGCTGGACGAAAAGAAAGGACTCCAGTGATCCCCCGAGCATCATTGAACTGTACACAGGTAGCTTTTGGTACAAAACGTGTCGATTCTGTATCCTCGTGACATCATGTACACACACTAACGTGAAATAACTGAACATGACATTCCAGGGCCGAGATGACGAGAAATATATGCTCCGTCACTACTACGGGGACATTTTCATCTTTAATGAAGGTTTTGACGAGTTGTTGAATGTCGCAGAATAGGGGTAACTTGCTTAGTCATCAAGTCTCAGGGCCTCCAGGCACCCCGCAACAACGTTGTCCCGGGGCTCCCACCCCATGGTGCGCTGTTTGGTACCAAATACGACTATTATTCCGGCGTAAGCATGTGCCGGACGTACGTGTCTGACTAGCAGCTAGAATATTTGGACGAGGTGCTACCTCTTTGACCAGAGCAACCCTAAACTTCTATTGGGCTGGCCAATTAGTTATAGACGAGTATCCTGGGTCTATGTGACAGCACAGCTATCCATATTCTCTAGTATATGATAGAAGTAATGCCAGATCTTTGCTCCGTCATCCCCAATAGACTATTCCACTGAGCCCCCTTCTGCCCACAGTAATCGTCCATGAGCACCAGCGAATCCTTGTACGCTAACAACTTCCCAAGATTGCCCAAGCCTACTGCATTGCACGGTGCATTTTTTTGCTACTTCATATTGGGCGAGTGGAATCATTGGAGATAGCATTTTTTGGTTTTGGTTTGTGAATTTCTTTTGGTATTACGAGACGAAACTCAAGCGACATGTGAATCGGCAAGCGTGGCCACTTTTACTGCCTCTTCACTCCCCGGCTATTCATCAGCCACGCTTAGCCGCTTATCAGCCTGTATTAACTCTGCTTAACCCTTTGGCTAAGCAGCGCATTAACTGGTCTTGTTCTGTCAGATATAGGGGACATCAGTTGTGTTGGTATATTCGGCTAGTTGCAGGTGCTATAGCACGCGTACGACTTTAAGTAGCTTAGCTAAGAAACATATATATGCGGATCAATAGGTGACCTTACCGTATATGGGGTGCGCTATGCACTCCCTAGCTAGCTGACAGCTACCGCCCTTGCATATATTATCAAGCGAATAAACGCGGTCTGCCGAAAAAGAGTATCCCAGGTAACATCCTGCAGCCTGGATCACTATCCGGCAACATCTAAAAGCACTGATCTGGCAACGATAGCTTTATTAAGTATCATAACGGCCCTAATTATCATAATATTACAAAGTGCTGCTGTAACGTTAATCTTATAGCTCCTTCGTAATAATAGTGCAATTCTTCTAATAGAACAGTTACGCGTATTTAACGGGCTGAAAGCCGCAGTAAACGGTTTTCGGGAATTTAACTTGCCGTCGGCAGGTATAAAGTAATACATGGCTCTCGTATGAAGACTAATGTGCGAGTAGCCCAACTTATGCCTAGACCCACGACTACCAAGCCACGCAGAAGTGACGAATACGCATAAAAAGAATATCCTCGGCTAGACAGATATGTTTGTTACACTGAGCCTTGGCCATTTAAGGCAGAGTGCACAATTCCCCCACAGAATATCGCAAAAGCGAGCAGGAATCCGCCGATGCCAAATCCACCTTGGACATCATCCCTCGCGACTGTCCAAGCTACCGCCGCAAACAAACACAGCAAGAAACACGCACAGCCGCAGAGGAAGAAGACGAAGGTATCAACGCCCTCGACGAACTCGATTCCCCACCCGGAAGAACTCCCCTTCTTCGGACAAGGGACCAGCTTCTCGCGCAGCTTCTTCGGCACCCTCCTGTACAGATCCGGGAGGACCCCGGCGTGCGTCGGGTTCTCAAAGAAGTGCACCAGCAGATTCGGCCCGATCGGCGGGACCAGGTCCGCGGGCATGGGGTCGTAGATGTATTGGCCCTTTAGCTCGGCAGGCGGGAGTGCTGGGCGGGAGCGGACATCAGTGATTTCGTCGCGGTAGAGATCAAACTGCGCGAGCGCTATTAATATTCAGTAGTTCTTGTATAATCCTGGGACCATTTGAAGTTTCCACAAGACCAGACAGAGAAGGTAGGTACTGGGGTTTGGGAGGGGATTGCCCACTTACCTGCACAAAATGTATGCCCTTCACCCTACGCAGCCACGACAGCGTCAGAAGACCGCGCCGGTTGCGATAGACAAGTCTCAGCAGCGAGAAGAAGTCCTGGTCCGACGCGATGGTGCAGACCTCGGCCTGAATGATTTTGGAGACCCAGCGCCCGAACGGGACAAGGGCAAGGATGTAGTTGTGCCATTTGTCGTTGTCCACGCCGGTGCCCAGACGACACCTACCAGGCTCGATATTATTCCGATTCTGCCAGTGCCAAGGCAGGCGCATATCAGGCCGGGTAGCTTTTGGCTGCGTAGGCTGTGGACAGATGGTGCCGGATACCAACGACCCAGCCCGTGGCACGTTTGACTCCAGGTCTGCTGCGACTCTGAAATGAATTCCGTAGTTACGGAGTGACCCTTTCAATCCTTCCAGAGCGCCTGGCCCCTTCTCGATATAGTCGTCATATAGCTGTTGACCACATGGCTGCACCTTGTTAGTCGTTGGAGCTCCCCCCATTTCCCCTTCGGGTATATGGAATATTGGACTTACACACGTCCACGAAAGCCTAGTCATCTCCGGCTGGATCTTGGGCATGGAGGTAAAAGTCATGAAATTCTCAAACCACCGGCGCGCGGTATCGAACAACCCGATCTGCACGGGAAGGACCAACGGCTGCGCCACTAGCAGGCCAACATTATCACGGAAACAGTAAAACGGCTCCGAGTGGAACAGGAACTGCTTCAGTGCGACGAAATTACCTCCAAGTTCGGCCTGACCGCCGTTATTTTTATCGTCGTCTAAGTCCATGGTGGCGGGGGCGGAAGACTTGGCTACACCAGCGCCACTGCCGTTGCCGTCGACGAATCCCGGCGGCCAAAACTTCTCACAGATCTCGCTTGCCAGCACATGACGCTTGCGCTGTACAAAGCGACTGGCCCGGAGCAGCGCCGCGGCATCGCCTCCGGCTCTCTGGCTCTCACCCTTGAGGGCCAGAACTTCGAGGTCGAGGCTATACCTTAATATGAGCTGCGCGATCTGTTCCCTTGCATTCACCACGGAGCCTGTCCCTAGAATGAGCTGCGGCCATAGGAACTGCGGCCATATGAACAGCAGGAACTCGTCGTAGAGCAGCGCGTCAGTCAGGGCCTCAGCGACGCTCCCCGACGTCTCGACGGAGCCTAGGGAGGTGGCGCTGGATATCTCGCCAGCAGCATCGCTGTCGAACAAGGGTTCGTATACGGATGAGATCTCCCCGTTCTCCTCTGCGTCTGGGCCCCAATGTCTGGGCTCATCGTGCTCATTGTGCTGCAGGCAAGCATACCCGACCAGAATTGTTCGTGTGGTAATAGCATGGCCTCGTCTACCGTACGCTTCACACCGATTTACGGCGTGGCGATAGTAAATGCATTTGCAAACAGAGTATCGTTCGACAACTTGATAGCACATCTAATCGACTTGTAGAAGACGGATCATGATATTATTCCGACTAGTGTGAAACGAGGCATATAAGGGCCTTATGGGAGTATATACTAGCTACGGGAAGGTGGCTAAGCGAAAGACCCCGGCTTCGTCTTGATATCAATCAAGACGGCGCGATTGTGTTAACGCCGTCTTGCTACTATGAGACCCTGACATCACACACTGAAGCATATATGGCTGAAGAAGAATATATTATCAGGTTGACCTCTGAAGAGATCCTGTCTAGAAAGGAAGGTAATGAAGCCTCCTTAAATACACATAAAACAGCTACAATTGAGAGAAAGCGATACCGGGACTTCGAACAACGCATCCAATATTGCAACCACTAGTCGCAACGCTAACTAAGCCACAGCGTTGTCAACAGGCCTAGACTTCAGTAGGGTCTGACAGCTACACAGTCTCGTAGAGGTTTCATAATTGTTAGCCCGCAGCTCTGTGGCTGTGCAATGCATGATGCATGCGCCACGAAATCGAGAAGGCTATGCTGAAAATGACCCTAGCTGGTCGTTTAGTTGATATATGGTAAGAAATTAGAACAGGTCAGTGACCCCTCTGACGGGACACGGCGGCCTCGTTTTGCAGCCTGAAGCGAGGAGAGAGTTTGACTGGGTTACCTAACTGTTAACAGAATTTCACAAGCGACTGTGGTGCGATTCTTCAAAGACGCAGAGTTACGAAGGACGACTCAGTGACTTTAAAATCTATGGAATTTAAAATTTGCTTGTAAAGAGAGAAGATACGCCATATATGGTGCGATAATAGAACGACATCTAAATATGGCTACACTTCCGCACTGATACCCTGGCGCTGCAGGGAAGGTTGGCCCAACGTATTTCGAAACGAGACACTCCGAGGGGGCCATAACTATTACATCAAAATCATTCGTCCCTAACGAATCCCACCGAGCGGCCCGTACCGGCACAAACCCAACGACCACATCAGTACGTACAGCTTCGCTGGGAAGGCACCCCTTTAAGATTTGCAATTGGCACCTAATTAATATGTCATAAAAGCTTCACGCTTCCGGTTACACTAATGTGGGAAAATAATTCCATACGCTAACGCACTCCTTGTCGGATACAGGGACATCAGTTGTGTTGTATTGAAAAAGACGACTAATTGCCAGTGCTCGAAAACGCGCACCGCACTTTAATGTAGTCTAGCGACGGAACATATATGTTCCGATCAAAGGCAGCCTTCCCGTATATGGTGCATTTCGCACCCCCTGCCAGCTAAGAGTTATATACAAATTTCCTTTTCTTTTTATTGTAACTATATTTATTACTTCATTGTACTCGTTTATATTATATACCTTTTACGGGATTTCTTTATCCATTGCCAGGTCAATCCATTTGGTGGGGTCCGAGGTTAGCCATACATAGTAAGCCCAATTTTAGTTCCCGCGGTGGGCCCTGCTTTGAATGCATACCGTACTAACTCTCGAAATTCGGTTAAAGCTAATGCAGGCCAAGGCGCCCGCCTTCTAGGTTCCCCAGACGGAATAGCTTTTTCCTCTCCCTTTTTGTTGCGGTATATTTATTGGCTTTCATCCACTTAATCAAAAATAGTATATTTCAACGGAGTTATATATGATCCGTTGCATTAGCCTGTCTAGGCATGCATTAGCTTTATCCGAATTTCGAAAGTTAAGACGGTATTGCCAAATTGTTCCCTAGAGATTCTATTTTAATTATAACAAGGGGCTGTGCTCGAAGTTTGCTGGCGCCTATCGCCATGCGTGATATTATTGACGTACTCTAACCTCCCTCTTGATCCACGCTCTATATTTTGAACGCCTCTGGCATTGTGCCGGTCTGCTCTATGAGGTTGAAGAACTGTGAAGGAAACGGAAAACTGCGGCGGGGCTGCGCTGCTACAACTGCCCCCGTATTTTAGCGTGGCGCGGTTGCGGAGCTCGGCCTTTGCCAATGGGGTTTGGATTATGCATGCTTTGCTATGTTCCGACCGCCAGGCTCTTATATAGAGTTTCAGAATCCCAAGCATTATCATCCACCATGGCTCCGAGACCTGAAGAGCACAATCTAACAGTTGCAAAGGAAGCAGCGGTACGAAGACAGATAATGATGACAAAACTGGAGAACGACATCTTAACCACAGCCCTGTACTAACTAGTGGGAGATTCCTATGGCCAATATCAGCTGGCAGGGACAGCCGGAAGCATGCTCCACAGATGGTCACGGGTCCCGTTGTCCTCGTACTGGACTACGTTAGCGCTGTTTGCCGTCGACATGCCGTCTACACCAGCCACGAGGTTGCTGTGCTTGTTCCGTAAGAGGAACTGACCATCGCCCTTGTATTCCACCCGCCAGAGGTGATCTTCTGACCCGTTGTCCTCATACTGCTGGAGCTGTGCACTATTCGACGTGGACATATTCTCAACAGCAAGCAGAAGACCGCTGTTCAGATTCTTAATCTTGAACCAGCCGCCAGGGGCGCCGATGAACTGCCAGAGATGATCCCTGGTTCCGTTATCCTCGTACTGCTGTACTTTGGCGCTGTTAGCGCGCGACTCCAGCTCGATGCCCATGAGTTTGCCGCTGTTCGCATTTTGCAGCTGGAAGATGGCAGGGGTCCAGATCTCAAACTCGGACAGACCCCAACCCAGCCCTGGACCAGGATTCGGCGCAACAACCCGCAGCTGTGAGGTGACGATCTGCGGGAAGGTGATGCGGGTCTGGGCGTTCGACGTAGAAGACGTAGAGCCGCTGTTTTGACTAGGGACCGTCGCCCAGGCGCTTCCGGTCCAGTACTGGAGGTCGTAAGTGGCGGGCCGCCGAACGCCGCTACCGTCGTCATAAAAGTACAGGCGGACGTCGGAGACCGCCTGTGGACGGCGGAGGTCTACGCCGAAGAAGTCCTGCGAGTTGGGGCTGGACCACGAGGTCCAGCGGGTGTTCTGGGGAATTCCGTTGCGCCAAACGATTCCGTCGATGGCCCTCCAGACATCGTCATATGGGGAGGTGAAGGAAGCGAATGGTTTCGTCCCCGAACCAAGTCGCTGACCGTTGGCAGCGATGTTGACCTGTGTGTTGATGACCTGGCTCCGCGCCGCGCCAACCTGGACCGTGAGTGGGCTGAGGCTATCACGGGTCCCAGCGAGGTCGCCGTCGACGTAGACCCTCAGTCCCCGGCCCTGACCGTAGCGGTTCCCCGTTCTGTCCCAGAGGATAGTCACGAGGTGGCCGTGATATGGAGCGTTCTCTAAGGCAAAATATTCCCATGACGACGGAGCGAGAGGATTGACCACCAGGCTGTCGTTCGGTTGTGCTCGCAGGCCGATGAGTCCGGAAATGATGTTGTCAATGAAGGTGGAGTGGTTATAATCCTCACTGTGGTTGGCCCCGTCGTAGAGCCATTGGTCCGTATCAGGGTAATGTGCCTCAGCGACATAAGGCTTGCCGTTCTTATACTGGGTAACGGCATATCGGAGTAGAAGGTTAAAATAATCCGCCGCGGATATGTAGGACTGCGGCGGGTAGTCATGTAGCACGTTCTCGACCGCGGTGAGGGTCTGGGAAGTGGCAAAGGGCCAGGACGGACCGTTCCAATGACAGCAGTTACGTATGTCATGCATGAACCACCGGCTTCGTCGTTCGGTGGTGGTGGGCCCGTAGTTGGCTGCGAATCCCTGAGAGTCCTTCAGCTGCGTGAAAGCGACGACGTCAGATTCTTGAGGCATGTTGAACATCCACGGTATATAGCCCATGATCTCACGCGTGGTGAGCAGTTGTCCTGATGGGTTGTCGTCTCGAGCCCGATGCATGAAGAACTGACGTCCGTTGTCCCAAAGGTATCTCTGCATCGCGGTCCGTAGAGCGTCGGCTCGACTCCCGTACTCGGCGGCAAGGGCACTGTCACCCTTCAAAGCAGCGATGGCGGCAATTGCCCGGGCGTCTCCGTACTGATAGGCATTGATGGTAGGCCTGTATCCATGGCCGCCATGATATGGGTCGCTCGACTCGTACGAAGCGGCAGTGTTCTCGGTGGCATCCCAGACAGGAACTTGCCAATAAAGGCCTAAGTCTGGGTTGAAGTGGTTATCCCAGCCACGGTACTGCTTCACGAGATTGTCAAGTTGCCCGATGACGAACTCTCGATCCCCAGTCACGAGGTATTGTCGCCACACCGAACTGGCCGCCCAGAAGCTGTATTGGTGTGCCCAGTCGAAAGTGGTAGGATCCACTCCCTCCCCACCGGGCTTCGTGGACTGCCCAGGCCCAGCAAGCCAGTAATTGACGATATCATTGGCGTACCTCTGGTCACGCAGCCAGCGCCCTTCGTTAATGTGGTGTCCAGCAGCGGCCACGATGCCCCCATAAGGTCCACCATAGAAGACCGGTTCCAGGAACTCGCTGGACAGGTAGCCATACTGGGCACCGGTATAGACGAGATGTTCCTTGTAGACCTGCCACCGATAGTAGTAGACGGCTTGGATCTGTTGGTTAGGAACATCAAGGAAAGGGATGTTCTGCTCGAACCAGCCAGGGTCTTCCAATTCGGCAAGAAGCTGGCGCTGAGGAAGGAAGTTCGTCCCTGAGACTTGGCATGTAAATGCCAGAGCTGCCACGAAGACGTGGCGAGTGCCAACTGCGAGCATCTCTACTGATTAAAGTGCCTCGTACAAAGCGATGCGGTCCCGGTTGCCGGCTGCCACCTTCAGCAGGAATGTCAGCGAGGGAACAGTAAAAGTCAAATCCCGCAGTATTGCATGCCGAATATGTGAAACGCCTAACGGAGCTGGAATAGGAGGCGTGCTAAAGGGAGCGACACAAACGATTGAATCCACGGGCATGATACCATGGCTCTGGAAGATACTGCGACTGGTATGGCTGAATATATATCCGTATATAATTTCCCATGTCAAACCAGAACCAATATCCGCTGGCACAGCCTGAATGTGGCTTTGGGGCCATAGTCAGGGTCCTGGCGCGAACCCTTTTAATGAAACCGGCGAATCCTTTCAAAGGAACCGGCGAATCCTTTCAAAGGGACCGGTGAATCCTTCCAGAGAGATCAGCTTCGTTATGGGCTAAGCTTGTCAGCTACAGGTCGCAGGGGTACATTTAGTAAGTAACCTCCACCGTAATAGCAGATAGCAATCTAGGTAACCAATTGTTATTGCAAGCTAGTGCTATCTTAACTATGAAAATAATGAGCGTATATATCCTACTTCTAGCTTAAGGCACTCAAGCGACTTAAACCCTTGAGCCGGTCGGGCCCTTTGAGCCCGTCGCAGGCTTAAGGGGCTCAAGCTACTCAAGGCATCAAGCCCCTTGAGGCCTTTGAGCCGGTCACGTGAGCCAAGACCTCCCCATTGGGGGCACGTCCTACAATCTCCAACCGTTTGGCAATGAGCCAAGCCCTTTGGTCATAACAGTAAATCGAGAAGTTGCTGCCAGATATAGGGGACATCAGTTGTGTAGTTGTATTCAGCTAGTTACGTGTGCTATATCAGGCGTACAACATTAAGTAGCTTAGCCACGGTATATATATATATGCCGATCAGAAGGTGACCTTCCGTATATAGGGAGCGCTCCGCACCCCCCAGCTAGCCGAACGTTGTCCCAGATCAGGGACACCTACAGGGGTCTGCGATCTCAAAAGTGGGCCTGCTCAGGTACCTCAGCCCAGGCTCAGCCCACCTCAGCTACTGCTTAGCACCAGCTCAGCTTTGGAGACGGAAATGGATTTTAGTGAGCTTGAGTTTCGTGTCCGAGTATTTTGGCATATTGCACAAACTGAATTTTGCTGGGTTTAGACTTTTCACGCCAACGCCGGTATAAATTGTAAGGTTCAACATGCTGTTGCACCCGCCGGGAATGGCGCCCCTCCGAACCGGGTATAGCGCCGCGTTCGAAGCGCGTGCTCGTACGGCCCAGTAACGTTCGCAGCATAAATAGAGCCCCTTTTTTCCAACGTCCTTTTCTTGTACTTTCGACTTTCCCTTCCTCCCTTTTTTGCTTCATTAAGGCCCTTACCTACTTTTTATCCTCCTTTCCATTATATTGCATTCGTCGTCTGCACCTTTTGCCGTCCTTATTTCGTTAAGCTGGATATGTCTTACTGTGACGGCTAACTGGCTTAATTAATTATTAAAACTAAGTCGTACGGTTTATATTAGCAGGAATAGTATGGGAATTTAAATTCTATATCGTATGGCTATATACGTTTTGTAATAATAAATCTTTGAAATAATTTAAGTAATAAAGTTATATTATAAATTAATATTATTTAAAATATAAAAGATAATAAATATATAGTTATTTTAGTTTTTTATAATTAAATATAATCGAATAAATTATATTCGATTATTTGTTATTTAATTAAAAATAGTTAAATAAATTATATTTTACCATTTATTTTTAATCGAAAGTAATTAATTTAATTATATTTAATTATTATTTATAAATAAAAGAATTATTTAAAAAATAAATTCGTCCTAATGGCGCAGTCGTCGCGAGCCTGGGTGTTCTTTTTCGCGCGCTTGCTGCAGGCTTGGGGAACCTAGATCTTGCGACGGACAGCTGGTTCGAATCCAGCTTGGGATAACGTGCTTTGGGTAGCGCCAAGCCCTTTATACGAACCATTTAAGGGCTTCATTTCATGTATCATAGCTGGCGATAATTATATTTAATTAGGAACGCTTAAGTTAATTAAATATATTATATACGTAATTAAATCTTATTACCGTATTTTAACCTTCTTAATTAGGTTTTTTCATCCGGCCTTTTTATAGGTACGGTTTTTTCGGAATGCTTCCAGTTGCGTCATATTTCCAGACGTGCTTATATATATATAATGAACCAGGCGTTACTATATATATAGCTAGATATCTTATTAATAATGTTTAACTTTATTTATAAAATAAATACATTTTTAAAGAAAATAAAACGAATTTTAACAGACTTTTTAATTATTAATTAACGTAGCGTTATAAATTATAACGTTTAACTGGCTTAGCTAATTATTAAATCCAAGTTATACGGTTTATGTTAATAATAATATTATAAGAACTTAAATAATAAATTAAAAGATATAATTACGTTTAATAATAATAAATAATAAAGATAATTTAACTAATTAAGTCATATTATAAGTTAGTATTATTTAGATTATAAAAAAAATACTAAGCGTATATATGCTATTTTCAGCTTAAAGTGTTTAAATAATTTAAATCTTTTAACCGTAAAGATCATTGATCAGTTATCGTATTCGAAGATACTGGGTATAGTATCTATCGTGTGGATTATATGTGTAATAATTTTCTGTATATTTGGCTCAGCCTGGAAAATAAGGCTTGAACCTATATCAACCTTGCAAAGTTTTATTATATAAAATCTTTTTTTACGATATTTCCGCGTTTTTTTAATATTATTTATTAACTGTTTATAAAGCGAACTTTTAATCGTAAAAAATTATATCGTTATAACTTTCAAAAAATTTATAAACGTTATTTAAACGATAAATTTTTTTTTTCCGGCTTTGCCCGTTAATAATAAAAATTAAACAATATACGCCTTTAACGTACGTCTTTGACGCTTTTTATACGTAATTTTAAAAATGCAAATTTTTAAATAATTTAATAAGTTTATAAATGTTTTAGAAAATTTAATATATTATAACCGGCGCGTTATTTATATCTTTTATTTTTATATTTCCTTTTAATCGTATGTTATTAATAATTTACGTATACGTAACTTATTAACCAAAAATTTTTAATTTCGGAACGGTTTTTCCGGAATTTCGACGTCGTTTAAGCATTATTTAAAGGTTATTCGGAAGTAAACTTCTGGTCCGGTTTTTTCCATATAGTACGTTATATTTAAAACTTATTATTAATAACGGAATTTTTATATTTCTGTTTGAAATTTTTAACGGCTTTTATTTCCGTAAACCTTTCGAACGGTTTTTAAATAAATATTATGTAATTTTTTAATTTTACCAAAATTTTATATCTGAATTTTTTTTACCCTTTTAATACGGGTTTATAAAAAATATTTTATTATATATTTTAATTTCTTTTTTTTTTCCGTTATTATCGGCATAAGCTAAATATCTGCATTAATTTGCGAAAATAAGGGATCCGAATTCGTAAGTTTTAATAAATTTACGTAAAAGCGGTTATAAATCTCTTTAAAAATATTTAATTCGACTATATATAAATTTATTACTTTAATTACCTAATATTTTACTTAAAACTATTTTAATTTTTTCGTCGGTTATAAAATAATAATATTTTTACAGATAATTATATTTTATCGTTAATTTCGTATTTATTTATGGAAAAATAACGTTTATTTATTACTTCCTTTTATATTTATTAAATAACGATTATAATAACGTATACGAATTCGGGTTTTTTTAAAACCTTTTAATAAAACCTTTTTACTTACGCGTACGGATTTTTATTAAATACTGAATTACTTTTTACATACGGAACCGGATTAACGTAATATCCATAAAAAAAACGGATTTAATTTTATCAAAGTTATATCGTAATTATTAATTACCAATATCGTACCCGGTAAAAGCTTATTTTATTTTTATTACGTATACGTTACGAAAATTTATAAATAAGTTATAACCTTTTAATTAACTTTTTCGGTAATACTATCGGTTTTTAAATAAAACGTAACAAATAAATATTACTTTATTTTAATTAATTCGTAAAATCTTTTTCAAAACTTTCTTATTTAATTATTTTCTTTATCGTTTATAATAATCCGGAAAAAAGCATAAAACCGTTAATGCGCCTTAATTAAAACTTCCGTATAAATTTTTATATTTATTATAAATATCGCTTTTAAGGTAATGAATTTAAAAACCCGGTTTATTATAATTATTAAAAAACGTAAATCGTACTCGGAAACGGTTAATATATCGGTTATAAAATTGATTAAAAGTTTGTTATAAAATCGTTCGGAAACCGGTGATAATTTTAATAGCCCTTTTTTTTCCATATATTTTTATAACCGTATACGTTATAATTTTTACAAAATTACTTAACTATACGTTATATCCCCGGTTAAAAAAGACTTTTCGTAAATAGTGTTATCGTAATTTTTTTACTTAAGTATTTTATTATATACGAATTATACGTATTTTAAATTAAAGTTATTTTAAACGGTTTTTAATCTGGAATCTATAAACGGTTACGGAATTAAGAAAAACTTTTAACATTTAACGAATATTTTACGATAAATATTACTAATTTTAACTTAACGGCAAAGTTACGTTGTTTTTCGATAAAGATTTTAATAATATAAACGTAACTTTTATCGTATTTTAACGTTAGGTTTTAAATTTTTTAAAATCTTTATAATATTAAAATATTTACGTTTTCCGGAAAAGTTCCTTATTTTTATACTTACGTTATTAATTACCAGCGGACCGTTTACGTTATTTCCGGTTTTTAAAAGTAAAAAAAAAAAAAACTTTTTTTTTTAATAATTAAATATGACGAACCTGTTATATATCCACCTGGAGGTATAAGCAGTATCCGAAATGGGGGTCTTGATTTATAGGTAACAATAGCATAATAAATGGGGTATTCGTTAAAAAAGAATTTACGGACTTTTCCCTTAATCGGAAAACGACGCCTTTAATTAAAAACTTAAATTAATAGTTAAAAAACGAAACTAAATAGGTACTATTTATATAAAAAACCGTTCGTTATATATCCATTTCTAATAAGTAAGTATATCGTAGATTTATCTGATTTATGTGATTTATATAATCTATTTCAAGATTACTTAAATTACTTAAATTAACTAAATTATTTAAACCTTAACGTAAGGAAGTTAAACTTTTCCTTACCCGAAGTTTATCCGGTCGGAATTTTTTTTAAAATTTCCGAAAATAAGTTTTTTTATAGATAAAAACTTTTATTCTTATATTATAATATTATTTCTCGTTTTTAAGGATTTTTATCTTAAAGATAAAACCGTAAATAACCTTTTAGTTATTTGTTAAAAAGATTTTTTTAAGTTTTTTTTTAACTAACTTTATTATAATAAGTCGTATTTAAAATGAGAAAAAAAAAAGAAAATTACGCCCAAATTAACGCAATTTTCGTAATATTCGTACTAATTCGATAAGAATATTTGATATTAAAATATTTTTTTGCTTTAATTATATTCGGTTTAAAAAAATTAATTATTTTTTTATTTTAAGGCGTCAAAGTTACGATTATTATATTCGTTATTAAGGTTTATTTTATAACGTTTTAACTATAAATTCCTTAAGAAAAATGAACAAAATTTAAGATTATTTATTTCGGAAATAACAAAAAATTAAAGATAATTTTTAACGTTTCAGGAAATTGCGAAAAGGGAATAAAAGGTAATAGAAAAAAGGTTAATTAAATTACGGCGTTAATAAAACGAAAAATTAAAAAAGTTTATTAAAAAGTTAAAACGATTACGTTTTTAATAAGATTTTTTTTAAAAAGGGCTTTAAAAATATTAAAAAAAGTTTAAAATTAAATTAATTAAAGAAACGGGAAAGGTTAAAGAAAAAATAACGTTGCGTAAAAGCGAAATAAACGCGGTTTGCTTTTAAGATAAATGTTACGGTAAAAGTATTTATTTCCTTTGGTTAAAACGTTTTAAATTTGGACTTGGGCGGGAGACCGTTATTACCTGCGATTTTGGCTAGATTAAAAATGGTCGGTTAGGATTTTGCCGGTAAAAGTTTTTAATTAGGTTTATTATATTCGTTAAATACTTAAATAGTTCCTATATGTTATTTTTAAAAGAATAATTTATTTATTTAATTAAATATTAAATCTTATTTTTAATTATTTTAAAATCTAATATTTTTTAATTTCGTATTCGTTACTATTTTTTTCGATTTCGAATATTTTTTTAAACGGGATATTTTTCGGGGCTGGTTTTAATAAGGAAATATGAAATATAAGGTATATTTTTATAGTTTTGGGTAATAATAATTTATAGTTAGTTTTTAAAATAATTCTTTTAATCGTAAACGGGCCAAATTTTTTGAAATTAAGCTTATTATTAGATTTTTTCGTTTTAATTTGGGAAAGGTTTAACGTTACGTTTTATTTTTGACGTAATAAGTAAATTTTATTTCTTTTTACTAAAATTAATTTTTTAATTCTTTTATTATTATAATATTAGGCCTTTTTTTGCTGTAAAAATTATAACTTTATTTAAAATCGGGGTTATATTATTTTAATTTTTGTTATTATCATCTTTGTTCGTAGAATTATCGTAATAATAACCGGTACCTTACGTATTAATTATTTAAATTATTAAGTTGTTACGTTATATTTATATCCTCGTTAACGGACATATTATAAGCTATTTATATAAAGGGTAAAAGTTTAACTTAATTATTTTATTAATAATTTACGTACTTTTAAAAATATTATTTTAAGGTTTAATTTAATTATTTTGTTTAATTATTTATTTAAAGGTAGTAAGTTATTAAAAACTTTAACTTAATATTAATTTGCTTAAAAAAACTGATACCGAATTAAATATAAAAAATTTATTTCGGTTAAAAATAAATTTTTCTAGTATTCCCTATTTATCGAAATAATATCGAATAAAGGCATAGGTTAATTATTTTGCCGTTATGGTTCCTTTAAAGGGTAAAAAGTACCTATATTTAATAAATCTGTTAATAATTACTTATATTATATTATATTCGATTTTGGTAACGGGATTTTTCGATATAGGGAAATTAGTAATAAAATTCTAAATTATAATGTTTTATATTTTATTAGGTATATCCGTAAATTGCAGTAAGTTATACGGCTTATGGCAGGCTATTTTAACCTTATTACAAACGTTATAATCGTTAATTACTTATTTAATTATGTGGTAAAATTTTAAAAAGTCGAATTTTTTTTAATATTTATATAAGGGATTTTCGTAAAATTTCTTAATAAATTCCTTTTGTTATTAACGGGGGATATAAATTTTGTCTCAAAATAATAAGTAGTTTTTGTCAGTCAGGTTTTTTTTTTTCTTTTTTTTTTTTTTTTTTTTTTTTAGGTCGTAAAATTTTTAAATTATGCTAACTTTTCCGGAGTCGGTTATTTTAGTGTTATATATAACTATATTATTTTATCGTCCTTTTAATATAATATTTATATATATCGTTTAAAAGTTTTCGAATCGTAATCCTTTTTTCGGCTTAAAATATCCGTTTAAATATTTTCCTTACCTTTAATATAGTAAATTTTAAAGTTAAATTTAGATAAAAAAACCATTTAATTTTTATGGCGTTTATTTAATTTTTGTATTATTATAAATCGAAAAAGATTTTTATGGTTTAAATAACTATCGAATAATTCCTTAATTTTATTAAAACAAGCTTTTATTTTTTAAATATTAAAATAATTGTTAATAAGTCCTTGTCGTAAATAGAATATCTAAGTTTTGCGTTTTTAAGAACTTTAAAAAAGTACGTTATTAGGTACTACTTTCCGTTATTTTTTAGTTGCTTTAAAACTGTTTTAAGGGTATAATTTGAAACGTTTATTTTAAGTCGTTTTTTTTGTTATAATTGGTAGCTTAATTACTGGGGCGTTAATAATTTTGTCCTTAATTTCTTAAAAGGCTTTTTTTGCTTCCTTTAAAAGTTCGAATTCTTTTTTAACGTATTTCTTAATAGTAAGTTTAGTTAAGGGGCTAATAAATTTGCTATAATTCTGGATTAAAGGTTATGTATAATCAGTAAATCCTAAAAATTAACGGATGTTAATAACGGTAATTTTGTTTAAGATCGGCCAGTTTTTAATAGTTTTTAACTTAAAATTTCGGATTTAAATTTGTTTAAGGGTAATAATAAAGTTTAAAAAGTTTAATTTTTGGATATATTAAACGTTGTTTTTAGCGTTTATTAATAAGTTAACTTTTTCGAAAGCTTTTAAAACTTAAACGATATGCTTTTTATATTCCTTTAAAGTTTCTAAATAAATAAAAATTTCGCTAAAATAAACGAAAATAAATTTATTTAAAAATTTCCGTAAAATAATAATAAATATATATTAAAAACTAGCTAGGGTATTAATTAATCCTTATTACATAATTTTATATTCGTAATATTTATAAATAATTTTAAAGGCGGTTTTTAATTTTTTATTTTTGGTTATTTAAATTAAATAATAACCGTTTAATAAATCCAAAATGGTAAATTATTTGGTTTTATTAATATTTTCCCTTATGGTATTTATTAATATTAAGGGTTATTTATTTTTAATAATAATATCGTTTAATTATTGATAATTATAAACTTGTCGGTATATTAAATTTTTATTTTTATCGATTTTAATTTTACCATTTTTTATTTTTAATATTATTATAACTAGATATTTTATAAGTAATTTAGATTTTTAAATATAGCTTTTTTAAAGTTTCGTTAAAAACTTTTTTTAGAAAACCTTAACTTTTTTAAGGTTTATATAATAAATTTAATAAAATTTTAGGTTAATATCCTTTTTTAATAAAAATCTTATAATCTTATTTATTATAATTAAGCAGTTTCTTTCGAGTTCGTTTTTAAATAGTTTTTTAAACCGGCGATATTTAAAGGGTATTATTATTATTAGGTTAAAAACTTTAATTTCTTTAATTATATAATAAATTTTATAAAATCTTGCTTTAAAATTGTTTTATAAAAACGTTTAATTTTTCCAGTTAATCCGTAAATTATTAAAACGAAATTGCGGTATTTTTAGAATAATGTCGTATTCTAAGATATCGGCGATATTAAAGATAATTCGTTTTAGGCGTCCTTATACTTAAATAGCGAATTTTTTTATTTTCCGAAAAATTCGACCGTTATTATAAGTAGATAAGTTTTTATCGATTATTCCTAATTTATATAACTGTTATTTATATTTCCAAAAGATTTAATATTTTTTAATTACCTTAAGGAAAATAAAATTTCCTTTTATTCCGGAGTTAATTATAACGTTAAATATTTTATTTTTATTATAAATTAAAATTTTAATCTAATTTCGTATTATTTTTTTCGCTTTATATAAGGTTTTATATATGGGGGTTTTTCGGTACCTTATTTTTAAAAACTTTTATAGTTTTTTAATTAATATATTTTAGGGGTTAAAAGGCGTTTTTATTAACGTACTTTTCTAGTCGTATGCTTAGTATAATAGTTATCTATATATTTAAACCATTTTTTATTACCGAACTAGCACTTAAAAATAAATATTCTTTTCTAATTTTTCCTTAAATTTTATTTTTTGCGAATTATGGGGTTAAAAGGGTAAACCTCGGAAAGGGGCATTTTTATAATTAAAAATTCGTATTTATTATATAATATTAATAAATAATATGCAAGGTTGATATAGGTTCAAGCCTTATTTTCCAGGCTGAGCCAAATATATAGAAAATTATTATACATATAATCCATACGATAGATACTATACCTAATATTTTCGAATAAGATAACTAATTAATGGTCTTTACGGTTAAGATAGATTATATACCTTAATCCCATAAAACCTTACTCTAAAGCAGAACCTTATTCTAAAGCAGACTGCTCGGCCTTTATAAGCACGCAATTTCTCGACTGATGTCGGCTTGGGAGGCTCACATACGTGGTTGCCGATAAGCTTCGACTCTGATGAACCTTATGCCAGCTGGCTCCACGGTTCCGCATGGTCGCAGTAAACCTTAAGGATAAACCTTAAGAATAAACCTTAAAAATAAACCTTAAGAATAAACCTTAAAGAATAATTAATGAATAATATAAATATTTTTACGTTATAACTTTTCGACTTTGTTTTAATTTAAGGTATAGGTAATAAAACTTAGGGTAATCTAGTTATTAGGGGGTTTTTGTATATTTATATTTATCGTCTGGTTTTATAGGCATTTTTTTGTTATATCCTGGCCAAAAATTATTATCTTTTTTAGCTTTTTAATAAATAAGACAATTATAATTATAACAAGCAATAAAATACAAAAACTTATAATCGTTTATTAAAGGTTTTAAGTATACTATATATTTAAGGAAAATATAATGTTTTAAGGATAATTATTTACAGTTATTAAAATCTGTTCGTAATTAATAAATTTAATTATATATTTTATATTTTTATATATCGAGGTAATAAATGCATCTTAATATAATAGCTATCTTAAAAGCTATTTATTTTAGATAATATTTGTAAGCTTTAACCGTAATGTTTTTATAAATAATATAATTTTTATATTTTAAGTTGTCGTTTTTAACCTCATTAATCGTAATAATGGTAAATTCCTAATCGGCAGAAATAAAACTTATTTCCTTTTTATCCTTTTTTTCGTTATTTATGTTTCGTTTAGCCGTACAGATCTTTTTTTTAGGCTAGAGGATTTTTCCTTTTTTGGAATTTTCTTTAAATAATAAATAATATTCGTTTTTAAAATAGCCCTTTTTGTTATAATTAAAATATTCAATATTGGATTTATCTTTTTTAAATTCCGTTAAAATTATAATAATTTCTTTTTGGGATTTATTTTTTAATTCTTTTTGTTATTAAAACGTTTATTATTATTTTATCTACCAGTACTTTTTTTTTAAGGTATCGATTAAAAATGCGTCGGTCGGCGATAATAACCTTATCTATATAATTTTCGAAAGGACCTATTTCAGGTATCTTAAATATTTTATCCTTAACTTAAAATTTTAGGCCGTTATAATAAAGGAAAAATAATATATCCTATAAAAGTTTGGAAATAATTACGAAACGGTTAAATTCGGTCATATATTTAATTATTAAAATAATTTGCTAAAGCTTATATATTTATTTAACCGTATGTTATTATTTGTTTATATTTTCGAATAAAACTTATATTCGTTTTTTAAAGTTTTCGTAATTATTAAAAATATAGTTAATAATATTTAGGTAATTATCGAAGTAATTTGTTAAAAAAATTTTAAAAATAGGTTCGAATTAATCGAATATTTTTCAAATAAAAAGCTAGAAGATAATTATTACCTTTTAATAATTTTCTGTAAAAAGACTTTCGTATTATTTAAAGTAAAATTTAACTTTAACCAGAAATCTTTTTACGTCCGTAAATTTATTTTAGGGCTTAGGGGGAATTAGTTTGTAACTTTTAATATTAAGTATTTTATGATAAATAAAAAAGGGTATAATTCCTTTTTAGTTTCGTTTAAATAAGGGGGGTGCTGGCGTTTTTGGTTAAAAAGTAATTTTTAAAAGGGGTATAAGAACCTTTTTTTTTAACTATCGGGTAAGTTTAGCGTTTTTTTATTTAAGTTTTATAACCTTTTTAACTATAAAATCCAGTCGTTTATCGGTTATAAGTCCCCCCCCCGCCCCCTTTTTTTTAAATTTTTAATTTTTATACCTAATTTTTTTTCCTTTTGATCGGATTTTTTAGGCTGGATTTCGATAATTTCTTTAAGGGTAAAGGTAAGTTGTTATTAGGAAAAAAAGGATTTTTTTAAACCTTTGATTTTAATAGTTATAAATATTATGTTATCGATTAATTAAAGAACCTTTTTAATAAAGGGTAAATTATTTAATTTAGTTATTAACTTTTTATTGGTTAATAATGGAGATTAAATATGTTATTTATTTGTTAAATATCGTTATATAATATCGTTTTTATTATATTTAGGAAAGTTTATATCCAACCGGGCCTTAAATTATTTGTTAGTTATTAATTAAGGAGTTATTAAAATATAACGAATTTGTTATATATTTATTTGAAAATATAAATAATATTTAAAATAGAGGTTATAATTTACAGGTAATAATAATGTAATAAATGGAATATTTGTTAAAAAGGTTTGCGAATTTTTCCTTTAATCAAAAAACGACGTTTTTGATTCAAACTTAAATTAATAGCTAAAGAGCGAAATTAAATAAATGCTATTTATATGGAAAACCGTTCGTTATATATCCATTTTTAATAGGTAAATATATCGTAAATTTATTTAATTTATGTAATTTATATAATTTAGTTCCAAATTTTCTAAATTACTTAAATTAACTAAATTATTTAAACCTTAGCGCGGGAAAGCCAAATTTCTCCTTGCCCGAGGTTTATCCGGTCGGAGCCTTCCTTAGAGACCTTCGAAGACAGGTTTCTCCAAAGACAGGAACCCCTGTTCCTGTACTGTAACATTAAAACTTACGTCTGGTTTTTTAATTATTTATATTTTTTTGGAACATATTTTATTCCTTACGCGAAAACCTATCGGTCCGAATATTTAAATACCCAGTACGAAATTTTAAATAAAAATTAAACCGTAAAAACTTTTTAAATTACCATATTTAACGTTTATTTAATCTTTTAATAATTATAAAATATTTTAAGTTTTTATAATTAGTAATTACCTTAAATAACGTTATTATATTACGTAATTTTATATTTTAAACTTTTAAATAATTAATTACTGCTATAAGTTCCTTATTATAAATCTTAGAATTAAATTTTATATTATTTAATTTTTTCGAATAATAACTAATTAAATATAATAATCCTTATTTATTAACTTAATATAAATATTTTCCGTATACGTATTCCGAATAATGCGTTTTTATTATTATAAGTTTTTTAAGATTTTATTACGCAAAAACTAATTCGGATATAAAAACGTTTTAAATTATTCGAACGCTTTTTTTTGTTTCTTTTTTTAATAAAACGGAATTCTTTTCGGATTAAGGCGATTAAAAGGGCCGTAAATTCCGCGTAACGTATTATAAAATTACGGTAAAAGTTAATAAACCTTAAAAAAATCCGTACCTTTTTAAACGTTTTAAAAATCTTTTATTTCCGAATCGTACGTAATTTTTTAAGGTTTATCCGTATTTCTTATTCCGTTTTTATAATAAATTTTAAATACTTCGTTAATTTAATAACGAACTTATATTTGAATAGATCGAAATCAAAACTTATTTTTTCTTTAAATAACTTAAAACTTTTTTTACCTTTTATATATAATTCTTTTCAAATTTTTAAAAATAAATAAGAACGTTATTTATATATATTAAATAAAAAATTTAATTTTTTTTTTAATATTCCGTCAACGTAACGTTAAAACGTTACGGAAACGCCGTATAACCCGAATAACATTATTAATTATTCGTATAACTTAAAACGTAATCGGAATATAATTTTTTATTCGTTTCCTTTTTTAATCCTAATTTTATATAACATTATTCAGATATTTACCTTTATAAACCATTTAACGTAAAATAAATTCTTTAAAGTTTCAAAAATTAATAATAAAAAATACCGGGTTTTTTCGGTTATTCCGTTTAACGTTCGATAATCGTAATAAAAATATAATCCCTTTTTTGGTTTCCTTGCGAATAATACCGCGGAACCCTTATTAATAAGCTCTTTACGCGAATGTATTTTTTATTTAAAAATTCTGTTAACATTTTTTTAACATTAATAATTCGTTCTGGAATATACCGTATAAAGGTTTTTAAGGTACCGGTAACTTTTATCCTATTTTATTACGGCGTAATCGTATCTTATCATTAACCTCAAGGCGGTAAGGTAATAAAACAATTCTTAATTCTTTATCGAAAAAATTCTGAAATATTTTTAACTTAAACGGAAATATATCGTTTATTAAAACCTTCTTTTTCGGTATTAATATCTTATTAATATCGGTAAATATAACCAAAAATAACTAAATTTCCGACCGGATCTTTTTTATTCTTTTTATTTACCATAATTCCGTTCCGAATAAAGTTATTAAAATTATTGTTATTTCGCAAATTATTTTTACATAATTTTTATAACCTTCGTATCCTTTTCGTAAACCTTTATATAACTTATTATTTTTATCGTTAAAAGATACTTTTTCGTGATATAAATAATATCGTAACGTTTTATTCAAATATCTCTAATATTAAGGAATAATTTAAATTATTAATAATATATACAAAAGTTTTAAGCTTAAATCCGTTAACGTTTATTTTTATATACGTAATTTTTCTAATTTCTTTTTCGATAAAACCGGCTTTTTTTCCGAATTTATTTTAATCCGTATAATTTAATTAAAATACATAATAACCTTAAACGTTTTATAAGCCTTTTATTTATTATTATAAAATATTTATATCCTTAATCGATGTATATTTTTATAAACGTTTTTTAATTAATATAAATATTAATAATAAATATAATACCGTCCATATTTTATTTTGCGAATTTTATTTCCGCCTAGGTTACCTTTTACCTTTAAACGTAATAATATTCGATCTTTTTTTTTCTGTTTTCTGATTCGGATTTTTTTAAATCGAACGTTTTTAAAAAGTTAATTCCGTTTTGCGGCTTTTTCGTTAGTAAATAAAGGTAATAATTTAATTTATAATTTATGCAGTTACAATATAAGTATAATTCTTTTACCTTATAGATATTCCTTTTTTTAAAAAAATTTATCGTACGCGTTATTTAAGCGCAAAAAACGTATTTCGAACTTTTTACCTTTATTGTTCCGTAATCAAAACCTTTATTATATTTATATCGCCGTCCGGATCGGATAAAGATCCGCTATTATCTGTATAAACGGTTATAAAACCGTTAAATCCTTTTTATCGTAATAACGTTTTGAAACGTTTTATAATTTTTATAAGTTTATATACTTAAATGTTATAATTATTAAATATATTTATAAAGATTAATATTTAAATAAGGTTTTTATTTAAAGTTTCCTTTAAAAACCTAAATTTTGTATTTATAAATTCCGTAATACTTTTTACGTCGGTTAATATTCTTTTAAATATAAAATAAAAAACGAAAACCTTACGTTATCCGTTTATTTTAAATTTTTAAACCGATCGATAACTTTTTCTTTCCGGTAATAATCGTTATATTATTTATAAAATGTTTCAAAAAATGCTAAAAGATCGTAATTGCTATTTAGGTTTCCGGTAATATAATATATAATAATTATACGTTATATATTACCTTTTAATTTTTCGTATATAACGTAAAATTATTTTTAATTTTCTTTTACGAAAATAATATTTATTCTTAACTTATAACTTATAAAAACGTATTAATTAGAAAACTTTTTTTTTAATTCCGTCGAATTTTTCCGCCTAAAATAATAATTTTGGCATAATTCCAAATATTAATTTAAGGGTTTAAATTATTTCGGAAATAAAGGTTAATTAAATTCGTAATAATTTAATTAAACGGATAAAATTTCTTTCCGAAAAAGTTACTTTTTAAATTTATAATCGGTCGAAAACTTTCTATTAAGCGATTATTCCGCTTTTAAGTTATTCGGTTACGTTCGTTAATTTTTTATTAATAACATAATATTATTCCAATTAAGTATTTATACGTTATTTTATGGCGGATAGCGAAAAGGTTAAGGATTTTATTATCGCGTTTAATAACCCTTATACCTCCTAGCTTATAAAAACCTTTTACTAGACCCAGAAAAAAAATTCGATTTTTATTTTATTTAATCCCGAACGTTTCCTAATCTATTAATAATAAGTTAAAAAATATATAAAAGGTCTAACCTATACGATCTATATCGAATGGTATAAATCTTTTTTTATTTTTTAACTAAAAAGGAAAAAAAAGGAAAAATAAAAATCTCAATTATATATAAAAATATATAGCGCTACGTTCGCGTTACGCGTTCATAACAGCTTAGCACCGGCGGAAGTTCGGTGCTACAATAAGGCCTTAACGCAGCTCTATCACAATTTTTAAGTATTACCGATTTCTAAATAAGGAAGAATAATTAAAACGTAAAGAAAAATAAACGCGAAAAGTTTTTCATTTTGTTATTAAAAAATTTAATTGTTTTTAAAAAAAGATTTTAACGTAAAGTCTTACGTATCGTAAGATTAAAATATTACGTCGAGGTATTTAAGATATGGAAGCGATATAAGAATTTAAACGTATAAAAAAAATGTAATAATAACTGAAAATTAAACTAATTACGTCTGTACGAGGTTTTTTTTTTTTTACTAACTGGTTTATTACCCAAAAAATCGGCTGGTTATCGTTAAACGACGTAAATTAAAATACCTTTAATTCCGGCGGTTTCGCTATTATTAATAAAATCTTTTTTAAAAAACTTTAAGTTTTTATAAATTTCTTTATAAGTTTTTAGGTATTTTTTAATTTTAGGTGGTTTTTTTTCATTAGATAATTTTTTTTAGCGTTTTCCCTTCTGGTATCAAGAATTCTTTCGACCTTTTATATTTATACGTTTTCCGTTTTTTTTGTACCGTATAAATTCAATTATATCCGTTATTAACTTTAATAAAATAAAAAAAGTGAACGGGATAAAGTTTAATTTTAAGAGTTAATTTTAATTAATAATTAAGTTTTAAAATTATTTTTATAATTTTGCATGGTTTAATATATTTAAAATTAAGTTTTTTTCTAAAAAATTTTAAATTTAAATAATTTTGATAATTAAATAAGTTAACTTCTTTTTTTAAAAGGTCAGTCTTATTAATCTCTTTTGGTTATAATCTTTCTTTTATTTAAATACGTACGAATTTAAGTTTTACTTTTATTTTTATATATAATTATTTAAGTCTTTTTTAAAACAAGGATTATTTTAAGGTTAACTGGTTTATTTTCGTAGGTTCTGGTATATTTTTAATATGAAATTAAAATTAAAATTAATTAAGATCGTTTTAATATTTTCATAATAATATTACAGTATAGGAACAGAGGTTCCTGTCTTTGGAGACACCTGCCCTTGGAGCCCGGTACGGGCCCTATACGGCTGAACTTCGGTTGATAAAAGCTTGGTTTTCCTCGCTAAGATTAAGGTGATTTAAGTGATTTAGGTAATCTGTCAGATTATATGGATTATATAAATTTACGATATATTTATTAAATTTATAATAGATATATAACTAACGGTTTTTATATGTAAATACTTCTTAATTAATTCCGCCTTTTAGCTATTAGTTTATATTTTTAATTAAAGATATAGTTTTTATTAAAAACAAAGTTTATTAATTTATTTAACTAATACAAATCCCGAATTATTTATTGTATTATTATTATCTGCAAATTAAGATTTCTATTTCAGATATTACTTATACCTCCAGATAGATGTATAATACGTTCGTTATATTTTAATAGCTTTTTGATTAATGGTCAACAGATAATTAAAGGCCTAGTTAGGTAAAAGATTTTTTAAACTTAATAAAGCCGATATTATAAAACGACGTTTAAAAGATAAAAAATATATTTAATCCCCGTTATTAGCTAATAAAGGATTAATAATTAAATTAGTTAATTTTTTTCTTATTAAAGAAGTTTTTTAATTAATTAATAATATAGTATTTTTTTAACCAAAGCTAAAGGTTTAGGAGATCTTTTTTTTTTCTAGTAGTAATTTACCCCTGCCTTTAAAGAAATTATTAAGGTATAGCCGGAAAAGTCCGAAGAACAAAAGGTTAAAAGGGGGTATAGAGTAAAGCTTTAGAAAGAAAAAGAGAAAGAATTTACGGCTGAAGAAGGATTAGATTTTTGGCCGAAAAGGTTATGAAGCTATAGAAGGAAAATGCTAAAGTCGTCCGACGGATAAAATTTATTTATTATGTTATTATTACCTGCAAATTAAGACCCCCATTTCGGATATTGCTCATATCTCCAGGTGGATGTATGACAGGTTCGTTATATAAGTTTAACCGTTTAGTAATAATTTCTAAGTTATTAGAAAACGTATTATTTTTTTCTTTATGATGGCCTGAAGTTATAAGCTAAAGGCGAAATATTTAAGGCATTTAAGATTAGTTCTTTCGAAGATTATATTAATAAGGTTATGTTAAGAAACGCGTTACAATTCGGGATATCGCTGTTGTTCTTATTAATTTACCTCACTAAAATTAGGCCGTATTTTGAGGTTGTAGCTGCGCCTGCAGCGCAGCTATGGCTAGGATTTTTTAAAAACCTGTAGCATTAGGTACCGACCCATAAAAGACCCATAAAAACGACCCACAAAAATATAAACCTCAAAATAGGGCCTGATGGCAAGTTGTAATTTTTTGGGCTCGTTCTGGGCAATTCTATACAAATTTTCGAAAATTTAACTTAAAAACTGGTAAATATAATAATAATAAAAATAAATAAAAAAATAATAAAAAACGTTATTATATATAACTTTAAAAAGGTTTTTTAACCATATATATAACTTTCTAATCGGGGTTATTTTGGCGGAAATATTAAAGATTCAAATTAAAATTTTCGTTTTAAATAACCCTTTAATCCGGAACGCCCTTATAACTGCGACGTAATAACCATAACCCGTACGGCCGAAAAAATAACTGGACGGGTTTTTTTTATATTAAATTACTTTTAAAAGGTTTATAGCAAAATATTGCAACCGGTAATTGTTACGTTATAATAAAAAAAACGTTCCGGTTAATTAAATCTAAAACTTTTTTAAAGTTATAATATAATAACCATAATTCGTACGGCCGAAAAAATTAATATACGGGTTTTTCCCATATAAAATATATTTAGGAAACCCGGTATACGATAATGCGACCGGTAATTATACTGTCGTAACCATAAGGCCGTTACGGTCGTCTATTTCCTAGATATAAACTTAATTATATTAACTGCATTTATTACCCCAAAAAATTTAAAAAAATCTTATATATATATTAACTTATATCTAACGCATATATAAAGTATTAAACTTATCGGACGTATATTAATTGCGAAATAGTTTCTTTTTATATAAATCTTTAAATTTTTTAAAAAATAAAAGAAAAGTTAATAATTTTGGTAAAAATGCCCAGAACGAGATTCCTATCAGCATAATAACAATTTAGGCCTCGCTGGCTCGTTACGGGGATTTGGGATTTGATTGGTTAATCTTTAGCGTAATATAA
Source organism: Monosporascus sp. MG133 (assembly GCA_004155925.1). Classification (NCBI taxonomy): domain Eukaryota; kingdom Fungi; phylum Ascomycota; class Sordariomycetes; order Xylariales; genus Monosporascus; species Monosporascus sp. MG133. The sequence continues at coordinate 317,821 of QJNX01000020.1, read as the reverse complement.
CAGTACATTAGAAAAAAACAAGCCAGCGAGGCCTGAGCTAGCTAAGGTAATCATTAATGTTGTTGTGGGGAAGGTGTGTGAGTAGCTAGGTCTGGGCTATATACATACAGGTGGCGGGGCTGCCGCGTTCACCCCTCCGTTGCCCTAGGCACCCCTTACACCTAATTCCTTTAACCACCACTTATATGCTAACAGGTTATTATTATCGACGGACGTATTTTTGATCGGTACCTTAAAAAGAAAGGAACTGGTAAACGAAATGATGATAAACGTTTTAATAATAAGAAAATAAAGAATAGATTTCAGAAAGAAGTTAGTACTTTTAAAGAAGTTTAAAAAAGATAAGTTTAAAATTAAGTATTTTAATTATGGTAAGAAGGGTCATTATAAAAGTAAGTATTGTTTTTTGCCTAACAGGAACCTTTAAAAGGAAAGGATTTCCTAGCTTAAAAAGAAGGTTTGCGCGGCCGAACGAAAAATTAATAATAAGGAAAAGGATGAAAAAGAAGTTAGTTTTATTTCTGTTAATTAGGAATTTATTATTGTTATAATTAATAAAGTAAATAATAACGATTTAAAATATAAGAAATGTTTTATTTGTAAAATATTACGATTAAAGCTTATAAATATTATTTAAGACGAATAGTTTTTAAGGTAGCCTTTACGTTAGAATATATTTATTATTTCGATATATTTTAAGCCTTAGTTTTTAATAGATAATTATAGATTTTTATATAAAACCGTTTGTTATAATTATAATTACATTATTTATTTACGAACTAAAAAGGATAACGACTTTTGGCCAGAATATAACGAAAAACCGTTTATAAAACCAGATAATAAATGCAGATATATGGAAACCTTTAAATAACCAGATTATCCTGGATTTTGTTACTTATATCCTGAATTAACATAAAGCCGGAATGTTATAACGTAACGATGCTTATATTATTTATCGATATTTTGCATTAAATATAAACGTTTAGCTATAAAAATCACCTTTTCAGAAATTTACCTTTCTGGCCTTATACTTTTACAAGATATAAACCTTAAAAAAGCCAGAGAAAAATAACCACCTTTAAATGCCAGGTCGGTAATAGGAAATAATACAAATATATGGACGATTATTATATTAACTACGCGATTAAAATGGTACGCTAATGAAAACGGTTTTAGCTTTTAAAGTATATTGGTTAAAAAACTATGAAGGTTTTCGAAAGTAACGTATTAAGGAGCTTATAAATATAAAACTTTATATAAGGTAAAAAGAAGAATACGGAGTTAGATCGAGATTCTTATTTATTATAGAAATAAAATATTTAACGTAATAATCGATTTTGAAGCAGAAAGTAACTTTATTTTTTTAAGGTAATTGAAAAATACCAGATTTGTTGGAAATATAAGTAATAATCGTATAAATTACGAATAATAAATAAAAATTTATTTATCTACGATAATAGTTAAATTTTGCAAAAAAGGGAAAAATTAATAGTTTAAATGTAAGAATATTTAGAAAAACTTATTTTCGATATAGCCGATATTTTAAGATATAATATTATTTTAGAAATATTATAATTTTGTTTTAATAATTTCGGTATTAATTAGAAAAGTTAAATATTCCCCTAAAGCAATTTTATATTTATAAAGTTCCCATAAAATTTATTATATAATTAAAAAAGTTAAAACTTCGAACCTTATAATAATAATATTCTTTAAATATCGATAAATTAAAACGTTCTTTAAAAAACAAACCTGTATAATATTGCTTAATTATAATTAATAGGATTTGAAAACTTGTATTAAAAAAGAGTATTATTTGAAGTTTTATTAAATTTGCTATATAAACCTTAAAAGAATTAAGGTTATTTAAAACATTTTTAACGAAATTTTAAAAAAACGTTATAAATAAAGCTATAATAAGAAAATATATATAATTATTAATTACGAAAATATAAAGTAAAATGTAAATAAAATATATTATATATTTACAAATAATATATTAAATACTAAACTAGTATAAACATTATTACGGAAACCTATTAAATATTTTAAAAAATAATTAATTTTGATAATTATTATAAAAACTTTAAACCAATGGAAAAATAACGTTAAAAATTAATTTAAATAAAATTTTTATTAAAAAAGATTTTAATTACCGGAAAAAGGGTAAAATAAATAATTATAGCTTTGAAAATTAATAAAATGTAATAATTAATGCCGTAAAGATTTTAAGGTATTAAGGGAGGCCATTTGGGGTTTTTATTTTTGGGATAAAGATTTTTAAAAAAGAGAAATGGTGTTATAATATAGGAACAGGGGTTCCTGTTTTGGAGACACCGGCCTTTAGAGCCTGGTATGAGCTTTTTACGGTTAATTTTCGGGTAAGGTAAGTTTAGCTTTTTCCACGCCAAAATTATGGTGATCTGGTAGATCTGGATGATTTGGTATGTCGGCTAGCTGGGGGGGACGGAATACTCCTTATATACGGAAAGGTTACCTTTTATTCGGCATATATATGTTCCGTAGCTAAGTTACTTAAAGCTGTGCGCGTAATATAGCTGTAACGAACCTGTCATACATCCACCTGGAGGTATAAGCAGTATCCGAAATGGGGGTTCTTAATTTGCAGGTAACAATAATATAATAAATAAGGTATTCGTTAAAAAGATTTGCGGACTTTTCCTTTAATTAAAGAACGGTACAATTACTTCCGGTTAAAAGCTTAGATTAATAGCTAAAGAGCGAAACTAAATAAGTATTATTTATATAAGAAACCGATCGTTATATATTTATCTTAGATTTTAATAAGTATATCGTAAATTTACGTAATTTATGTGATCCAGTCAGATTATTTAGATTACTTAAATTATTTAGTTTTTAACGGAAAAAGCCAAGCTTTTCCAGTTCCGAAATTTAGCCGCCTGGAGCCCGCATTAGGTTTTTAGGGTAGGTTTTTTTAAAATAGGAATCCTTATTTTTGTATTATAATATTATTTCCTTTTTTTAAAAATTTTTATCTTAAAGATAAAAACCGTAAGTATCTTTTTTGTTTTATTAAAAGGATAATTCTTTAGTTAACTTTATTATAACAGGTCGAATTAAAAAGAATAAAAGAAAACCGTAATTACGTTAGTAAAAGTTTCGTATTAATCGTGCAAAAAATATTAAAAAGTTTAACTTAAATATAAATTTTTGTTCGAATTATATTTATTTTAAGGAAAGGAAATATTTTTACGTAAAGGATATTTTAAGTTATAATTATTATATTCGTTATTAACGTTTCGTATATAACGTTCTGGAAATAAATTTTTTATCGAAAATTAAGAAAAAATACGATCGTTTATAAAAGGAATAACGTAAGGTAAAGGATATTTTGATCGCGTATTAAAAAAAGACGAAAAAGTTCGTTAATTAATTAAAACGTTTTTGCTTTTAGTAAAAAGTTTTGAAAAAAAAGGTTATCGTTATTTTAAAGGAAAAATTTAAATAAAATTAATAAGAAAATTAAGAAAAAATAAAAAAAAATAACGTCGTATAAAGGTAAAATAAACGTAACTTACTTTTAAGATAAACGTTATAATAAAGGCGTTTATTTTTTTCGGGTAGAATGCCGAAGGTTTGGATTTGGGTGGGGAACCGTTATCGTTTGCGACTTTAGCCGTATTAAAAACGGTCGGTTAAGATTTTGCCGATAAAAATTTTTAATTAAGTTTATCGTATTCGTTAAATACTTAAATAGTTTTTATATATTATTTTCAGATAAGTAATTTATTTATTTAATTAAATATTGGATTTTGTTTTTAATTATTTTTAAATCCAGTATTTTTTCAGCTTCGTATTTATTATCGTCTTTTTCGATTTCGAAGTTTTTTTTAAACGGAACGTTTTTTGGGGCTGGTTTTAATAAGGAAATATGGAATATAAGGTATATTTTTATAATTTTGGGTAATGTTAATTTATAGTTAATTTTTGAAATAACTTTTTCGATTTTAAACGGATTAAGTTTTTTAAAATTAAGTTTGTTATTAAATTTTTTCGTTTTGATTTAGGAAAAGTTTAACGTTACGTTTTATTTTTAACGTAATAAATAAATTTTTTTTTTCGTTAAAATTAATCCTTTAATTTTTATTATTATAATATTAGGCCATTTTTTGTTATAAAAATTATAACTTAATTTAAAATTAAGTTTATATTATTTTAATTTTTATTATTATTATTTTTGTTCGTAAAATTATAACGGTAATAATTAATATTTTATATATTAATTACTTTAATCGTTAAATTATTACGTCGTATTTATATATAATTATATAAAATAATAAGTCCATATTTTTATTAACGGACGTATTATAAGTTACTTACGTAAATAATAAAAATTCGACCTAATTATTTTATTAATAATTAATATAATTTCGAAAGTATTATTTTAAGGTTTAATTTAACCGTTTTATTTAACCGTTTATTTGAAAGTAATAAGTTATTAAAAATTTAAGTTTAATATCGATTTATTTAAAAAAATTAATATTAAATTTGGATATAAAAAGTTTATTTCGATTAAAGATAATCCGTTTTAATATTCCGTATTTGTCGAAATAATATTTAATAAAGGCGTAAGTTAACTATTTTGCCGTTACAGTTTTTTTAAAAGGTAAAAAGTATTTATATTTGGTAAATTTGTTAATAATTATTTATACCGTATTATATTCGATTCCGGTAATAGGGTTTTTTGATATAAAAAAACCAGTAATAAAATTTTAAGTTATAATATTTTATATTTTATTAGGTATGTTTATAGGTTATAATAAATTATACGGTTTATAACGAATAACCTTAATTTTATTATAAATATTATAATTTTTAATTACTTATTTAATTATTTGGCGGAATTTTGGGAAATTATATTTTTTTTAAAATCGTTTGGTAATTTTAAATATTTTTTAATATTTATATAAAAAATTTTCGTAAAATTTTTTAACGAATTTTTTTTATTGCTAGCAGGAAATATAAATTTTGCCGCGAAATAATAATTAATTTTTGTCGTTTTTTTTAATTATAAAAATTTTTAAATTAACTTAATTTTTTTGGAGTTAATTATTTTATAGTTATATATAATTATATTATCTTATCGTCCTTACGATATAATACTTATATATATCGTTTAAAAATTTTAAAATCGTAATTTTTTTTTCGGCTTAAAATATCCGTTTGGATATTTTTTTTATTTTTGATATAATAAATCTTAAAGTCAAATTTGGATAAAAAAATTATCTAATTTTCGTAACGTTTATTTAATTTTTAAATAATTATAAATTTAATTAAATTTTTATGGTTTAAATAAATATCGAATAATTTTTTAATTTTATTAAGAAATGGTTTTTATTTTTTAAATATTAAAATAATTATTAATAATTTCTTATCGTAAATGGAATATTTAAATTTTGCGTTTTTAAAGGTTTTAAAAAAGTACGTTATTAGGTACCATTTTTTATTATTTTTAAGTTATTTTAAAATTACGTTAAGGGCATAATTTAAAACGTTTATTTTAAATCGTTTTTTTTTTGTTATGGTTTGATAACTTAATTACCGGGGCGTTAATAATTTTATTTTTAATTTTTTAAAAAGTTTTTTTTGTTTTTTTTGGAACTTCGAATTCTTTTCCGATATATTCTTTGGTAATAAGTTTGGTTAAAGGATTAGTAAGTTTGTTATAATTCTGAATTAAAGGTCGTATATAGTTAATAAATTTTAAAAATTGATGGATATTAATGATAATAATTTTGTTAAAGATTGGCTAATTTTTAATAATTTCCAGTTTAAAATTTTGGATTTAAATTTATTCTGGGATAATGGTAAAGTTTAAAAAATTTAGCTTTTAGGTATATTAAACGTTTTTTTTAACGTTTATTAGTAAGTTAATTTTTTTAAGGGCCTTTAATACTTAAGTAATATATTTTTTATATTCCTTTAAAGTTTTTGAATAAATAAGGATATTATTTAAATAAACGAAAACGAATTTATTTAAAAACTTTCGTAAGATAATAATAAATATATGTTAAAAGTTGGTTAAGGTATTAATTAAGCCTTATAATATAACTTTATATTCGTAATATTTATAAATAATTTTAAAAGCGGTTTTTTATTTTTCGCTTTTAATTATTCGAATTAAGTAATAATTATCTAGTAGGTTTAAGGTTATAAATTATTTAGCTTTATTAATATTTTCCTTTATGGTATTTATTAATATTAAGGGATATTTATTTTTAATAATAATATTATTAAATTATCGGTAATCGTAAATTCGTCGATATATTAAATCTTTATTTTTATCGCTTTTAATTTTACCATTTTTTATTTTTGGTATTATTATGATTAAATACTTTGTAAGTAATTCGGATTTTTAAATATAATCTTTTTTAAGGTTTCGTTAATTTTTTTTTTAAAAAACTTTAATTTTTTTAAGGTTTATGTAATAAATTTAATAAAGTTTTAAATAGTATCTTTCCTTAATAAAAATCTTATAATCTTATTAATTATAATTAAATAATTCCTTTCGGGTTCGTTTTTTAAATAATTTTTTAAACCGTCGATATTTAAGGGGTACCGTTATTATAAAAGTAAGAAATCTGGTTTTTTTAATTACGTAATAAATTTTATGGGATTTTTCCTTAAAATTATCTTATAAAAACGTTTATTTTTTTCAGTTAATTAATAAATTATTAAAACAAAATTACGGTATTTTTAAAATAATATCGTATCTTAAAATGTCGATAATATTAAAAATAATTCGTTTTAAATATTCTTATATTTAAACTTTTAATTTTTTTATTTTTTTAAGGATTTAACCGTTATCGTAAGTAAATAAGTTTTTATTTACCGTTCGTAACTTATAGGATTATTATTTATATTTCCAAAAGATCCGATATTTTTCGGTTACCTTAAAGAAAATAAAGTTTCTTTTTGCTCCGGAGTCGATTATGGCATTAAATATTTTATTTTTATAGTAAATAAGTATTTCGATTTAATTCCGTATTTTTTTTTTTACCTTATATAAAATTTTATATATGGGGACTTTTCGGTACCTTATTTTCGAAGGTTTTTATAATTTTTTAATTAATAGGCCTTAAGGGCTAAAAAATATCTCCATTCGCGTACCTTTCTGGTTATATATTTAGTATAATAGTTATTTATATACTTAAACCATTTTTTATTATCAAACTGGCATTTAAAAATAACTATCTTTTTCTGGCTTTTTTTTAGGTTTAGTACTTTACGAATCATAAAGTTAAAAAAATAAACCTTTAAAAGGGGTACTTTTATAACTAGAAAATCGTGCTTATCGTATAATACTGGCACGTAATATAAATATCTTTGCGTTATAACTTTCTGGCTTTATTTTAATTCGGGATATAAATAATAAAACTTAAGGTAATTTGGTTATTAAAAGATTTCTATACATTTATATTTATCGTTTAATTTTGTAAACGTTTTTTTATCATATCTTGGCCAAAAGTCGTTATTTTTTTTGGTTCGTTAATAAATAAAATAATTATAATCATAATAAATAACAAAATATAAAAACCTATAATTATTTACCGGTTTAGGGTATATTATATATTCCGGGAAAATATAATACTTAAAAAATAATTATCCATAATTATCGAAATCTTTTCGTAATTAACCGTTTTAATTATATATTTTATATTCCTATATATTAAGATAATAAATATATTCTAACGTAATAATTACTTTAAAATTCGTTCGTTTTAAATAATATTTATAAGTTTTAGCTATAATACTTTTATAAATAATATAATTTTTATAATCTGGATCGTCGTTTTTAACCTTATTAATCGTAATAATAATAAATTCCTAATTAGTAAAAATAATATTTACTTCCTTTTTATCCTTTTTTTCGTTATTTATATTTCGTTCGGCCGTACGGATCTTTTTTTTGGATTAAAAAATCTTATCTTTTTAAAAAAATTTTTAAAAATTTCCTTTTTTTCGTTAAAAAATAATATTCGTTTTTAAAATAACTTTTTTTATTATAATTAAAATATTTAACTTTAGATTTATTTTTTTTGGATTCCGTTAAAATAATATTAATTTCTTTTTGGGATTTATTTTTTATTTTTTTATTATTATTAAGGCGTTTATTATTATTTCGTTTGCCGGTATTTTTTTTCTTAAGGTATCGATTAAAAATACGTCGGTTGGAAATAATAACTTTATCGATATATTTTTTAAAAGGTTCCATTTTAAATATTTTAAATATTTTATCCTTAATTTATTTTTTTAAGTTATCGTAAAAAGGAAAAAATAATGCTTTTTCCGGTAATTTAGAAATAATTATTAATTAATTAAATTCGGTTACGTATTTTGAAATAAACGTAATTTGTTTTAGGTCGTATATTTTTTTAACCGTATGTTATTATTTGTTAATATTTCCGTATAAGGTTCGTATCCGTTTTTTAAAATATTTATAATTATTAAAAACGTAATTGGTAATATTTAAGTAATTATCGGAAAAATGTATTAAATAGTTGCTAAAAATAAGTTCGAATTAATTAAGTATTTTTTCCGCAAATAGCTGGAAAATGGTTATAACTTTTTAATAATTTTCCGTTAAAAAATTTTTATATTACTTAAGGTAAAATTTAACCTTAATTAAAAATCCTTTTACCTTTATAAATCCATTATAAGGTTTAAAGGTAATAAGTTTATAATTTTTAATATTAAGTATTTTATAGTAAATAAGAAAAAATATAATTTTTTTTCGTTTTCGATCAAATAATAAAAGGGCAGAAATTCGTAAGTAAAAGGTAAATATTTCGAAAAAAGGCGTTAAAATTTTTAAATAAAAAGTAATTTTTAAAGTTATAAAAGTTTTTTTTAATTATTAAGTTAATTTGGTATTTTCTTTTTAAAACCTTACGATTTTTTTAGCCATAAAGTCCAGTCGTTAATCGGTCGTAAGTTTTTTTTTTTTTCCGTATCGGTAATAAAAGTTTTTTTAATTTTTTTTTCGTAATTTAATTTTTTAAGTCGTATTTCGAAAATTTTTTTTATTTCTTTAAAAGTAAATATTAATTATTATTAAAAAAAAAAGGTTTTTTTTAACTTTTAGCTTTAATAACTTTTGGTAATATGTTATCGATTAATTAAAAAAAATTTTTAATAAGAAATAAATTATATAATTCGGTTATTAATTTTTTATTAATTAATAACGGAAATCGAATATATTATTTATTTATTAAACGTTATTTTATAATATCGTTTTTATTAAATTTAAAAAAGTTTATACTTTATTAGGCCTTAAATTATTCGTTAATTATTAATTAAGGAATTATTAAAATATAACGAACCTATTATATATTTACCTGGAGGTATAAGTAATATTTAAAATGGAAGTTTTTAATTTGCAAATAATAATAACATAATAAATAGGATGTTCGTTAAAAAAATTTGCGGATTTTTCTTTTAATTAAAGAACGGTATAATTATTTCCGGTTAAAAGCTTAAATTAATAGCTAAAGAACGAAATTAAATAAATGTTATTTACATAAGAAACCGATCGTTATATATCCATCTTGGATTTTAATAAATATGTTATGGATTTACGTAATCTATATGATCCAGTTAGATCACCTAGATTACCTAGATCACTTAGTTCTTGGCGGGAAAAGCCAAGCTTTTCCAGCTCCGAAGTTTAGCCGCCTGGAGCCCGTACCAGGCTCCTAGGGCAGGTTTCTCCAAGACAGGAACCCCTGTTCCTGTATTGTAACAATAGCATACGTAACTAGCTGAATACAACAATATAACTGATGTCCCCTATATCTGGCAGCAGTCGATGGACTTGCGATCGGCTATCCAACAGCTCGCTTGTTGCCTTAGGGCTTTATATGCCTATATCTAAACTCTTCTTCCCCCATCTGGTATATATTTTAGGTATGTAGCTTACTCTTATTTATTAGCTAATTGTTATACATTCGATAAGATCGTTACACTTTTAGGCCAAGATAATATAAGTATATAAATTAAGAAGGAGGTATAAAGGTAAGGTAAGGAGTAAGAAATAAGAACTTAAAGATACTATCCAAGTAAACTTTATAAATTAAAAGCCTATTAAAGCAAGTAACGTATAAGATGTAAAGGGGTAACAATCTTAAAAGGGTAATAATAAAAAGTGTTTTAAAACATAAATATAACTACGCGCGATCTAAAGCGGTATATTAAACACTAGGACTATACTAAAAGATTACAAGGGCTAGGAAGTATATAGGGACCCCAAAGGAAGCGCTCGAAATAAGGGATATACTCTAAGTATAGGAAAACGTAGTCTGCTAGGCTCCAACTAGCTAATAAAAATAGTAATCAAACTATAGACTTATAGTTAAATTCTTCGCGGTTAAAACAAGGAAAACCAGCCCCTAGACTACTAATTCGGATCAGATCAGACAATATACAAAAATCAAGCTCTTCGTCTAATTAAAGGGCCTAACCAATCATTTATTCAATATTCGTTGCTATAACTGCTGTGGCTTAACATATCCCTTGCCCTAGGTACCCCCTTCGTGATCCTTACGTGCTTCCTAGCCTTAGCAGTCTTCTGGCACGGTCCTGGTATTCAACACTTGTCTTGGTCGCCAGGCGGGGTGATGCTTGGCAATCAGCATCAATCCTACGCAAATGTCTCTCCCTAGTATCCCATAAGCACTACAGTCGCCCTCGGATAGCACGGTTAAAATCGTTTGATTCAAATCATAACACAATTTCCTAACAATGGAAGAAAGCAGAAGCTCCAACGCCGCCATATCGGCGTCCCAACTCCCCAGCATCGACGACCAGCTCGTCACGCCCGACAATCCGCCGCGGACAGACCTTGATGGCATGGACCACGCGCGATGCGCCGCCCTCCACAATTACCTCGTTGACTACTGCCTAGCGGCCGATGGTCGGCTCGACCCAGCTGCTGAGGGCAGCCGCGCCACCTACTTCAGCACGAACGGCGACGCGGCCGAGGCCGTCCGCCCAAGGCTGCATCCCTCCCTGGCCGCCTTCCTCGCTGCGGCACGCACGCCCGATGCCCCGCTCTTCTACTTTGTTGAAGGCATGCCAGACCCGGACGGCGACTTCAACGGCCTCTTCGACAACGAGACGGCCGACAATGAGGACGAGCCCGAGGACTCCATCGTGCGCCTGTACTTCTCCCACATGGACGCCTGCGACGGCAAGTCAGGTGGCGGCATGCTCTACCACCAGGGCCGCCACCTCGCCTCCTTCTTTGTGCACCCGGACGACACGGAGTGTGCGTTTCCAGTGGATGAGCACCTGCAGAGCTGGCATCCCCTGGAGACCATCCTCTCCAACTGGATAGCCCTGATCCGCCTCGGCAAGGTCGTCGCCTCTCCCACCGACGAACCGGCCCTGTACGGCGGCATCAAGATCGGGAATTGGGAGTGGCGGCCGTATGGCGATGGCCAGATAGCGGGGTGCGTCGCGGCGTGGGATCGGCTCTGTGACGCCATAGAGGTGCGTCGTCGGCAGAGCAGCGGCGCCACGGTCGACGATGACAACCGTCCCAGCGAGCCCTTGCTTACGCCTGCGGCCATGGACGCAGCCAAAATCCCGGATCCCTCTTTCGCGCGCGCCTTCCTGGGCCTCGCGCGCCGTCCCCGGCACATCCGCCAGATCGCACCGGGGCTCTCCCTCCCTCCCGCGTACGCGGCTGCTTTCGCCGCCGCCCAGCCCTTCACCCACCTGCCCCGGCGCGTCCCCCAGTGGGACGGCACAGAGCGGGAAGGGATCGTGCCGCCCGTGTACATCTTCTTCAGCGAGGCGGGCGCTCCGCAGGTCGACGTTTCAGGCTGGAGGTCCTCGTTCCGCTACTACTGGGACGACGGGCACGGCACAGTACCAGACGGCATCACATTCCCGTCTCGCGTGCCGCCAGGTGTCTACAGCGAGTGCGTCGTCCGGTCCGAGCCCGAGGTGACCGAGGAGGCGTTCCGGCTGCCGCTGCCCTTTAACCTGTACGGCGCGCGCTTCAGCAGCGGGGACGAGATTAAGGATATGGCGGCGGACGAGCTGTTCCAGCATGGATTCAAGCCTTTTGGGGGAAACCCAAACCGGCCCCAGCGCCTGGAGCGGCTGCTGGACCACTGGGCAAACCTGGTCGAGCGAGGGGTCTGGTCTGTCGGGCCGCACGGGGTGCAGGGCTCGATCGAGGTGTTTAAGGATGCTACGGTGAATTGGGCGGATTATGCGATCCCGTCGAGCTGGTGACCGTGGTTGTGGATTGAAGACAACTTCTTTTTTTCTCGAGGTAGCCAGATCTCTGCCGCCGCCACTAGGAAGGTAGCGCTTTCGCGCCATCCATAGCACTCTACGTAAAAGGGTTTCCTGAACAGAGGCGGGAACATTACAGTCGCTTCACTGATTGAACGCATGCACCTCCCTCACAGCGTGAACGGTTCTTATTTGATGGAAGCCGGAAGAAGTAAGTAGCTGAGTGAGATAAACCCTCAATAGTAGGAGCAGCAGGAGACAGCTAGACTACAGAAAAGGCACTGCCCCAAGCCGCTTCATCGGCTCAGGGGACACAGGCGCCGCTATAACAGTTGGACCCCTTGCAATAGTCGTCCCCATCGCCACAGAAGCCATGTATCGAGCAGCACGCCCCGAACTGCGTCCCCGTGCACGTCTTGTTCCCCGCATTGTTGGGCCCGCACTCCCCGCTCGTCGACGGGCCGCCTATATCGGGCTCGCAGTCGCCCGAGTGGCAGTTCCCAGGCGCGCAGTAGTCTGACCCGGACCCGCAGAAGCCGTAGATGCTGCAGCAGCTGCCAAACTGCGGCGTGCACACCGTCCCGCCGTAGTCCGGGCCGCACGTGCCGTCCTCCGTCTCGGACCCGCCACCACCATCACCGCAGTACTCGGGCCCGCTGCCGCAGAAGCCAAACGGCGAGCAGCAGTCGCCGAACGCGGTCCCCTGGCAGGTGACGCCGCGCGGGCAGGTGCCGTCGACAGAGGGCCGCTTGGGGGTCACGGGGGCGACGCAGGCGTCGTAGCCGAGCCAGAGATTGCTGCACGCTTCGTCAAGGTACGTGTTCCACTCCCACAGCCTGCCGGCAGCCAGGTTGAAGCGCTGGGTCACCGTGAAGCAGTCGTCGCCGGGCGCGACGAGGTAGTAGGCGCCGCACTGGCTGATGGTGCCGCTCTGCGTCGGGTTGGCGGGCGTGGCGGTTTCGTAGTAAGTGGGTGAGCCTGTTGCGCCGGGGGCGGTTATTGTTGCGTTGGGTTTGGGTGCCGTGCCCCCTGGCGATCTGGTGAAGAGCCTCCCGCGTCAGTATACCTGGCACATCGCAGTGGTATCAATCTTATCTGGCTGGGGATTTTTGGACTTGCCCTTTGCATACACGCTGCCCTGCAGCAACGCCAGAACAGCTTCCCTGGATGTTGCGGTTCCAGCTGAGGAGCTGCATGGGCGTGACGGTGTAGGTCGAGTTGGAGTACCTTTCGGCAAGTTGATCGCTGGGATGATAGTCAGCACATGGATCCATCTTGGGGTGCCCAGGATATCACGGATGTCCTTTGAAGAAAAAGAATTACCATGTTGGGCGGTCCCAGACGATGTCAAGTTCGCACGGCAGGGGCACACAAAGCGGCTTGTCGAAAAAGCAGCTGTAGTCCCCTGTGACAACCCGCGCATCTCCGGTAGAAATGTTGTACCTATCCAGGAGCAATTCTTAGCATGGGGACGGTGCCTTAGTTGAAGTGCGTTCTAGGTTGTTATACTCACGTGTCAGACAGGTCGTCGCAGGTGAGCCAGTTTGCCAGCGGCTGTATCGTCTGCCCCTGGCAGGTAGGCGTCGCCGTCGTGGACGGGCCCGTCGGGGTCGCTCCGGTAGTCGTCGTGGAAGTCGCCTCTCCCACGTACAGCGTCGACGCCGAGGTGGTGTAGGGAAGACTGGTGGAGCACTCGCGCTGGATGTCGTCAAACTGGTCGATCAGGTAGTCCGTGAAGTTGGCGTTGGGCAGCCAGGGGTTCAGAAGCCGCTTGCGGTATATCTGCAGGAAGCAATCACTGCAGTACTGTGCTGTGTGTCAGAACCTGTTTTTGTTACTTTCGTGTTCCGATCTTTCTCTTACCAGATCCCTGTCGTAGAGGTTCCTGATGGCAGACATGTCGTCGTCGACCTCGTCAACGTCAAAGCCCGGGTCCGCGCATTCGGGCGCAACGGTGCTGTTGTCGTCGCCGTCGCTGAAGCACATATCTGGGTCCCAGCGGATGTAGTCGCTGCCTTGCCACGTCTGCGAGTCCAGGAAGCACCACCTGGACGCTGCCTGATCCCGCGTGCATACGAGCCCGGCATTGTAGGTGAAGGTCAGGGGGAGCGCCCTGGCCTTAACGATGACGCCATTCTGGATCGTCGTCTCCTCTGCGCACACCGTGTTGACCGTACGCTCCCAGGCCCCGAGAGACTCGGTGCACGCAAAAGAGCATAGTTGCGTGACGTCCGTAGGCGTCCAGTCTGGAGTTCGTGTGAGAAGCATGTCAGTGATGATTACAGGGCAGTCAGGATTAGGCCGGGCTTACAATGAATATCTGCGCCTTGCCCAGCAAGATTGATCAAGGTCTCGTTGCATGTGACAGTAGTATTGCTGCGAAAGTGTGCATGTCAGTCAAGATATGTACTCAGATTGTCACTGAGCATGTAGTCGGCCGACTTACAGTGCTTGCAGACAAGTGTCGCTCAGGGCAAGCCCAGCTATCAGGGCGTCCGCGTTGTAGGCTTTGTATAAGGTGAAATCGGCCGAGGTCCAGGCTGTCCATGCAACGAGCAGGACAACCCAGGACAGCTTGGGGAAGGGCATATTGCTTGGAGCTGGACCGACACTGCTCTTGACCCTTGGCTCACAAGTCTCACTCTCGGGAAGAGAGTGGTGCCTTTAACGCCAGCGTGAGGGTGGACACGCTGATGACTGCCCGGTGGATAGGCTCCCGGGTTGTCCCTTCCAATAAATCGTCACGCGCGACATCCAAAGCCATAAGCTGCCAAGACGGCGACGGCGACAAATAGAAATCCACACTTTGCTACAGCCTCATATTTGCGGCTGGATTTATTCCTCCCTGACATTCCCTATTTAGGCAGTTAGTCCAGCGTCCTAACAGGGGGGGCATAGGGGTCCACTTACCTCTTAGTTCCCACCCAAAACCCACCCAAATACACCCGTTATAATAGCAACCATCTTATATACCTTAATACCTACCCGACATACCCGATAACCTTACAAGTTCCTTCTGTTAGCTAATTTTAAAATTATTACGGATGTTAATTTATCTTTAATTTATTAAAAATTTAATTATACGCTCTTTCGTAAATATAAAAAAGGATTTAAAAGGTTTAAAAACGCAGTATTTATACCGTATATATTTTTATCGTCGTTTTATTTTAAACCTTTATAAATATACCGTAATAATTATATAATTACGATATTTATATAAAGTGTATAAGTAAAGATTTTAATAATAATATTAAATAAACGTATCCGGCTTATCCGGATATATATATTACGTAAAGCGAATAATTAAGTTATTATTATAAAGAAAATTTATATTATTAATTAAAAATATTACGATCTTTAATAACGTTATTAAGATTATAAGCTGTAACGGTATTAAAAATATTATAAATATACTTAAAGGGATTATAAAAAATAAGGATATTTTAAATAAAATATTTAAAAAAAAGTTCGAACGGCAAATAAAATAATAATTTAACGTTTAACGTAATAATTTTTATATTAAAAATTAAAGGTATTTTGTAACGAACCTGTTATATATCCACCTGGAGGTATAAGCAGTATCCGAAATGGGGGTCTTGATTTGCAGGTAATAATAGCATAATAAATAAGATATTCGTTAAAAAGATTTGCGGACTTTTTCCTTAACTAAAAAACGGTATAGTTGCCTTTAGTTAAAAGCTTAAATTAATAGCTAAGGAACGAAATTAAATAGGTGCTATTTATATAGGAAACCGTTCATTATATATCCATCCGGATTTTATAAGTATGTCGTGGATTTATGGGATCTGTTGGATTTACCTCCAGATCTACCAGATCCATCAGATCACCATGTCTTGGCGCGGGGAAAGCGAAGCTTTCCTTACCCGAAGATCAGCCGTATGGAGCCCATACCAGGCTCCGGAGGCCGGTTTCTCTAAGACAGGAACCCCTGTTCCTGTACTGTAACATATTTCTTTAAAGAAAATTTATAACATTTTTCGTAATTTTAATAAATAAACGATATATAAATATTTTATATAAAAACGATATTATAATAATTTTATAAAATTTATATACTTTTCTTTTAATAATAATAAAATAAAAACGAATTAAACAAAAGTTATTACTTTTTTTAAACTGTTAAAAATTAACTTTATATTTATAATACGTTATAATTATTAAATTATTTATTTTAAAATTTTATACGTTTTTTTACCGTAAGACTTTTATTTAAAAATGGGTCGTTAATGTTACGGTTCGGGGTACCGTAACAGCTTTAGTATATATATATCTGTAAGTATTAAAATGATTACTATAATTACGATCATTCCACCGATCTTTTGCCCTGGTGGTATAGCAGTATGATGGATCCGTAATAATTAAATACGCGTTAATAATTTTAATATTCTTTTTATAAAATATAAAAGATTTCTTAAATTAAGTTTAAGTTATTTTATTATTTTCGAAATTTTATAATTAAAGGTATTTATAAGAGAAATATTATTTATCTTTGCTAAAAATCGATTACCGTTATTTTCGTGAATTAAATCGTATCCGAAGATTAAAAGCCGAATTCGGTTTTTTTAGGAAAGGTTTTTTAGATCGACGGTGTTGTCGATGGTCTTGGCCCGTCCGGCAACTTTATGGGGGTTTTGTATCGTAAATGAGATAGTTTTTTGGTAAATCCTTTCGTTACGGATTACCGGTATGGTATAGTTAAAATGGCGCGGCATATTTAACGATTTTGATAAAGCTGTAAGAATAATTAAGATTAATTAGGGCTCGGATAGCCTTTTATGCGCATTTAAGGTTTACTTTTAAGGTTTATCGTTAAGGTTTATTTTTAAAGTTTATTTTTAAGGTTCATCCTTAAGGTTTATTTTTAAGGTTTATTTTAAGGTTTATTTTTAAAGTTTATTACTTGGTATAAGGTTTATTAAAGTTGCAGTTTATCAGCAACTACGTATTAATCTGCTTTAAGATAAGGTTTTACTTTAAAATAAGATTTTATAAATTAAGGTATATAATTTATCTTAACCTTAAAAACTATTAATTAGTTATCGTATTCGAAAATATTAGGTATAATATTTATCGTATAAATTATATGTATAATAATTTTTTATATATTTAGCTCAGCTTAGAAAATAAGGCTTGAACCTAGATCAACCTTGTATATGAAAGTTTATAAAGGTAACGAAAATGTTTATATTTAGGTTAATATTACGGCTTATTATAATTATTTAATAAGTACTTTATTTTTAAAAATTGAATTATCCTAACCTTTTTTTTATTAAAAAGTAAGTAAGTATACGAACTTATAATTATATATTTTTAATCCGAGCAACTTTTTTAACTAATTTAAAATAGGGTATAAATTAAAGTTTTCGTAATAACGAAAATTAACTTTAACGACAAGCTTAATATTCGTTACAAATAAAAAACTCTTTTTTAAAAACCCCTTTATTTTTTTAAATTTTAATACAAAGATATAAACAGTAATGTTATATAAAACTGAAAAGGAAGCGGTATATAAAACTATACGTACGTAATTTAATATTCGTACTTTTTATATAGGTTAATTATATATAATTATGGACCCTTTATTTACATTATTATTATAAACTTTTATCGAAAGATTTTTGGAATTGTTTTTTCATTTTATTCGATAATATCCGAAATATCTATTTTAATTTAACACCGCCGGTAGATATTATAATACTAATAAACTTTTTAACTTATTTTTTATGCATATAAATATAACTGCCGTAAAATATTTTAGACTTATTAAATTTAACAGGTTTTTTATAATTCTTAAAAAAATATCTTTAATTTATTAAAGTTTTAATTAAGTACCTTCGGATATTTATATTTTCACCTTTTTATTATAATAAATAAAACTATTATTAATAATATATAAATTACTAAATTATATTATAAAAGATTTATTTAATAACTGGAACGCCTTAATAAATAAAAAGTTAAAATATACTTAATTCCAAAGTTAACCGTTAAAGATAAAAAAATCATAATATTAATTTCGGAACGTTTAATATTAAAACGCCCGATTTCTAGCTTATAACTAGGTTTGATTACATTTCCGGCTTTATTAAAATCTTTATATTTCCTGATTCTTTTATATCGTTATTAATTATTAGAAATATATATATTAATATACGTTAATATAAAGAATTAAACGTAAATTGCGGTTATTAATATATTTAAAATAAATAAAACTATAATAATAATAAATATATCGCCTTATTAATAACTAAGTATAACGCCATTAAATAATAAATTTTATTATAATAATATAAAAATAACTATTTTATAATTATTAAGAATTAAATATAATTATATTTTATTATCCGGCAGTTTAATATTCGAATACTTTTAAATTGAACTTTTTTATTTCCGTAAAAATTAAAGTAAAATAAAAGACAAATTTTACTAATATAAGAACTTATAATTTTTCGGTGAATTTAATTAAAAATGTAATATAAATTATAATAAAATTTATTATTAAAAAAACTTAAGTTCTTAAAAGACTTTTTAAATCTTATGTTATTAATAAAGAAAGTAATAAGTTTTTTTAAAATTAAATTATATATTATATTTATTTATTCTCTTCGTAACATACGGCCTTATCTGTTAATTATAATGCTAAATTAAAACGAATAAATTAACGGCATAAATGGTTTATAAGGTTATTAGCCGTATATTTAACGTTAACGTATAAATTAATTACGTTTATATTAATAAAATCTTAAAAGAATATTAAATAAAAATAAAGAAACCTTTTTTAAAAATTAAATATTTTAAAATTTAAAGATTTATTACAGAATTATTAATACGTTATTTGGATTTAATTAATATAAACCATATATATTTCGGAATATATTAATAACGATTTTAAACCTTATATTATATTATTTTATTTTATAAAGTTATATTATTATCGTATTAATTTAAAAAGGAGAAAAAGTTATAATATATATTAAACGAAAATTTTAATTATTTTTAAAAATTTATAATATTATTACAGTTTTAATTAAAATTAAAGGTAAAAGTTTATATTAATTTTTCGTAATTACGAAATAAAGAATATAAAGTTAAAATTAAATAAAATAATTTTAAAATAATAATTTTAAATGTTTATATAAAATATATAAAACGGAACGAAAAAATTATAGCTTAATATTAAGCTTTATTTTTATAAATTTTTTCTTAAAAAGGTTTAATCGATATATTTAACGCTTGCAGTTACTTCTTGATTTAAAGCGCTAGCTACGGCTGCGCCGTAAGCGCAGCCCCAACCTCAAAAATAAGGCCTGATCTCGATAAGGTAAATAATTGCGATCATTCCATCAATCCTTTGTGCCCTTGGTAGTGTAGCGGTATGGTACAGCCGTAACAAAATGATCGCATGACGGTGGGTGACACCTTAGTGCTTAGGTTCGATCCTCAGACTAGCTCTTACTTACAAGGTCTTCCCGGACGTATGCGGGGCAGTACGGGCTAGACCTTAGGGGTCGGGCAGCTGCGCCGCAGTTAATCGCGGCAGATGTCCTCGTGGCCGGGAGACCAAGACATTAAAGGAGGGGCATAGTGTTACGGTTCGGGGCTACCGTAACAGCTCCAGTACATATACAGCTGTTAGCACCAGAATAATCACCACAATTATCAGCTAGCAGGGGTTGCGCTAGCCCCCCATATACGGAAGGGCTCCTTTTAATCGGAATATATGTTCCGTAGCCAAATTATTTTAATAATTAATAAGCTTTATAAAAGCATACGTAAGTAGTTATGTAATATAATATAATTAATATCTTTTATATTAAATAATTAAGGATTTTACCTGCTTATTTCGCATTTATATTAATTAATTAAGAATTATTAAGATATTATAAGCTATATATAATAAGAAATATCTTTATATATTTTAATAATAATAATAATAATCGAATTATTAACGGTTTTAATTTCTTATAAGCAATTTAAAGATTAAAATCGTTATAAAAGCGAATTTTAATTAAAAATATAAGCGTTTAATATATTATATTATTACGATCTTAAAAAGAATTTTCATAATATATTAAATTTATAAAATTTAATATAACTTTTTATTTAAAAAAGATTATTAAATAGCGTAAATAACGTAAATAACGTAAATAATTAATTTACTTTCCGAATTATATATATTAAATAAGCCAATTAACTAGGTTATTTAATAAACAGGTTTAAAATAATAATAAAAGTTGTATAAGTTTATATTTAAATTTCGGGATATATATTTACGAAGATTAAAAGTATAATAATTCTTATAAGAGAATTAATAAATTTACGAAATAAGGTTTGTTCTTTAAGGATATTTACGCTAATAATACGTTAGTTTAGTTAAATCAAATAAGATATACGAAATAGATTCTTAATTGATATATAACGGAAATATTATAAACGGTTAAAATAAGCTTTAAAATTAAAAGAAAAATTGTAAACAAATATATCAAAAAATAAGAAATAATCTAAAATTAAAAATAACCATATAATAAATTAAAAAAAGAAAACGACGATCGTATAGGTTAAAGATTTATATATAATATTAATTCTTATTAGCGGAATTTAAATAATAACTGTTTAAATAATAAAGAAGATTAAGATTAATAATAATAAGATTAATAACTAAGAAATAACGTTTAGTTTTTTTAAATTATTAAAATATAAATTATATAAAACCTATGTTAAAGAACGTTAAGGTAACGTTTCCGATGTTTTATAAAATATTCATATATTCCTTAAATTAAATTAATTTTAATAGAAAAAATTTAAAAATATTAGTTTTTAACAGTAGAAAAGGGTCTTGAGCCGTAAATCGAAACGCGATGGCCGTAAAAGTTTTTATTTTAACCGAAAGGGTAATAAGCGAAAACCTTTAGAATCGGATAGGTGTTACAGTACAGGAACAGAGGTTCCTGTCTTGGAGAAACCGGCCTCTGGAGCCTGGTATGGGCTCCTTACGGCTGATCTTCGGGTAAGGAAAGCTTGGCTTTTTTCGCGCCAAGACATGGGGATCTGGTGGATCTGGTGGATCTGGAGGTAGATCCAATAGATCCCACAGATCCCCGATATACTTATTGAACCCAGAAAGGATATATAACGATTGGATTTTTTATGTAAATAGTACCTTTTTAGTTTCGCTTTTTAGTTATCAATCTAAGCTTTTAATTAAAGGTAATTATACCGTTCTTTAATTAAAAAAAAAGTCCGTAAATCTTTTTAACGAATACCTTATTTATTATGCTATTATTACCTGCAAATTAAAAACTCCCATTTCGGATATTACTTATACCTCCAGATGGATATATAATAAGTTCGTTATATTTTAATAACTTTTTAATTAATAACTAACGAATAATTTAAGGCCCAGTTAGGCATAAACTTTTTTAAACTTAATAAAAACGATATTACAAAACGACGTTTAATAAATAAATAACATACTTAATCCCCGTTATTAATTAGTAAAGGATCAGTAACCGGATTATATAATTTACCCCCTATTAAGGAAATTCTTTAATTAATCGATAATATATTACTAAAGGTTACCAGAGCTAAAGGCCAGGTAATTGCAGTTTTCCTTTTTCCAACAGCAATTAACCCCTGCCCCTAAGGAGGCAGAGGAAATTATTAAGGTACGACCTAAAAAGTCAGATTACGAAAAAAAAGTTAAGAAAGCCCCTACCGCAGATACGGAAAAAGAAAGAAAACTTACGACTAACTAACGATTGGACCTTGTCGCCGAGGAAATCGTAAAACTCCAGAAGGAAAATGCTAAACTTGCTTAATAGTTAAAAAAGGTTTCCGCGGTTCCAAAAACCATTTCCTATCCAAAAACTCCAGCATCTTTCTTTAAGATATTTACCCCTCGCTTACGAACTTTTGCCCCTTTATTATTTAACCAAAAACGAAAAAAAATTATACCTTTTCCTACCTACCATAAAATACTTAATATTAAGGGCTATAAACCTATTATTTCCAAACCTTATAATAAAACTACGGATATAAAAAAATTTTTAATTAAGGCCAAACTTTACCTTAAATAGTACGAAAGTTCCCTAACGGAAAATTATTAAAAAGTTATAACCATCTTTTAACTACTTACCGGAAAAATACTCGATTAATTTAAGCTTATCTTTAACGATTATTTAATATATTCCTCCGATAATTACCTAAATATTACTAATTACGTTTTTAACGATTATAAGCATTTTAAAAAACGAATACGAACCTTATACGGAAATATTAATAAATAATAATATATAATCAAAAAAATGTACGATTTAAAATAAATTACGTCCGTTATAAAATACGTAACCGAATTTAATCGATTAATAACCATTTTTAAATTATTAAAAAAAACGTTATTTTTTCCTTTTTATAACAATTTAAAGGAATAAGTTAAAAATAAGATATTTAAAGTCCTTAAAGAAAAACCCTTTAAGGAATACGTCGATAAGGTTATTATTTCCGATCGACGTATTTTTAATCGATACCTCAAAAGGAAAGGTACCGGTAAACGAAATAATAACAAACGTTCCAGTAATAATAAAAAACCAAAAAATAAATCCTAAAAGGAAACCAACATTACTTTAACGGAATTTAAAAAAAATAAGTTCAAAATTAAATATTTTAATTATAGCAAAAAAGGCCATTTTAAAAACGAATGTTATTTTTTACCAAAAAAGGGAAATTCCCAAGGGAATTTCCGGAAGGATAAAATTTTCCAGCCCAAAAAAAATTCCGCGCGGCCGAACGAAATATAAACGATAAGGACGAAAATAAAAAGGAAATAAATATTACTTTTATTAATTAGGAATTTATTATTATTACGATTAATAAGATCAAAAACAACGACCCAGATTATAAAAATTATATTATTTATAAAAATATTATAATTAAAACTTATAAATATTATCCAAAACAAACGAGCTTTAAAGTAATTATTATGTTAAAATATATTTATTACTTCGATATATAAGGATATAAAATATACGATTAAAACGGTTAATTACGAAAAGATTTCGATAGCTATAAATAGTTATTTTCAAAATATTGCATTTTTCCGGAATATATAATATACCTTAAATTAATAGATAATTATAAGCTTTTATATTTTATTATTTGTTATAATTATAATTACCTTATCCATTAACGAGTTAAAAAAGATAATAACTTTTGGCCAGGATATAACGAAAAAATATTTACCGAACCGGATAATAAATGCAGGTATAT
The DNA here is from genome assembly GCA_004155925.1 of Monosporascus sp. MG133. NCBI lineage: Eukaryota > Fungi > Ascomycota > Sordariomycetes > Xylariales > Monosporascus > Monosporascus sp. MG133. The sequence continues at coordinate 294,247 of QJNX01000020.1, read as the reverse complement.
AAAAACCCCTTAATAGCTAAATTACCCTAGGTTTTGTTACTTATACCCTAAATTAAAACGAAATCAGAAAATTATAACGTAAGGATGTTTATATTACGCGCTAGTACCTTGCGATAAGTACGACTTCCTAGTTATGGGAATACCCCTTTCGGAGGTTTACCCTTTTAACCCGATAATTTACAAAAAACAAAACCTAGGGAAGAATTATAAAAAAATAGTTATCTTTAAGTACCAGTTCGGTAACAGAAAATGGTTTAAATGTATGGATAATTATTATGCCAAGCATATAGCCAGGAAGGTACGCGAATGGAAACGCCTTTTAACCTTTAAGGCACATTAATTAAAAAACGGCAAAGGCCTTCAAAAGTAAGGTATCAAAAAGTCCTTATATATAAAACCTTATACGAAACAAAAAAAGGAATACGGAATCAGATCGAGATCTTTATTTATTATGGAAATAAAATATTTAACGTTATAATTAATTCCGGAACAAAAGGAAATTTCGTTTTTTTTAAGGTAATTAAACGATACCAGATTTTTTAAAAATATAAATAATAATTATACAAATTACGTACAGTTAATAAAAATTTTTTTACTTACGATAATAATCGAATTTTCCGAAAAACGGAAAAATTCGAAATTTAAATATAAAAATATTTAAAACGAATTATTTTTGATATCGCCGATATCTTAGGATATAACGTTATTCTAAAAATACCGTAATTTCGTTTCAGTAATTTATTAATTAACTGGAAAAAATAAACGTTTTTATGGAATAATTTTAAGGAAAAATTTTTATAAAATCTGTTATATAATTAAAAAAATTAAATTTTTTATCCTTATAATAATAATACCCCTTAAATATTAACGGTTTAAAAAATTATTTAAGGAACGAACCCGAAAAAAGTTATTTAATTATAATTAATAAAATCATAAAATTCTTATTAAGGAAGGATATTACTTAAAACTTTATTAAATTTACCATATAAACTTTAAAAAAATTAAAGCTTTTTAAAAAAGTTTTTAACGAAACCTTAAAAAAGGTTATATTTAAAAATCCGAATTATTTATAGGATATCTAGTTATAATGGTACCAAAAATAAAGAATAATAAAATTAAGATCGATAAAAATAAAAATTTAATATATTAACGAATTTACGATTACCGATAACTTAACGATATTATTATTAAAAATAAATATCCTTTAATATTAATAAGGTTAAATAATTTATAACTTTAAATTTATTAAACGGTTATTACTTAATTCGAATAATTAAAAGCAAAAAATAAAAAATTACCTTTAGGATTATTTATAAATATTACGAATATAAAATTATATCTTAAGGCCTAATTAATATTCCAGCCAGCTTTTAATATATACTTACTATTATTTTACGGAAATTTTTAAATAAATTCGTTTTTATTTACCTAAACGATATTTTTATTTATTCAAAAATTTTAAAAAAATATAAAAAATACGTCGCTTAAATATTAAAAGCCTTAAAAAAAGTTAATTTATTAATAAATATAAAAAAAAAACGTTTGGTATACTTAAAAGTTAAATTTTCTAAGTTTTATTATTATTTCAGAATAAATTTAAATTTAAGATTTTAAGTTAAAAGTTATTAAAAATTAATTAATCCTAAACCAAATTATTATTATTAACATCCGTTAATTTTTAGAATTTATCGGCTATATATAACCCTTAATTTAAGATTACGGCAAACTTATTAGCCCCTTAATTAAGCTTATTATTAAAAAATACGTTAAAAAAGAATTTAAATTTTTAAAAAAAGCTAAAAAAGTTTTCCAAAAAATTAAGGACAAAATTATTAATACCTTAATAATTAAGTTACCGAATTATAATAAAAAAAAACGATTTAAAATAAACGTTTTAAATTATACTTTTAAAACGGTTTTAAAATAATTTAAGGATAATAAAAAATAATACCTAATAACGTATTTTTTTAAAGTTTTTAAAAACGTAAAACTTAAATATCTTATTTATAATAAAAAGTTGTTAACGATTATTTTAGTACTTAAAAAATAAGAACCATTTTTTAATAAAACGAAAAAATTATTTAATATTTATTTAAATTATAAAAATTTAACCAAATTTATAATTACCCAGAAATTAAATAAACGTTACGAAAATTAAATAATTTTCTTATCCAAATTTAACTTTAAAATTTATTATATTAAAGGTAAAAAAAATATTTAAACGGATATTTTAAGCCGAAAAAAAAATTACGATTTTAAAATTTTTAAACGATATATATAAGTATTATATCGTAAGAACGATAAAATAATACAGTTATATATAACCTTAAAATAATTAACTTTAAAAAAATTAACTTAATTTAAAAACTTTTACGATTTAAAAAAACGAAAAAAAATTAAATAATTAAAAAAAAATAATAAGGATTAATTATTATTTTGCGGTAAAATTTATATCCCTTATTAGTAATAAAAAGAATTTATTAAAAAATTTTACGAAAATTTTTTATATAAATACCAAAAAATATTTAAAATTATAAAATAACTTTAAAAAAAATATAATTTTCTAAAGTTTTGCCAAATAATTAAATAAATAATTAAAAATTATAATATTTATAACAAAATAAAAATAACCTGCTATAAACCGTATAACTTATTATAACTTATAAACATATTTAATAAAACATAAAATATTATAACTTAAAATTTTATTACCGGTTTTTTTATATCCAAAAACCCCGTTACCGGAATTAAATACGACGTAATATAAGTAATTATTAACAAATTTACTAAATATAAATATTTTTTACCTTTTTAAAAAATTATAATAACCGAATAATTAGCTTACGTTTTTATTCGATATTATTTCGATAAATACGGAATACCAAAAAAAATTATTTTTAATCAAAATAAATTTTTTACGTTTAAATTCGGTACCAACTTTTTTAAATAAATCGATATTAAATTTAAGTTTTTAATAACCTATTACCTTTAAATAAATAATTAAACAAAACGATTAAATTAAACCTTAAAATAATACTTTTAAAATTACGTTAATTATTAACAAAATAATTAAGTTAAACTTTTACCATTTATATAAATAATTTATAATACGTCCATTAATAAAAATATAAACTTATTATCTTATATAATTATATATAAATATAACGTAATAACCTAACGATTAAAATAATTAATACGTAAGGTACTAATTATTATTATAATAATTTTACGAATAAAAATAATAATAATAAAAATCAAGATAATATAAACCAAATTTCAAATTAAGTTATAATTTTTGTAACAAAAAATAACCTAATATTATAATAAAAAAAAAATTAAAAAATTAATTTTAACAAAAAAAAATAAGGTTTATTTATTACGCCAAAAATAAAACGTAACGTTAAATTTTTCTTAAATTAAAACGAAAAAACTTAACGATAAATTTAATTTTAAAAAACTTAATCCATTCAAGATTAAAAAAATTATTTTAAAAATTAATTACAAATTATTATTATCCAAAAACATAAAAATATACCTTATATTCCATATTTCCTTATTAAAACCAGCCCCAAAAAACGTCCCGTTTAAAAAAAACTTCGAAATCGAAAAAAACGATAACGAATACGAAATCGAAAAAATACTAAACTTTAAAATAATTAAAAACAAAATCTAATATTTAATTAAATAAATAAATTACCTACCTAAAAATAACATATAAAAATTACTTAAATACTTAACGAATACGATAAACTTAATTAAGGATTTTTATCGACAAAATCCTAACCGACCGTTTCCAATATAACCAAAGTTACAGACGATAACGGTTCCTTACCCAAATCTAAACCTTCGACGTTCCAGCCGAAAAAAATAAATACTTTTATTGCAACGTTTATTTCAGAAATAAAACGTACTTACTTTATTTCCATACGATATTACTTTTTTTTTAACCTTTCCCATTTTTTTAATTAATTTAATTTTAAACCTTCCTTTAATATCTTTAAAGCTTTTTTTTTAAAAAAATCCTATTAAAAACGTAAACGTTTTAACTTTTTAATAAATTTCTTTTATTTTTTATTTTACCGGCATCATAATTTATTTAATTCCTTTTTTATAATTTCCTAATACTTTAAAAAATTATCTTTAATTTCCCGTTACTTTTATTATAATCGTTATTAAATTTCGTTTATTTTCTTTAACGAATTTATAATTTCCGTATTATAAAAAAAACGTTAATAACGCATATATTAATCATAACTTAAATATTCTAAAGAAAAAAAATAATCGATTTAACCGAACCGAATATAATTAAAACAAAAAAAAACTTTAACTTTAAAAATCCTAATTAAGTTAGCACAAATATTACGAATATCGCGTTAATTATTACGTTATCTTTTTCATTTTTTTTTTTTACTTATTATAATAAAATCAGCTAAAAAATTACAAAAAAAAACCTTTTAATAAAATAAAAAGGCCACTTACGGTTTTTATCTTTAAGATAAAAATCCTTAAAAAAGGAAAATAATATTATAATATAAAAATAAGGGTTCTTATCTTAAAAAAACCGGCCTTTAAAGCCTGGTATGGGTTTCTTACGGCTAATCTTCGGGTAAGGAAAACTTGGCTTTCCTTACGCCAAAATATGGGGATCTGGTAAATCTGGTAAATCTAAAGGCAGATCCAACAGATCCCACAAATCCCCGACATATTTATTAAACCCAAAAAGGATATATAACGATTAGATTTCCTATATAAATAGTACCTTTTTAATTTCGCTCTTTAATTATCAATTTAAGCTCTTAACCAAAAGCAATTATACCGTTCTCTAATTAAGGGAAAAGTCCGCAAATCTTTTTAACGAACACCCCATTTATTATGTTATTATTACCTGCAAATTAAGAACCCCCATTTCGGATACTGCTCATACCTCCAGGTGGATGTATGACAGGTTCGTTACAATAGGTAAGATATCCGTTATTAAACGTATTTAAGTATTTATTATATATTATATTAATATTATTATATTTTTTTTTTAAAAAGTATTAATAAAGTTACGTTTAATAAAAACTATGAAAAATTAATTAGGTTAATAATAAATTAGTTTTAAAGGAAATAAAACGAATTTTAACGTACTTTTATCTTTTAATTAAGGCGGTATAAAAAACGTCGCATTTTATCCTTTAAAGGAATTTATGTAGGTTAAACTCAAGTTTACGATATATATTGAAATGGTGCAGGGTACAGGGCCTAGGATGTGGGTCCACTGATCAGTTAGTCAGCACCACTCATGTATTTCTAGAAGCTTTTTTCGCCGGGCGCAACCCCGAGACACTTACCATTCAGACAGATATCTATTAATCATTAAACAGACTGGTTTTAATACCAGATTAATTGCATTAATTTTAATTTTTTCTAGAACCCTAGGTTTATTCGTAATAATTTTTTTAATTTCGTATCAATTAAAACTAATTCTATCCCGCCCTATTTTATCTGGCTATTAAAGAAAAGAGATTAGTTTTAATTAGTTACTGAGGCAGCTTTTGATCTTCCGATTATAAGGCGGAATAAATAAGGTTTTAATCGAAAGCGTACGATAATTATACGCGATTACGATTATAATTATAATTACGGTTAAAATAATTTAAGCAGTATATAATTAACGGCCGAAATTATAATAATAACGTTATTTTTTAAATAATTAATAAAAAAAAACCTGTTAAATTAAAGCTTTATACGAAAATAATTTAATTTAAATAACGGCAAAAAAATACGAACGTATATAAATAACCGATTTCAGAATATAAATTAATTACGTAATTCGGATCGATATACGTATTAATAAAAAAAATTACGTAATAAAATAAATTATAAGATTTAATTAATAAGGATAAAAAAAACTAAAATTACGTTATTAATAACGTAATTATTAAGATTTAAATTCATTAAAATAAATAAAACGACGATAAAATTAACGATATGGATAAAATAGCAAATACGAACAAAAAAAGAAATAGGGTTATAAAGTTATTTATTTTATATATGAAAAAAAAGTATCGAAAAAAAATAACGTTTTTTAATATAATATAAAAATTAAATACGAAACGTTATAAAATATATTTTGGACTTTTTTGGTATTAATTAAGCGATATTTTATCTGGTTAATAATAAATAATATTATTTGGAATTTTGTTTTATTAAGCATAAATATTATGGTATTTAAGTTAATAATAAAAGTATTAATTAATAAGTTAGAAAAAACGTAATTAAATAATTAATAATATAACGACGATTAGGATAAAATTATTCGAACGGATGGTAAAAGGAAAAAATTATTTACTTTTTAGGTTCGGAAAAAAAGGAAAGTATATTTAAAATAATTATTACGGATAATTATTTACTTTATATTTAAATATATTTTATTTAAAATAATTTTTCGAAATTTAAATAATTTAAAAACCGGTAATATTAATTAATTTAAGATAAATTTTGGCAAATTTATTAAAAATTTATCGAAGTTTTCCGAAATTATTATTTAGTTTTAAAACTTATAATATAAATTATTACTAATATTATATTTCCTTAATTTTTCGAACCTTTTTTTAAGTACGATTACTTAATACCGATTATTAAAAAATTTTTACGATAATAAATTTAACGAAATTAAATCCTAAAATAATAATAATTAAACCGGATCTTTAAAACTAGCTAAAAATATAAATATTTAAGTAAAGCCCGGTATCGTAATTAACGTACTTAAAAAATAAGATCTTATATTAACCTAAAAATCGTTAAAGTTATTTATAAATTTTACGGTACTTATATTAAACGTTTTATTTTTCGATATAATTAATTAATAAAAATTTAATCTTTTTGCAGGTATTATAAATAAATTTTCGTTTTTTATAATCTTTCCGGATTTTTCCGTTTTTTTTAATTTTCGCTTTTTAGGTATCGGAATTATAAACTGGCTTAAGGGAGTTAATAGATTATTTAAAAAGTATAAACTTTCTGAAATTAAAATAATTAATAAAATACCTTATTAAACTGATAACTTTATTATAAAGGACCGAATTAAAATTATTTTAAAAATCTTTAAGTTATAAAACCTTAAATAAATTCGGACGGTAAAAAGTTAATTAAGGATTTTAATAAAGTAAACTTAACGCGGAAAACCTAATTAGGTATACGATTATTATTTAAAATATATTACTAAAATACGAAATATTATTAAGAAATTTAAGTTAAAAAGGAAAATAATTAATAAGGATAAATACACCGAAAACCTACTAAAAAAATATATTTGTTAAATGTTTCGAAAAAACTTTTAATAATTCGTTCATAAAGTTTGAAAATTCGTATACGACGATTCACGATAATATATAATTATTAATTACGAATTAGGTTATTAATAAGACTGGGTTTTTTAAATATAAAGGCTATATACGACCTTAAGTAAATATCCGATTTAACCTTAGCCGAAAAAATAAAAACCGGTTTTATTCGACCTAATAAACTAAATAATTTTGTTAAAAAAGTCCGCTTTTACAATAAACGGCATCCAGTTAAACCGATTAAATATTTAAAATTACCAGTATTTTTTAGGATTTAAAGATTATATAAACATAATAAAATTTAAAATTCAAATTTTTAAAAAAAAAGATACGAAATCGAAAAGTTTTCCGGATTTTATAATATTATGTTCCGTTTAAATAAGAAGTATTTTAGGCCCAGATATATAATATAAATCCGTCGATTAATATAATTAATTTCCAGCCCGATAAATATAATTAATATAACTTTTACCGTAAACGAAATAAATACCGAAAACGAAAAAGTTACCGAAAAGGTTATTAAAACCGAAATGAACGTTATAATAATTTTAATTAAAATATTTATTAATTTTACTAAAAATTAAGGTATAATATATAAAAATACCGTTTATTTATTAATATAAAAATTATCGGATTAATTTTACTCGCCGATAACGGATATATTTTTTTTTAAACTTTTAAAAGTAAAACGATATTAAGTATAATTTAATTTTTTTAAGTCCTAAAAAGTTAGGCGATTAAATAATAAATTCCGATTTGGAAAAAAAATCTTAAAATGGATTTATAATTTATTAACCTTTTTTATTCGATAAAAAAAACGGTATTTTAATCAGCAAAACGATATTTTCCGTAACGTAAATAATTTACTAACGGGCCTTAATTAGGATATTAATAATCCAGTTAAATTTTCGAAACATATTACGATTCTAAAATTAAACCGATAAAAACCCGATATTAATTAGCTTAAAGTAACCGAAATTAACATAACCTATTTCGTCGATCAGGACGGAAAATTATTTTATAAAAAGGTATTTTTACGTAACTGGTTATAAAACGATTTTATTAAAAATAAAGGTACCCGATATCTGGAGAAAATCCGAACTTTGGAAATCGACAACTTTAATTAGCCGATTATATTTACTAATATTATAATGGCTAAATATTTTTTTTTAAAAAAACGAATCCGGAAGCTTAAAAAAAATAAAATCGAAATAAAAATTAACGAAAATAATATAATATACGAAGGATTTTCCTTCCATAATATGGAAATTAATACTTAAATAAATAATATTTTTCCGATATTTGCTAATATTCCTAAATTAAATAATATTATTTAAATTAATAATACCCTTATTTATAAAGGTTTAATTAATAAGTATATAATTAAATTTTGGAAAAAGAAAATCCGAAAAAACGTTAAAAGGAAATTTAAGATTACTTAATTTAAATTAATCGAAATTTACCTAAATTTCGGTAAAGTTTTTAAAAATTTTATAATTATTAAAATTTTAAAGATATTTAATTATAAAAACCAGAAAACGATTAAAATAACCAAAGTCGAAATATAAGGGTTAAAGGCCCTAAACCCGAAAAAAACCGTTAAGATTTTTAATATAAATATCGGTTATAAAACAGAAAGTTAAAAAGAAAGTAATATTTTATCAGTTTAATAATATAATCCAGCCGAATATATTATTCCGTTATTTAAATTAATAATCCGAATAGGTTATAACAGTAACGAAAACTTAATTAATGGAATTATTAATATTAAAACCAAATTTAACGTTATTTTTATATCGTACGTTAAACGATACGAATTAATTATATAATAAATCCGCGTATTATTTATAAGCTTTAATTTTTAAAAAAAAATCCTTTTCGAAGGCATAATTAAAGCTTCCGTCTAATTAATCGGCCAATTAATTATTATTCCTTTATTTGTCGTCGATAATTATTATATTACGTAATTATTAATCCTTGGACTTAATTTTATAACTAAATCGAAAATAATACTTAATATGAACCTTAAAATAATAATAAAAATCCTAAAATTCGATTCGATAAAAATTTATTATTCCGTTAATTTTAGCCGGAAAAGTTATTCGTAATATCCGTATCGATAAAAAGCCCAAAAAAAAGTAACCGGTAAACTTATAAGTTATTTTACTGGCAAAAGTAAGCTTAAAAGAAAAAAAGTAAATAAGCGCTTTATAAGCCCTTATATCTTTTCGATTAATAATATTTATGTTAATTAAAATTTAATAACTATTTAAGAAATTATAAATAACTAACTGGAATCTGAAAATATTATTTTAAGTTTATTTAACGATAAAAAATTTATATATGCTTTATATGGAATTTTATAAGATAAGATATACGATAAGATTAATAATAAACGATCGGTATAAATTAATATTATATATAAGCCAAAATAGAAAAAAATGGTTCTTATTAAAAACGTACCGTTTAATAAATTAATATTATCTGGAAATCCCGATTAAAAAGTTAAAAAATTAAAAAAAGTACGATAAATTATTAATTAATCCGGAAAAAGTTAAATAAATCCGATACTTTATTAACCGTTTTATTTCTTAAATTCGTTAATATATTACAAAATATTTAATCTACCGGTAAAAAAATTAAGGTTATTTTTAATTAATTAAGTAATAAATTTATTTATATAAAAAAAATCATTTATAAAAAAATGCTATATTAAAAAAAGGTTACCTTAACCTGGGATTAAAAAAAATGCAGCAGGATTAAATAATATAATATACTAAATTATAAGATTCGGACGAGTTTTTATAAAATATGGTAAATTAAGGATATTATTATATCAGTTAATATAAAAAATAAATTAATCGATATATTACGAATCCGAATTTAAAAAGCCGTATTCGAATAATTTTATACGGCGTATAAAAATATTTAATTTTTTATAAAAAAAAGGATAATAGTTTACAATTAATTAATTCCGTAATAAAGTTAAATATAGTTACCTTACGAAATACGTTTATATTAGAAAATTACGACGAATTATTTACGGATTTTACGATATATTTTTTAGTAACTTTAATAAATTTTTTTTCCGGTTACGATTAAGTTATTTTGGCTTTAATTAGTAGAGATTATACGACTTTTTCGATACCGTTAAAATTTTTAAAAATAATTACCTTATTTTAAGGAATTATTAATTTTATAACTTATTTTTGTTACGTAATAAGAAAGATTTTAAACGATTTAATGTCGGATATAATATGTTTATTCGTTAATAATATCGGTATTAAAGGTCCGAAAACTAAATATAATAACAAAAAATCTTTTTTAAAGATCCGGAAATTCGTTTATAAATATATCGTTAACATAAATAAAAAAAGTTTTAATTATAAACTTACGGGAATTTCGATTAATATAAAAAAGTTTTAATAATATTAAAAAATTACCGTTATAATTAGATTTTTTACGGATGAATTAATTACCGACCCGATATTATTAAAGTAATTAAGATTTTGGAAATTAAACCATATAAAAACGTTTTAAAAGTTAGGGTTTTTTTAGGTATTATTATTTATTACCGAATTTTTATTACGTATTATGCTTTAAAGGTTAAATTTTTTACGAATTTGCTCTGGAAAAATAAATTTTTTATTTAAGGTTTTAATTAAGATTTAATAATAAAAACCTTAAAAAAAAAGTTTACGATAACCCCGATTTTGGTTACCTTAAATTATAGCCCCGATATAAGAAAAATTATTATAAAAACCGATACGAATAAGGTCGGCTATAAAGATACTTTTAGTTAATTAATTAATAAAATCGAATACCTTACGCGTTATAAAAGTAATATTTAAAAAAATATCAAGTTAAATTATAATACTGGCAAATTAAAATATTAAATTATACTTCAAAATTTAAGAAAATTCCAGAACCATATTTATAGCATTTAATTTTTATTAAAAACTAACGCTAAAATATTAATTAATTAAATTAATAACTTTTCAAACTTTTTACTTAATATTACCGATATAACGTTTTATAAATTAAAATTTTAATATTCCGAAAAAATATTTAATCGCGTAACGGATTCAGTTTTTGAAAAAAAAATTAAAAACGTAACCAAAATTATTAAGGTTATTATTAATTAATATAGTAAGGTTATTAAGTTTGTAAATTAAAAAAACGCGAATAAAATAAAAAATAAACCTTTAAAAATAAATAACCTGGTATTATTATATAATATATTACAACATATTAATATATTTAAAGATATAAAGCTAAAATACCGCTGGACTGGCCCGTATTTAATTAATAATATTATTAATCAAAATACTTACTATTTAAAGGAAATTAATAAGACGAAGCTATAAGGTACTTTTTTTGTTAATAAATTAAAATAATTTATAAAAAATAAAAAAAATATTAAAAATCGGTTAATTTATAAAAAAACGATTAAACGAGATTATTTATTAATTAACCTAATAATACCATAAAATACTTTAACTATTACAAATATTAAATTACCAGATAATTAATAATTTAAAATCTTAAAACTTATAAAAATAAATATTAAGATATATATACCTAACGGTTAACTTAAAAATTATATAATTATGGATAACGAAAATATAATTAAAATAAATTAATTTAATAAGCGAAAAAAATTAACGAAATTAATTAAAAGATATTAAAATATAAAAAAAAATATTTCCTTTAAATTTTTTAAAATTATATTAATTATTATTATAAATAATAACTATTTTCCGTTACTTATAATTAATCGGTTAAATAATAAATATTCGATATTAAAAATCTAAAATATAACTTTTAATTTTTTTCCGGAATTATTATTTAATAAATTTCCGTATTATTAAATATGTATTATCGTAAATATCTTTTTTAATTTATAAAAACCGAAAATAGTTAACCTTAAATACCTTAAACCGATCGTTACGAAAAATATATTTATAATTTTTAATAAACCTAACGTAATTATTATAAAATCCTTTATAAAAACCCGGAATTAATTAATACCAGTAAAAAAGAAATATACCGTATTAATTAAGGTTTTTCGATATTTTATATCGCCGTTTATAAAACTTATAAAACATAAATTTAAAAATACCGAATACTTAAATAAACGAACCGGTAATATATCGAAAATTCTTAATAAATAACGTTATAAATAAATTAATAAAACCGGTTCGAAAATTTTCGATAAAAACTAGATAAAATTATTTATTTTTAATTTAGAAAAATTTATTTATATCGGATTAAACATTTACGGTAATCCAAAAATTTTTACTTTTAATTTATTAACGTATATACCGACCTTTAATTAAACCTCCGACGAAAAAAATAAATATAATTTTAAATATCTAATAACGGTTAATACAAACTAGGTAATAAAGGTAATAAAAATATATACCTCGATATGTTTAAAAAATACGAACTTTATATTATTATAATTATTTCAAAATTTTATTATATTCCGTTAATAATTAAAAATAATACGAAAAAAAACGTAATATTTTAATATTAATAAAAAACCTTAAAACATAATTAATAATACGGTTACCCGCTTAAATAATTAAAACCGTCGAAAAAGATTTTATCGTAATATTACGAAATGGAAGTATTTAAAAAAAATAAGCATTACGGATACTAATCGACAACCACCGGATAATTACTTAATAATACCGAAAACTAAATTAAGCCTAAAATTAGGACTTATTTTAATTATTTAACGTACCCTTTTTTAAAAAGAAAAAAAATAAAACTTAAAAAATTGCGGATTATTTATTACTGGAATATAAAATAATATATAATATTAATCGTATTTAATATTACGAAACTGGTATTAAAAAAACGTTAAATTATAAATAAATTACTAACGGTACATAAAGTTATTAAATTTATAGATATCGTTAGGATTAATAAAAAATTTAAAACGACGATTAATACCCAGAACTTAATGAATACGACAAAATGCAACTAAAAAAATATTAAAGTATTAAAAACCGCCAGTAATATTTAACATCGGGCAAAAATAAAATCCAGGCTTTACATATTCTGGACAACCCTTTAACTAATCGGCACAAAATTATTAAAAACTAAAAAAAAATTATTAAAATTAAAATATAATTCTAAAAATAACTTTTTTAAAAACTTAACTAATTTATCCGGATTTATACTATTATGAAAACCTTAAAAATTACGTAAATCTAACAGTTAATAAAAACTTATAATTATATTAATTAATAAAATAAAATTAATTAAAAATATACTTAAATATATAAAAAACTTAAAAATTAATATAATTATAAAAAAAAGGTTATAAAAAAATACGGATATAAAAATTGAAAAATACGTAATTAATTAAAGAACGTTATAATAACTACTTCCTTTCTTCCTTTACTTAATATTAAATAAAATTTTCAGAAATTTTTTCGGTACATAAAATTTTTAAACAAAAAATTAATATATTAACCTTAAAAGCACTTAATTAATTATTCGCATAATACGTTATTACTTCTTAACGCATTCCTACTTTCATATAACTTCCAACCTTAATATCAAAATTACCTACACCTACACACTTTAACATATATATATACACTTATATATTACGAATTATCTCCTACCCGCTATTAACACCCCCAAACTATTAAATACCGTCCCCATTTTACTAATATTTTCTAATTAATCTATAAATCGTTACCATATTATCGTCCAAAAAACGTACCGCATATAATAAAAAAAAATTTCAAAGAATTAAATACTTTAAATTTTAAAAAACTTACCTAATTAATTAATATACCTATATAAGAAAAAAATAATATAATACGTTTACTTCGAAAAATGCATAATAATAATACCATTTCCTATTTTATTAAATTAAATATTCCTAAATACCGCTTTAACCGGATTATTTCCATTTTTTTTACGATAAATATAATCGATATTTATAAAAACAAATTACCTTACCCCTATTTTGGAAAATAAAAAATTAAAATAATATAATAACCGTACCGTTATAACGTACCCTTATAATCATAACAAATAATACCTTTTTTCGCTTTAAATATATTATTATTTTAACCCAAATAATTATTTATAAAATACCTTAAAAATATATAATTATTATTCCAAAAACCGGACGAATAATTAATAATAACAAAACTAAATTAATCCCTAATTAATTCGAAAAACAAATTTAATTAAAAAATTTAAAATATATCTGGACTATTACCCATATAAAACTACGTACCGATAATACCCCCATAAATTATTAAATCGGAATATTATATATCCGATCAAAATACTTACTTTTAATATTTAATACTTACTTAAATCTTAAACGTTTTCGATAATTATTTCGATTATATCGAAAAACGTAAAATAAATATAATTTCGATAATTTTCCCCTTACCCGTATTACGATCGTTATAATACTTACCTAAATCCGTTTTTATACTTATAACTTATAAGTTAATTATATATTTTATATTATTATCCGTAATCTTACGTAATAAAAAATTATTTAATAATTAAAATAATTAAATAAAACTTAAATTAAATAAAAACCGAAATAATTAATATAATTAAAAAATACCTTAATTTAAAACCGGTAAAATTCGACGTTAAAAAAAACGTAAAAAATTAACCCGGAAAACTTTTATCCTTATTAACCGAAATTTAGGATAATAAATCCGATACCGATTAATTTTCGGAAAAACTTTTTATTATCGAATCTTAATTTATACGATTTCGATTTATTAATAATATTAAGGGGTTATTCCGTAAAATACGCAAAATATTTAAACCCTTATTAATTCCTTTTATTAATCAGCCTCGACGACAAATCGCAAAACTTTTCGATATAACTATACCCCCTTCTCCATTTATTCCGACCAAACTTTCGGTTTCCAAAATTATTTAACTTAATCCGATACTTAAAAAGTTAACCCTTAATATAAAATATATAATTTAACTGGCCTTAAATAATTAACGTATAAAAATTATAATTCGTAATTAATATATTATACCGTATAAATAAATAAAGGATATTTTCGAAAATATGGAACGGAAGCCCGAACTTTATTTCCCTTAAGGATAACTAAATTAATTTAAGTATAAGGCATTAATTACTAAGGAGTTATCGGAAAATAAAACTTAAAAAAAAACGGAAAAAAATTAAATAACGGAAAAATTTAACGAAACGTAAAAACCGAAATTTTAAATTAAAAATATTAAAAAATAAGCCGCATAAACGTTAAATTAACTAATCGGTTAGGTTTATATATATTTAATTTATTTAAAACGTTCGGAATTATCGCGTTAAGTTTTTATTTATTTCTTAAAATAAATCGAAACCGATTTTATTTAAAAAAAAAGTTAAAATAATATAAAGTGTAAGGCCTAGGATATAGGTTTATTAATTAGTTAATTAGTACCACTTATGTATTTTTAAAAGCTTTTTTCGCCGGGCGCAACCCCGAGATACTTACCACTCAGACAGATATCTATCAATCATCAGACAAACTGGTCTTAATATCAGATCAATTGCATTAATTTTAATTTTCTCCAGAACCCTGGGCTTACTCGTAACACTCTCTTTGATTTCGTATTAATCAAAACTAACTCTATTCCGCCCCATTTCAATATTTATAACCTTATTAATAAATTTTTAAATTATATTAATACTTATATATTTACATTAATTTATTAAAGATTACGCAGCTAATACGAATTATTAATAAAACATGTTTACCTTAATAACCTTATACCTGGCAGTAAATCTGAAAGATAAACCTTAAGAATAAACCTTAATTTTAATACAAGTATAAAATATAATATTATAATATTTAATTAAATATGTTACCTTTATATATCTTATTAATAATAATATTATATAAATTTTTCGTATTTAAATAAACCGACGTATTAATAATATTATACCATTTCTAATTAAAGATATCGTATAACTTTTTATTAATTTATATATTCTACGTAAAATAACTTTATTAACTAATATTCTTACAGATTTTTAAAACATTCTTATTTAATTTTACTTTCTCTTACGTATTATTATAATTTATGCATTAATAACACTTTTAATATTATTAAAACTTGAAAATATTTTTGTTTCAAGCATAACATCGGGCTATAAATCTTTTTAAAAATCTTTATTCGGACCGTATAATAATGCGGAATATTTATAAAACGTATATAAATATTTCTTATTACGTTTATACGTAATTGGCATATTTATTATCCATATAATACCGTAAATTATAATATTTATAAAACCGTTATAAAATATAGATTTTTATATTACTTTATCCGGTTTATAAATTTATTAATTTCTTTTAACATCGTTTATAAAATATTCCATTTATATACCTTTTTCGTTAAATTATAAGAACCGTAATTAATCGAAAATTGGTCATTAATTTCCTAATTTAATAACTTATATGGCCTGCATAATCGGCCCTAATATTCGTTCTATTTTATCAGAAGTTATTTTTAACAATGTTGTTAATAATATTATTAATATTTATTATTTATATACATACTATACTTTGTTTAATTTAAAGTTTTATTTATAATATAAGTTTTTAATAATATTATCGAATTTGAAAATTATTACTAATCGGAAATAGTTCCATTTAGTATATAGCGAATTTAATATTAAAACGTAAAGTATTTTTAATTTTTTAATTTTATTTTCTATTAATATAACCCTATCGTATAAACTTAATATGTAAAATCGATTACGTTTACTATATATTTTCTGTAAAATTCGTTCTCAATTTAAAAGAAATCAAATATTATTTACGTAATACGAATTTATCTTAATTAAAATGATATCGTAAATTATATTATGTCGTAATTAAATTTAATAATAAATTAAATTATTTTCTGGTTTAAATCTTTTTTATTCGTTATTAAGGTTACTTAATAAGAAAATTATTAACAAAGGTATTATTAACGAAAGAGCTAATTAAAATTTTATTAATGATTTTAATATATTTAACTGGAAGTTTAAAGTTTTCAGGTTATATTTAACGTATATTAAGAAATTCCGGAAACAGGTTTTAAATTCATTATTAAATTCGTTTATATTATACGCTGTCATAAAATTTATAAAAATACATAGTATAAAAAGACATTTAAATACTAAATAAAACAATAACGGATTAATATTTATATTATAAAAACACTAGTTTTACATATAATAATAAAATAAGATATATAAAAATATTAAAAGGAATAATATTTTATATTAAAATAAATAATATTAATTATTAATTAAGTATTTATAAATATTTTATTTTATATATATTTATTTTAAAAAAAGTTATAAATTATAAGACATAATTTAAAAGAAATTTATAAATCTTATTATTCCGTTATAAAAGATATAAGGTTAACTTTTTAGTTAATATTTAATAGTATATATAAACCTAATTATTTATATATTTATAATTATATAATCTTAAAATGCGTATATATTATAATATTAATTATATACATATTATTTTCTCTCCCTCGAGGAGACGTAACCGTATAGACAATTAGATAAAATGATATATTACTACCTCAATTTCTGTTCTTCACTAAAACCCATCCCTCTCGCAGACTACCTAGCTCCGCTCCTATCCACGTCGATTCTTATCGGAATTCTAGAGGTTCTTCGCAATCCGGAGCAGCCGGGCAAACCATCGCTCGTAATCCTTCAGTTTATATTATTTAAACATTTAAATTTCGAAATTTTTAAATCCGTTATTATTATCCTTTTCCAATTTTCCCAATAATATCTCCATAATATTTATATTTTTCGGTATAAGTATTACTAAAAATCGATTACCGTTATTTTCGTAAATTAAATCTTATTCGAAAATTAAAAACTGAATTCGATTTTTTTAGGATAAGTTTTTTAAATCGACGGTATTGTCGATAGTTTTGGCCCGTCCGGCGACTTTATAAGGGCTTTATATCGTAAATAGAACGATTTTTTGGTAAATCTTTTTATTACGGATTACCGGTATAATATAATTAAAATAACACGATATATTTAGCTATCTGAATTAAAGTAACTCGAAAAGCTATAAAAATAATTAAGCCGTAAAATTGGCAAAGGTTCGTATAGCCTTTTATACGCACTTAAGGTTTACCTTTAAGGTTTATTTTTAAAGCTTATCCTTAAAGTTTATTTTTAAGGTTTATCCTTAAGGTTTACTATAGCTAGCTGGCATAAAATTCATTAAAATCGAAACTTATTAGCAACCACGCATTTTACTTTAAAATAAGGTTCTGCTTTAAAGTAAGGTTTTATAAGATTAAAATATATAATCTATCTTAACCGTAAAAACTATTAATTAATTATCGTATTCGAAGATATTAGGTATGATATTTATCGTATGGATTATATATGTAATGATTTTCTGTACATTTGGCTCAGCCTGGAAAATAAGCCTTGAACCTAGATCAGCCTTGCATATATTATTTGCAGATTTCTCTTTAATTTTAGATATTATTTAATATACGAACTTTACCCTGTTTATTATACTTATATCTTTGATTTTTATTTTTTATTTTAAAAAATTAAAAGTATAATTAATAAATTTAAAATTTCTTTAAAAATTTATAAATAAATATTCTTTATATAATATTTAATAATATATATATATACGAACTTTATTCGGTTTATTAAGTTTTTAATCTTTTTCTAATTATTAATTTTAATTAATTAAAGATATTATTAATAACTTTATATATTTATACAACGTAAAGTGTTATTAATAAGGTATTAAAGCTATATTCATGCTAACGCCTAATTTACGACAGTAAGTATATATAAGCACCGTCGTCGTTTAAATACACGATGCGTCTAAATATATACATATACGACTAATAACACGACGCGACCGGAGGACATATTCTAAAAACCGTACCCAAGGCGGGCCGGATAAAAAACCGTATAAGGGTTATAACTACGGTAATAAATTTAATTACGTATACGATAATTTGACTAGTTCCAGAGCCCCAGCCCCCAGTTAGCTCTAACGTCCCTAACTATTCTAATTGTCGCCTGATACGACGCGAAGCCGAAGCTCCAAATGGTCCGTACACTGGGCTAGGCGCCACCCAGAGCACGTTATCCCAAGCTGGATTCGAACCAGCCGTCCTGTCGTAAGCTGAGGTTGCCCAGGCTTGCAGCAAGCGCGCGAAAAAAGACACCCAGGCTCGCGACCATTAAGCCATTAGGACTTATATATTTATAAATCTTGCTTTTATAAATAAATTAATTATAATACTTAATATTATATAATCTTATAAATCGTAAGGTTTTATAAGACTGAGGTATATAATCTATCTTAACCGTGAAAACTATTAATTAGTTATCGTATTCGAAGATATTAGGTATAATATTTATCGTATGAATTATATATGTAATGATTTTTTATATATTTAGCTCAGCCTGGAAAATAAGGCTTAAACCTAGATCAACCTTGCATAATCGTATAAATCTTATTCCGTTTAATATATATTATATTTTTTCGGGTAACTTTTAATTTTAATTATTAAAAAAAATAATATCTGTAAATTTATAATATCCTATGTCTTGTTATATATGCAAGGTTGATCTAGGTTCAAGCCTTATTTTCCAGGTTAAACTAAATACATAGAAAATTATTACATATATAATCTATACGATAGATACTATACCCAGTATTTTCGAATACGCTAACTAATTAATAATTTTTATAGTTAAGATAGATTATATACTTTAGTCTTATAAAACCTTACTTTAAAGCAGAACTTTATTTTAAAACAGACTAATTTATAGTTACTGATAAACTTCTATTTTAATAAACTTTATGCCAAATAATAAACCTTAAATATAAACCTTAAAAATAAACCTTAAAAATAAACCTTAAAGATAAACCTTAAAAATAAACTTTAAAAATAAATTTTAACTATAAACCTTAAGGATAAATCTTAAATACGTATAAAAGGCTATATAAGCTTTTACCAGTTTTAATTATTTTTACAGCTTTATTAAGATAGTTAAATATACCGCGTTATTTTAATTATATCATACTAGTAATTCGTAATAAAAGGATTTACCAAAAAATCGTCTTATTTACGATATAAAGCCCCTATAAAGTTACCGGACGGGCCAAAATTATCGATACCATCGTCGATCTAAAAGACCTATTTTAAAAAGACCGAATTCGGCTTTTAATCTTCGGGTACGATTTAATTTACGAAAATAGCGGTAATCGGGTCTTATTATATATAAATACTTCTTTTATAAGAATTAATATTATATAATTATTATAATAATATTATTAAGGTTTATTCTTAAGGTTTATTCTTAAGGTTTATTCTTAAGGTTTATTCTTAAGGTTTATTCTTAAGGTTTATTCTTAAGGTTTATTCTTAAGGTTTATCCTTATAGTTTACTGCCTGGCATAAGGTTCATCAGAATCGAAGCTTATCGGCAACCACGCATATAAGCCTCCCAAACCGACATCAGTCGAGAAATTACGTGCTTACGGAGGCCCAGCAGTCTGCTTTAAAGTAAGGTTCTGCTTTAAAGTAAGGTTTTATAGGATTAAGGTATATAATTTATCTTAACCGTAAAAATCATTAATCAGTTATCGTATTCAAAGATATTGGGTATAATATCTATTGTATGGATTATATGTATAATGATTTTCTGTATATTTGGCTTAACCTGGAAAATAAGGCTTGAACCTAGATCAACCTTGTAGAATAATATTACTGCCGTTAAATAAAATAAAATATAATACCCATTTTAATTTGCCATAATAAATTAATAAAGAATTACGATATATATAAAAATATAAAGATTATTAAATAAATTTTTAATATAATATATATTAACTACGGTATTATTTTTCGTACTTTTTTTAATAACTTATATTTAACTTTTAAACCTTAAATAAATTAAGAAATTATTTTTAATTTTCGTTAAATAAATATTCGATAAAATTATAATATTATATAGCCTTAATAATAATAATAGAAAAGTTTTTAAATAAATATTAAAACGTTTTCATTATATATATATAACTTGAAAAGTATTAATATAAGATTTACTCATATACTTTAATAATATTCAATACTTATTTTTATTATCCGAAGAAAATTCCAGAATAATATCTAACGTTAATCGTTCTTTTTTGCTTAAATTTGAATATAATATTAACGAATTTAAAATTACGGATTATTAAATATTAAAACTTTAAAATCGTAAAATAAGTTCTTTTATATTATAAATTTAATTAATATACACTGACAGGACAAAAGTATGGTCGCACTACCCCGCCCCTAACAAATTTCTACCTAACCTCCCACTATACCCCTACTTCAAAAACCTGTATTTCTATCAAAACATGTCCGAATTAAACGGTTTTGCCCGTATTTTGACAGTAAATAAGCTTCCTAATGGGGAATTTAATAAGGCGGTTCGTACCTTTATAGCAGGCGTAGTAATCGGCCGTTGTAATAAGGGTAATATTACTAAAACGTTCAATACGAATCGAAAAACGGTTAACAAAATTATTTAACGTTTTAAAGTTAGCAAAACCTTCGAATCGCAACTTTGCAAAAGTTGTTCCTTAAAAATTTAAGGCCAAAAAAACCATATTTAAAGCATTTCGTTCGATAGTAACCGCGATTAACGTATCATAACCTTTAAAGTTAACTTTTTTCTTTAAAGTCCCGAATTTATATCCGAACGATTTAACGTTTCTTTTACCGTAATCATTTAAAAGCATAACGCGCGGCAAAGCGTATTAAGCTTACCGAATCCGACGTTCGTAAACGATACGAATTCGCGAAATAATTAAATATTCGAAAAAGATATAAAAGTTCGTCCGAAACCTTTTTCCGACAAATGTACGATTAAAAACGTTCCCGACTTTCATACTTATAAGTAATCCGTTTCGCGTTAAAACGTTTCTGCAAAAATATAATTAACAAAAAAAACCGCAAAATTAATATATTCTTTATAATTTGGGTTATAATATGGATACGTAAAAGTAAAACCGGTACAAACCTTCTTATCTTAATTAAAGAAGATCCCGACTTTCCCGGCGGCAGAACGACCTTTAAAAGTTATTATAACGTCCTTAAAAAAAACCTTTTGCCGCTAGATAAAGCTGGCGATACTTTTATATAAAATAACGCCCCTATTAACAAATTTAAGGAAACGATAATATAACTTCGAAGGTATAAAATTAAAATGCCCGAATAGCCTCCATACTCGCCCGATCTTAACCTTATCGAATACGTATAGCAACGTTTAAAGTAATTAATATACGAAATCGAACCCGAATTTTATCATTTACGTAAAAACGAAATAAATTTCAAATGCGCAAAGGAAATAATACTAGAGGTATGGTTAAAGATTAAGTCCGACTTTTTAACTAAGTTATTAAAAATTTTCCCTAACCGTATAAAAGCCGTAAGTCGGGTTAAAAGATGGTATACAAAATATTAATCGTTTCGAAAAGACGAATCTAAATATATCATCCATTTTTAATTAACTTTATATTCGTAAAGAAACGTATAAGTGAAATCGAAGGTTTGATTTAATAGGCGGTCGGGTTATTAAGTGGGGCCGCATTTTTGTTCTCTTATTATATTTTATTTAAAAACCCGTATAATCTCAGTTATTTTACGTTTTCTGAAATCTTGTAATAATAACAGTTTACGCAATATAAAAAATATTTCAAATATAGTAATCGTATAATTCTAATGAGGAAAATAAAACCCTAAATATTGTTTTTAATATTAAATTAAAAAATATCCGTTTTTATATATAACCTTTTAACGATTGAATAAATATAAACAAAAGTTAAATTTATAAATGTTATATTATATTCGCTTTTAATATTTTCAATTTTAACGGCTATTTAATATATCTAATACTCCGTATAATTATATCAAGTTTTAATACAAAGAAATTCTAAAATTTATCCGGTATTCCGATTACGCCAAAAGTTTTTTTGAATAACCGGAATCCCGTAACTTTATATATCGGATAATTTAAAAAAAAATTAAAACCTGTAACCGGAACTACCAGTAAATCTTCGGCATATTTAACGTTAAATGATATATTTATATCCCCGGTAAAATTATAAACTTAAAAAAACTTTATAATTATTAAAATCTTTTATAAAAACGTAGTAATTAAACTTTTAAATTAATTATTTCAAAAAGGCCGTTTTTTATAAACACTTTTAATAAAAAGGTAATAACATACGTAAGAAGTTTTGAAAAAAAAAATAATTAAAGTCCGGCTTTAAAAATAACATTTATGGTGACGAAGAAAATAATATTATAAAACGTAAGAATTCCAGATTTATTATAAAACCGGAATTTTAAATATTTTAAAATAATTATATATATAATATTAAAAAAACTTTTCCGATATTAAGAAAAATTATGTACATCGTTTATTTATTCGTATAATTAATTCCTTTAATTAATTAACTAACTTGAATTAAAATGATTTAAAAATTAATACCTCGAATTTAAAAAAAAGGAAAATAAAATTTAAAGAATTTAATTCGGTATCGTAAATAAAAAGTTATAGGTTAAAAAATAGTTTATTAATAATTATAATAATTTATACTTCATAACGCGTAAGATTGAAGCTATTTAATTATTTAATTTATAAAATGTTTTATATATTTATAATAATTTATAAATAATCAGGATTAAAAAGACTTAATACTTATATAAAAGTAAATACATTTACAACTAATAAAATAATAAAGAAAATGGTATTATTTAGCTGCTTTATAAGATTAAAGTTTTTTAACGTAAAAGAATATCGTTTCGGATTTTAAAGTAACGTTAATATCCCGTAAAAACGTAAAAGAAAATTAAAAACTTATTTATAACATTCTGTATTTAAACGAATTTAAAGATATATTGTTAAAAACTGCAAAAGGTTATAACGTTACGTTTTAACCTTTAATGTAAATTACTTATTAACGATTATAATCCCGTTTTAAAATTAAATATATTTTCTATTCTATGCTTTAAATAAAACCGGGCAGGGTTTATTTTTTTTAACTCTAATATTATCATTATTATTATTATTATCAAATCAGCATTTTTGGGTTGTTAACGCGTAATTTCTTAACCTTAATAGTAATTATTATTTCCGCTTTATTTTCCGATATATTATTCGTAGCATTCAATTATGTATCGTTACTTTCTAGTAATACCGGTAAATTTAATCCTAATATAAAAATAAATGAATTAAATAAATACGAATACGGTAACAAAACCGGTTTTAATAAATTAACAATATTAAAAAAGTTTAATTTTTAAACTAACCTTATAAATAAAAAAGCGAAACAGGCTTTTAATTAAGATCATCTATTATATTACGAATTATACGTACGGATATAATATTATAATAACCGGGATTATAATTTTAAACCGTAAAAAGGTATAAATCGTACACCGGGTCGGTTTTTAAATTATTAAAATAACAGTTAAATTTTTAATTATTAATTTAAACTAAATAATTATAACGTACTATATAAATAAGCTATATATATAAATAAGCTGCACATCTTTTGAACCATTTTAGCTACTTATTTTTAATCGTTCATTATTTAATACCAATATTATAAAAGGTCTTATAAAAAACGAAAGTAAACCTAACCATTTAAATTAAAAAACGAAACCCGAAATTTAATTATAAAGGTTCTGGTTTTATTTATAAAGTTCCGCTTTTTTTTCTTAAAAACAGGATATAATAATTAACGTGCCCGAACCGATATTAACCTTTTTATACGAAAATTAATGCCAACCGCAAGAAAATTAATTATCGACCGAATCTTTAACTTAGATATATAAGCTTTTCCTATCCGGCTTTAATATATTTAAGATGTAATTAATATACTGCTAACGCAACGCGTCATAGAACGCGTTAAAATTAATTAAAACATCGAACTTTATTACATAGCAAAAAGATATAAAGGCGTTTAAACCCGAAAATTAATTATTAATAAGTTTTATGCGAAATTTCAAAAATATTTCGGAAATAATTCCAATTTATTCGGGTTATTATCGTAAAATACGGTATCGCAAAAAAGGATATTTATAATTTCGATAAAATTAAACTTTTAATAAGGTTTTTTTATAATAACGGATATAATAATTACTAATACCGAACACGTAAAAACCTTAAATAAACGTAATAAAAATTAAGTTATAATTATGTAAGTTATTAATTTTTAAATTAAATTATACCGTTATTTATTATTATAACGGGCTAATTTTACCTTAAACCTTAATACCGCGCAACTTACCGCCAGCCACCGATTAGAAATTATATAAAATAATAATAACTGAATAATATTTAAATTAAATTTAAAATTAATCCAGCATTTTAATAAACATATTCGGGCGCGTACGAAAGGTTCGAAACGTTTTTTTATCTTCGACGATTAGAAAATCATTATTCGATAAAATTCGAAAGATATTATGCTAACTATAATATTAATACGCTTTATAAACCCGGGTATTTTTTATATCGGCCTTAATATTTTAATATATCTTTTTTTAAACGCGTTTATTCGTTTTATATTAAAATTTAGTACGATATTATTATACCTATATTACTAAAAGGGATTTTTTTAACAGGCTTTGACGACATATTTAAAATTATTATAACGTACGATAACATTAAATTTAAATTCGCGAAAATTAACCTTATTTTATTCGATTCTAATAACGTTCTTTCCAAATTCGAAATCTCTCCAGCTATACCTACGTTAACCGTTTTGCGGTTAACCCCCGCCGGTTTTATTTTATTTCTTATGAAAACCTTTAAAAATATTCGTAAAATAACAGAATAAGGACGATATTTACAAAGAAAGATTAAAGATTATTAAGGTAACTTGTTAATAAAAATATTTAAGGCGGTTAACTTTAGAACAAAAAATATTATATTATCATTATATAAAGCCGTATTTTTCGAAAAAAGAAACGTTTAATTACGCGAAACGAAATATATCTTAAGCAAACGTTAGAGGACTAAAAATAAACTTTTTTAACGGAAAAAAATCCGATTAGTTTTAATTAATACGATATAATTTTATTAAGTTATTTAAATCCGTTATTACGAAGTGTTAAAAAGTATCCGGCTTACTTATATATGCAGCATACTTATATAATACGTTATAAATATATATAATTATTAATTTTAAAAAGTTTTAAAAAATTTAATTAAAATATAATATACGTTTACGGATAATATACTAATTAATAAACTAATAAAAAATTAATATACGAATTTCTATAATATTTTTATAAAAAATAATAAATATTACGGAAAGTTTTATTTAATAACTGAGAAAAATTTAATTATTTAAAATGATATGATTATTAAAAAAAAAGTAAAATAAATAATTACGGCTTTAAGAAATAATAAAGGGTAATAATTAACGCTGTAATTATACCGAAGCGTTAAAGAGGTATGTTAGCTAACAGAAAGTACGTTAACATTCCATATACGGAAAGGCTCCTTTTAATCAGACCATATATGTTCCGTGGACAAATTACATTAGAGTGCAGTACGCGTTCTAGAACGCCTGCGAACTAGATATGTAATATAACATAACAGATGACCCCTATATCTGACATCCTCGGCCTACTCCAGTATGGTCAGAAATTAACCGATTTGGATATGATTTTAGTCAGAGTACGGGTAGCGCTGGGATATCCCTGTTCCAGTTAGTTGGGAGGAATAAAGTGACCCCATATTTGCTGGGCGGTCATCTTAGGTGCGTGATTGTCTCACGCACCGGCTTGAACGGGTAGTAAGTCGGACTTAGCGCGAGCTCAGCAGCGTTAAGGATCAGCCGTGATTAGAAGACCAAGCCAATATCGACATGGGTCGGCAGAGCGTGCCCTTGTATGTGTGCGTCGGGATGAGCAAGCTGAGGATGCCCCTGACATGAAAATTGTCGCGTTGAAATAGTAATTAGCTCTCTGCTCTCCTGGAGCACTTTATGGTGCCTGGTCCCATCCGCCGTCAGGTACTGGCTGCTTTCAGGTAGACAACGGTGGTGCCCTTGCTTCACCTTCATCGAACCAAGTTCTAGCAGCTTCGCAGACGCAGTAGCTTGACTGCCACGATGCAGGTGCTGCTTCTGTTCACCTTGTTTTTTCTTCTTGCCCGCCATGGGTATTCCCAGGCCCCAGGGCAGGGCGGCAACAGTTCCCAGCCATCAAGGCCAGGAAACTCGTCTGCGCTGCCAGCCGCATCCAACCGGCCGGCCCCCTTGCCGAGGAACTCATCCTCAACCGTAAAGGCTCTCTACCAGGCATACTCGGACAAGACGCCCAAGTTCAGAAACCAGCCCCTGATCGAGTTCCTGTCCGACAACCCAGATGCGCGGCTTGACCGCATGAGTCCAAACTCCCTTTCCCTACTGGAGAAGAGACAGTCGGACGACCTCCCAGAGGGCGTTTGTGCACCCGGGCAGCCCTGCAGAAACGGCGCCTGCTGCAGCAATACGGGCGTCTGCTCGTACGCCCCATCGAGCTGCGCCCCTGACGTCTGCATCAGCAACTGCGACGCCAAAGCCCCTTGCGGACAGTATGCCGATCCCGCAAGTGCATCGTGCCCTTTGAACGTCTGCTGCTCCCAGCACGGGTTTTGTAAGTCGACGGGCACTTGTCTCCGAGGTCTCTCCCGGGTCTGATGAATCGAATGCTGACTTGGATCTTGGCGATATGCAGGCGGCAGCACTTCCGAATTCTGCGGCAATGGGTGCCAGGAGGGCTTCGGAAGCTGTGGGCCTGCGCCCAGCCCTTCGTGCCCCAGCTCGGGCGGCGGCGCGGTCGGGGACCGCCGCATCGGCTACTACGCGAGCTGGTCGACCATGAAGTCGTGCGACGCCGTCCCGCCCGAGGACCTGGACGTGTCAGGCCTGACGCACGTCATCTTCTCCTTTGCCTTCTTCGACCCGTCAACTTTCCAGATCACGCCCATGGACGCCAACGCGGGGACGCTCCTGTCGCGCTTTACGTCGCTCAAGCGCAGGAAGCCCGGCCTGGAAACCTGGATCGCAATTGGTGGCTGGTCGTTCAATGACCCCGGCAACGTGCCCGACACGCGGCGCGCGTTCAGCAACATGGCTAGCAGCGCGGCCAACCGGAGGGCGTTTATCCGCGGACTGCTCAACTTCATGCAGACGTACGGCTTCGACGGCGTGGACCTGGACTGGGAGTACCCCGGCGCCGAGGACCGCGGCGGCGTGGCGGCCGACTTTGCCAACTACCCCATCTTCCTTTCGGAGCTGCGGGCGGCGCTGGGGACGCGCGGTATTAGCGTCGCGATACCCTCGTCGTTCTGGTACCTGCAGAACTTTGACTTGCCAGCCATGGCGCGCAGCATCAGCTGGTTCAACGTCATGAGCTACGACATCCATGGCGTCTGGGACTCGAGTAACCGGTTTACGGGGCCCTTCATCCGCCCGCACACTAACCTGACCGATATCGAGAACAACCTCGAGCTGATGTGGCGTGCCGGCGTCAACCCAGCACAGGTGACGCTGGGCCTGGGCTGGTACGGGCGGTCCTTCACGCTGGCCGACCCGTCGTGCAACATACCCAACGGCGTATGTCGCTTTACGGCCGGCGCGAACCCCGGCCAGTGCTCCAACAACGCCGGCACGCTGACCAACTCAGAGATCAAGCGCATCCTGGCGTCCGGCACCGCGACAGAGTCGTACGACGAACAGGCGGGCGTTAAATGGATGCATTGGAACAACGACCAGTGGGTTAGCTACGACGACGGCGTGACGATGCAGCAGAAGATGGATCTGGCGAGCAGGCGGTGCTTGGGCGGAGTTATGATTGTAAGAAGCCCCTAATCAACTCTGATGTACCGTCAATAACAGATAGATACTGACCTGGGCGCGGTTGGCGGACGGCAGTGGTCGATCGACCAGGACAACACGGGCGCGAGCATGGACGACATGCTGGGCATCGGCGACGCCAACGGGGTTCCGGACTCGCTCAAGCAGGGGTACAAGGACAAGGCAGCCGAGGCGACGCGGCGGAAAGCCGTGGCCGACAGCTGCTACTGGTCCCTGTGCGGCGGGCAGTGCACCGACGGCTACTTTGACGTGACCGAGTCCCGCGGCTCGCCGTCAGCTGTCCAGCGGAACACCCTCTGCGCGCCGGGCGAGGTCCAAACGCTGTGCTGCGCCCCCGGGACGACCATAGGGACGTGCAGGTGGGAAGGGTTCCGCGGCGTCGGCTTCCCCTGCTCGCCCGCATGCTCGGACAGCAACGCGACGCTGGTCGCGCGCAACACGAACTCGTACCACACGAACCAGGCCGGCCAGGTCAGGGACCTGACGTGCATCGGCGGGTACCAGGCCTTCTGCTGCTCCGGCTTCGAGCCCTCACCTATCACCAACACGGGCAACCTGAACCTCATCGGCCAGGGCGAGCTCGGCGGTAGCAGCACGGAGAACTCTCTCATGGTCCGGGACGAGCACGGCATGGTGCTGCATAAGAGGGCCAAAGGATCTGTGGGGTGGACCACCGTCGCTCTGTGCGCGGCCATCGGAGCGATCGGGGCTCTCGAGACGCTCGGCCTGGCGATCCTGGTCGGCGGCATCTGCGCCGCCGTGGCGGCCGCCGTCGCCGCGATCGGCTTCATCGCCAGCCTGATCGGCGACATCATCGGCTGGATCTTCGGCGGCGCCGTGCGCGGTCCCAACAGGGGCACGCCGACGACCATCGGCGGGCGCAGCGCGTACGGCCAGTGGCCGCTGCTCGACTTTGGCAATGGCGGAGGGACCAGCTGCGACTGCGCCGTCACGTACACGTGCTTCTACAACATGGGCTGGGACGAGGTGTGCGACAACCAGCGCTGGGCCGTCGACAAGGCCCTGGGCGGCCAGACCGTCTTCCAGCCAGACGCCGGCCGTCCTCGGGGCCGCAAGTACTTCTCCTGGGCGGGCAACCAGCGCCACGAGGGGTTCCGGACCAGGGCCCAGGAGCGGAACGCGAACAACGTGCCCCGGTGCCAGCTGGACGAGTTCCCCATGGGCGACCTCGAGGAGTCGGGCGGGAACCAGCCGCAGGCCTGCCGCCTCGTCAACGGGCCCGCCAACGCCGCGCAGGGACGCGACTACAGCGCCTGGAAGAGGGCGCAATGGCGCCCTTGCTCCGCCTACAGGCGCAATGTGTGCAACATCCGGGACAGGGGTCCGCCGGCAACATGGTAGGAGGGCATCCCCGTTTGCGCCAGTGACCTCTTCTCCTGCTAACACTGCTCTTTTCTTTCTTTCTCTAGGAAATTCGGAAGTCTGAACGGAAATCGCGGCAGCGGAAGTGGCAAACGCTTTTTAGACGCCTACGGCTTCGACTCGCAGACGCAGAACTCGCTCTGCTTCGCCACGTTCACCTGGGCTCCATTCCTAGGGAACAGACCTCCGGGAACCTCGACGGTCACTGACCACGGCTTCCGTGTCCTCGATGATGACCCGTGAGTCACTCCTTGTGCTTGAACCCCCACCTACTTAACATGTCCGACGTGGCGCGCTAATAATACCTTGCGGGAAAAGCATGTACGGGAGAGCCTACGGCTGGGAGCGGCAGAGCTGGAGGGACGATCCCCGCCCGTTTGGTGCGCCAAACCGACCGACCGACTACCAGCCCGGGAGCTTCCAGAAACGGCAACAGCACCCACTCACGGCGGCTGGCAACAGCACCGAGGCGGATCACCAGGAGGCCGTGTGCCACGTGGACCAAACTGCCCGGCAGCAGGACAGCGGCGACCCCGACCTCGACGGGCTGCAGTTCGTCGACATGGACGGCAACCCGATCGACGGGCGGAGCTGCGACATCATCTACGACGACAACGGCCCGGAGTCGCGCACGCGCATCGTCATCGACGAGGATGGCGGCGTGGTGGACATGTACGTCGAGGACGCAGACGCCGACATGTGGGGAGGAGGTGGAGGCGGGGGTTGGGGTGTCGACTCTGGCGCGCACGAGAGCCCGGTCACGGTGGTCACGTCCGCCACGACCGTACAGGCATCTGCGCGGCCGGGCAGTGGCGAGGCGTCGCTCACCATCCCTGCGAGCACGACTTTGACCAGGAAGCGGGTGAAGACCGTGGTCACTTTTGCGCCGGCTGTGTAGTGTTGTCGTTTGCCAGGATTCTGACTGCACCGTTTGTCTTGGGGCAGCACCATAGGCTAATGATATTTAGCTTTATTACCTACATGTACCTCCCGTCCTCAAAGCAACCCGCACACCTTGTTTGGCAGCTTCCTCGTGTAACCCTTCAGGTGGCCCCAAAGTCGTCATCGGCTTGTCTGTATGGAAGTTTGGCTCTCCAGAGGCAAGCTTGTCCATTGAATGCGCCGTGGACATATAGAAGAGCACCAGGTACTCACCCTCAGTCCTTGCAGCCGCCGCGATGTTATATTGGTAACACAAGGATGATGCTGAGTTTCATAAATCCTGTAACGGACTTGGCCCTCTCTAGCGGTTATACCGCCAACGAGTTGTCTAGAATCTTCTGGAAACTTCTACTAAAGAGTTTTCTGGAACCTTCTGGAATCCTCTATCCCAAAACCTGCTACTACTTATGGGTCCCAGGAGAACCCACGAGCCTCATGCGAGGAGTACTTAAAGGGCCCTCCGGCTCGACTTAGGATGACTTTCTTTCCCTCTTTTCTTCCCCATCATGGTGATACATAGGATAGGGACTAGTCAGTTGCATTAACAATTAGAAGCCTTTCACACCAGCCCTCACGAAAGGTTTTTTTTTTTTTTTTTTTTTTTTTTTTTGATATTTTTAACTTCCGTGTAGGGCTTTGCTTTGCCTTGCCCTCGCCTCTCTAGGGGCATAAGATGTGCTAGCAAACTACTGGGAACTCTAGGATACAGGAAGGTGTGACAGAAAAGAAAGAGCAATCTGGGCTGTACACCATATTCCGTGAGCATGTGAAGAGGTCTAGCTAGCAGATCAAGCCTTAGTAGCGTGCCGGGTAACCCAGCAGCACGCGTTGAGGCAGGTGATGGTCGTGCCGTTACCCCGGCTCCGAAATGATGAGCCTGGTGCCCGGTTAAGTAGTTTGGCGCGCAGGCGCCTAGCTGTGGAAAAAGAAGAAGGGGGAGCCAAATTAGCTTTCTTGTGAGCAGGAGAACCCGTGGGCGAGCAGTGCGGGAGTTTGTGGCTTTCTTGTCAGACTTTCTGAACACCAAAAGATTGTCTTGGATTGTTCTGCTTTTTCCATTCCCGAATATTGAGTCTCTCAGACTGCCCTTACATAGGCCACCCTGAAGGCTTCAATGAGGTTCCTCCACAAGTGTTGAGTCTAGCAAATGAATCACTGCAGCTGCCTAGACCACCTTTCTTCACTAGTCCGTGGGGCTTTCTTTCCAAGAATGCGTTGCAGCTAGAGGGTTCTCTTCAAGAATGCCATACAGCTAAAGGGTTATTTCCAAGAATGCCTTGCGGCTGAGACACCCCCTCAGTTGCGGCTGACACACCCCCTCAGGGAAGCCACTGACGGTGACTTTCCTGGCCTGTTTTCCAGTGGAACTTCTTTCAGGCTGAAGCGCAGGGGCACAGCGGTGTCCCCCTCGTCCATCTGAACCAGGGAAAGTCTCCTCGATCTCGACCAACTCTTTATCTGGCACCTCTGGCAACTTCAGAGCTCCTAGTAGGTGAGTGATGTCCGTAAGGTTAAGTTTCTCTCTGAAACGGGTCATTTTGCTGCTAGCCGGGGCTTTTGTCAAACCATCCGCAAGCATCTGGTCGGTTGGTATGTATACAATATTAATCCTTTTGGTTTGGGCTTCTTGTCGTAGCCAGTGGTTGTGAATGTCGACGTGGCGGAACTTGGTCTGTAATTTCCCTGCCTCGGCTTGGCCGTCGGCTTTATTCCATTCTTCTGATCCTCGCGTTCCTCTTGGCGCAGCCGCTCGCGATACTGTTCGTAGGTTTTCGTAACTGGTGACAGCGTCCTCGGACCATTGCATTGCTTGGCAGGCTTTCGCAGTCGGGTTTGGGGAACGGTTTGGCGTCGCAGTTGCGATCAAGGGCTCTACCGCAGTATATGCCGAGACTGATCTACTGAATCTGTGCTTGACGCGCCCCGCGATAACCGGTACTTTTTACCGTCTGGCAGTTGTGCCTCGCTCGCACAGTCTCGCATAGTGTACTCTTGCTACCGCGTAAGTGAGCCAAAGTTACGAAACTACTGGACTGTTCTGTATTGTACAGCATATGCGCTTAAATAGGTAGGGCCACGATTAGGCATTTGCGCTGAACCCTACCGTAACCGTGCCATGAGACCGCATTTGCTTCCCGCAGACTCGGAGCCATACTGCGCCGCAAACGGACCATTCGGTATTAATGCCTAAGTGCAAAATCCTTTATTGCCTTTCCAAGTAAGTACGCTTTTAGCCGTTGACCGAGCCTTTTTTAGAATGGCCGTGAAGGCCTCCGTCTTTTTTTGCGCGGACGGCGAGTGGTAGCCGTCCGTAACCCGGCCGACTCAACCAATCTCCTCCGTCATGCTGCACTATCGGGTCAAGGAATGTCTCCTGGAAAACGTTGGCAGCTTTCTCGACCCAGCTTCTCGAGCGCAGCACCGCGGCCCATACCGACGGTGCTACCTCTTTCACGGATGCAAAAGTTGGTCATCGTTTCTGACGCAAGCGCCTGCTCGAACCGCTGGAGACGGATCGAAGCAGACTCTCTCGTGATGGTTCAATGACAACAACGTTGCGGAGCTCACTTCGTCAAGGATGATCGGACGCCTGGTGCACTCCCGCGGCCGGACCTGTTCGCACACCCATTGATGGGGCCGACTGGATGCCCGTGGTCTACAGTGCCGGACATGTTGAAATGGGTGCAAGCAGTTCTGAGCAGCATCGACCTACATAATGTAGCTAAGGGTGAGGTGGCTGTACTGAAAGAGATGAGTGCAATCACAGCGCATCAGACCCAGGTAGTTCACCAAGGCCTATTTGAAGACACCTACGGCCAAGGGTGGTCACGCCTGTCAATGCCCTCCCGGCTGTACGGATTCATGCCGACAAGCGGGACTAATGGAAACGAAGTTCTTGGGCGCGACTCCTCGCGCCGTCTGATGCTTTACCACGGCGCCCAAGTCGCAGGCTATCTGAGGGCACTATGCATATTCCCAGAAACGCAATCGGCGATTTTCGTTCTCGGTAATGCGCAGGCGTTGGGAGACGTATCAGACTGGACAGCGCAGGTGATCATGCCGGAATTGTTCCAGATTTGTCCGGTATTCGACTTGTCAGTATGGCTGATCGAAAAGCCAAGGAAGCCCTACGTATCTATTCCCGTCTTATGGAAGATTACAGGCGCGTAGGAGCACAGGAGGGGACGTACACAACTAGATGACAAACTCGGCAGGTACAGCAACGACGGTTTAGGGGTGTACTCGATGTCCGCGGGATGATTTGTAAGGACAAGGCTTGGGAATTCCTTCTGAACGGCATGGAAACACAGCGTCATTCCTGGAGCATTTCCAGCAATCTAAGTTTGGTTTTCCCCCAGACTCGCACGAAGAGCAAGAAAGCGGATGTATGGTTATTACGTCCCGTACGAGCAGTTCCTCTCTACCTTCATGTGCGGTGAAGATGGCGAATACGGTAGTTTGCAGTAGGTACTGCAGCCAGGAGTGCACCGGCAATCGCTTTATGCGAGAGTTCTAGTGCCATCTTATTTATTATCTTGAGCCGGATCGTTACAGTGCATCGAAGATTTGCATCCCTATCTGTCAAATCAAAGATGTGAAGCTTATAAATAAGTAAGTGCTTCTTTAACTGAGCCAGGCTGTGCTTTCACATAATAACCGGCCATTGCTTAAAGTCATTGCCCCCGGGTCCACATGATTAATTGATTGATTGATTGATTAATTAACTAATGAATCGCAAAAAAGGTAACGGAGAGTTGAACGGGCTTTACTTTGAAGCTGAACCTGCAAAAAGTAAATTTTCAAAAGGGAAAAAAGGTACCCTCATAGGAAGGGTGAAGCTGGGCCCAACCGGGATCGAACCGGTGACCTTTAGATATAACTTGAAACCGAAGTAAGCTTCAGTCTAACGATCTCCCAACTGATCTATGTGCCCTTTGTTGAAATCCGAGGCGCTTAGATCACTATGTGATAGTTACGGATCCACCATGCGGGGAAAGAAATTGAAAGAAATTTTGAGGTGGCTAGGCTGGGCTGGGTCAAAGTATAACAGCAAAAAGACATACTGGCGCCGTGGATCGAACACGGAACCTTCTCGGGTCAAGGAACACTTTCATGTGAACGAGAAATCATAACCATTAGACCACGCCAGCAGGTGCTCATTTTCGATTTAGACCAGCTCATCATGCTTGTCGCAGGTGCTCCACGGTGAACCGCGTGTAGCCGTGTAGTAGGTAATCAGTTAGCGTCCTGGCTATGGAAGCGGGGCTTGCAGGATTCACCGGTTACCCTGTGAGTACCTAGTAGGCTGGCCTTGGTTTCGCTGAAAGGTGAATTGGCCTGCCGAGCTCTTCCATGCTTTAGAGTCTCTATCAGAGTCGTGGTTATCAGTGGGAGTCTCGGATTTCTAGTCGTCTAATAAACCATGGGACCAATGGCGTCTACAGTAAAGCCCCGCTTGAGGAGATAGGCATCAAGCCTGGACTATCTCGGTCATCGGCTACTTGGGAGAACCGTCAGCGGCCCACCGCTTAAGTACGGTAGAGCTGCGATTTGCACGAGCTAATTACCAAACCTATGGTAGTAAAGGGCGCGTTAGGGTGCGAGGCTTTGGTTTGCAGGGCGAGCGTGGGTTCTTAGAGTCGAACTTCAATATGTGGCGCTCTTAGGAGTTGAATGTGAATTGGTAACCGCAATTCTAAAGAACGGTATAGCCTGATCGATGTGTCGCCGACACTGGCTATGATTGAACATATTTATCTTTACCGTATACACCACGGATGTCCCGCCGGTCGTGCGTGACATTCGCGGCTCCGTCCCGGCCGCAAATCCATAGTGGATCTGCGAAAAGAATCGCTACATTAAGCGGCAAGTTCAGGGGAAGGGGGCGGGAGGGTGGCGGCCGTTTTTGACTTCGGATGTAATTAATTTCTGGTCCTAACTCGCCTGAACAGGCGTTTAACCTAGTAATAGGAAAACTGAATTCGTGATTTCGAATTAAACCGTGGCATATCTCAGCCCCCTTATTGTAGAACCGCAGTCGTTTGTCACGAGACTCGGCATGGCCGGCGCAACGAGAGACACCGAAGAAGGCCACTAGACCAGAATGAGCCTATCATGAGAGTCTCGGATCACATCCAGGCGACGGAAGGAATTACCGAGGATGATTTCCGGCATGGGAACTGCGCCACCGGACGACCCTCTGGACAGAAGTCTGGTGGCGTGGCTCCGGGTGATGCCGCCGATAGCCTCCAACATAGTGTCCTGGGACTACGGCACCGGTTATTCCGTCTTCCAGTAAATGCTCCTTCAAGCCTCGTCCTATCTCAGCTCATGTACGCATGACTGGAGCTGGAAACTTACAACTTGGGTATTTTATATATGACTATACCTTCTTTCCAAGCACAATAACCCAAGCAGTGACTACGGATTTCGGGAGAGATTATGATATGTTCTTCGCCAACCCGGGGTCTACTGAGGTCCGTGGTGTTGCAGGTTACGGAAGCTATCCCGTCGACATAACCGTCTTTCATTGTGTCCTTACTCGAAGCTCGGGGTACTGAGTTTCGTTTTCACAGTTCCAAGGTCTTTAGGTAACGAGAGAAACTTACAACTACCTAAATGCACCCGTTTTCAGGAGTGTTACAAAGTGGTGACTGGGTCTGATCGATCTTAGTGTGGTCGAGGGGGCGCAAGGCTGAGTCGTCTCGTCCCCTTGCCGTCTTTTGAATATCCGATCCAAGCTCCATTTCCTCTTGGATACTTAGGTAGTCGCACCCTGCTGGTGCAACCGTCACTGATGGGAACGTTGCATTATATGCTTCACTTCAGGGTCCAGATTGCCGCCTCCTGGCTTTGGAGAGGCGACACAGCTGCGGTCCGATTGTAGACACTCTTTAGCGTTGTGTCCAAAGTGTTTCATGTGACATGTTCTTCCCGTGAAATACCCAGTCATAGTTTCCATATGTGAAGGATCAACTTTCTATATGCGTCCTACGCCGGACGATAACGCCTCCCCGTAGAATAGTGTTGGTCTACCAGGTTTAACGCAAAAAAGCAGATCTTCAAGGTGTTCCCCTGGCCCAATCTATACTGGCCCCTGAATAGAGAAGGCACCCTTCTAAAGAGTAGCACTCGAGAGTCGCATTCCGAATACCCCACGTTGTAGCTGATGACTTGCAAGAACAGGGCGGGTGTAGCACTCGGCGGAGGCGACCTGCATCTGGCCAGCAATGTGGATGTAAGGGTCTAGCAGAGCGAGAGTGATGCTATTCATGCTGAAGAACGAGCGGGGGATGGATGCCGGCCGCTCATTTTTAGCCGCCTACAATAAAGGGGAGCACCCCATGAAGCCCAACCTTATTTTGAACGGATCCTGTTTAGATTGCTTGATGGTAATCGGAACTGTTGTTCAGAACTTCCTTCGGTCGCTCACGATGGCCTATACCCATCTCCCCCGAGACGACCTCCGGCACAACCACACTCTGGCTGCCGGTAACCAGCGTGCATCCAGAGATCGCTGAATGCACTCCATCGACGCCATCGGTTATCACGGCAATCAGCAACATCACGGGCTATTGGCCTACTTTCCTTCGACCCAAGGAAGAGTGGTACGAAAGGCTATATAAATGCCTACCACAGGCGGCGGCAATGTCCTTCCGAAGCAGTTTTCTTGTCGACGATTTGACACGGACCGTTTACAGCCTCGGGCCGCTCACGTGTCCGGCCGCTTACCTACTGCAGCATCTAGTATGAGGGATTCAAGCACGTGGCTTCTCTGCTGCCCTACGTAAGTCCGTTAAACTTACCTCTCAAGTGCAATATCCAGTTCAAGGGTGCCGTCAGTACATGAATCGCCACTGACGCTTACAGAGGCTATCTTATGCACCAAGGAACAGCATGCATGTCAAAATCAATTCACAAGAGACTTTACTATATTATTATCTCCCTAGGTATGACGGTTGGACCTGGGCTGAATATACTGTTCCATCTTCAAAAACATACTTCCATGTTGTCGGCTTCGCGATTCCAACATGGGATTTCCCAGCCTCCACCGGCGAAAGCCGATACCCGACCACCAATATTGGGGACATAGCGGCAACCTCAGACTGCGGCGCATCAGCCGGTCAAGGCTCGACATCCACGGACCTGGCTTCATCGCGGGTACAGGCGTCGCCGGGACAATAGGACTCCTTGGGCTGCGGTGCCTCGTAGCGGCCGCCGTCATTTTCCGCAAGGCTCGTGGGCTGGCATCACGGAACGAACCAGCACGAGTGAGCAGATACCACAGACGCATACCAACGTCCCCTACATGTCACCCCGGTCTAACCAATCCCCAAACCCGAACACATTCAGCACGTACAAACACGCATCCCAGTTTCCTAACTCGCCCCTGAGTGAGCTGCCCGACTCACATGGCGGCGAGCTGCTTGGATCGCCTGGGAACGAGACTCGGACATAATGGCGGCCTAAGTCTGGAACCTGGCGGCGGGTTCCGGGGAGGGGAGTTCCAGAGGATTCAGAACCGGCCGTCAATCTGCATGGGGAAGAGAACATGCGTTCAGAGTTGGAAATGCTGTTGCGTCGTAGGCTAAAGTCAAAATGAGCTTTTTTGAATATCAGGTTTGAGGAGAGTAGCAGGAGAAAATACAATCAATATCCCCTCGCGCGATTGGCGCATTGACTTTATCATGCAACTTTATCATGCACTCAAAACGAAGGAAGTACGCAAGAGAAGGGAATGTTGCCCACGAAGCTACCTAACGTAGCAGGAGCAGGAGGAAATGTGCTTTGGGTTCATCAGAGGCGGCCTCAAGTGCTAACATGTGGCTGTGCGGCAATTCTAGTAAAGTAGGTTACGGGGACCTCAAGGAGGCCTCAGGTTAACCTGCAGCCGCCACTAGCCACATGCACGTCACGTACAAGCCACGCACCGCTCTCCACGCTTGCTCAAATCGAGCAACGTTCCTGGTTCTGATTTGGCGGGAAGTAGAAAGTCTAGACCGGACTGGGGCCGGTTTGGCGCGGGCTCTGACATCATCGTCTCCCTCAGTTAAACCACTTTGATGATTCAAGTTATGAGTTGACACAAGTCAAAAAGCTAGTTTGATCTTCGGTGCAGGCCAAAACCTGATAAATACCATGTACATACCACCAACCTAAATATTCACTCCATATCCCATCCCTCGTCATCGGGTCATTAATATATTCTCCGGGGAGAACATAACCTAGAGCGCTCATGTGTGTCGAGTGCGCTACAGCTAGCAATCGTCCTGTCCACCCCCAACTCAATACTTCTTGTTTTTGAAAGTACTCCCAGCGACCAACGAATAACGGCCGGCCCTTTGTTCTCAAAACGGACCCCCTGCAAAGATCTCGCGTGAGAATTCATCTTCCTTCGCCAGAGTCCGGCGAAACATCTCAGCATATTTCCAATTGCGACACCTCGTCAACAAGCAACAGCGAGCAGCAATCGCACGATGACAAGCTTCGTTGTTAAGAAACTGTTCGGGGAGTATGCGAAGAACCGTTTTGGTTGCGAGGTAGGCTTGAACTGGCCCGACAACTACGTCGCACGAAGCTGACATCGTTCCTATCCTAGGATCCTTATTTCGAATATGTTCCGGCTACGAGGCTTGGTGGCGAGCCGAGCGGCAAGCTCAAGAGGGTCAAGAAGGCCTTGCCTCCTGGCATCTCCGAGCACGACGCCCAGGTCTTGACCAAAATGAAGAGAAGAGCGTATAGGTTAGACTCGGGCCTGTGCAGTTTTTTTGGGACGCGCGTGGGTTGGGACAGCGTTATCGGGCTGTTCCCGGTGTAAGTACATCTGTTCTAAGATCTGGCATCGCTGGTTATTGACTGTCGTCGTGACAGATTCGGGGATGTGCTGGCCTTCCTTCTGGCTTTAATGGTCATCCAAACAGCTAAGCAAGTCGAGGGCGGGCTACCTTTCACGCTGAAAGCTAGGATGTATGCCTTGGCTTTGCTTGACTTTACCGTCGGGTTGATACCATTCGTTGGAGACATTGCCGACGCCATCTTCAAATCGAACAATCGCAATACAGTAGCCCTAGAGGCTTACCTCCGCGATAAGGGAATAAAGAACCTCCAAAGGAGAGGTCTGCCTATTCCGGATGTGGACCCTAGCGACCCCGATGATCGCCTCGATGCGTCATCTCGTCCCGAATACACCTCTAGGCAGCGTTCTCAAACCGAAGCGATGTCTGCCGGTACAACCCAAAACGCCGAGTCGTCCGTTGGATCTCCTCCACCGCCACCGCGGCCTAGCCAAGCGAGAGTACGTGACGATCGAAGAGGCGGGTCAAGTGGAGGCTGGTACGGCAGATTCAGCGGCAGGAGCCGACCAGCTGATGTTGAAACCGGCGCAGTGGACGATGGCCCTGAAACGCGGCAGTCTAGTCGACGGGAAAGTCGACGGGAACGTCGAGGTTAGTGGTGGCTCATCCCTAATTGGCGGGAGCGAGATGCACCGAAACCGTTTAACTCGGAGAGGCCGGCGGAGGGAGTATTGATGGCTAGGCAGTCGTGCCTGACCCCCTTGGTACGATATCACGATTTTAGTTCTATTCTTCTCGGATTACCTATTTTGCATTGTTGCAACTGTATGGCTCATGAACGCCGAACATCCGGCAGGTCCTGGTGCATAGGGGAAAAGGGAATGAGTAGTTAAGCTTTGTCTGAGTAATATGAGCAACTAATCAATGTAGGTAGTGATGAGATCCGAGGATCGAAGTTCGTCTTAGGACGCGCGTATGATCAGATTAGATAAAAAATGCGACTAACAATCAGGGAGGCTGACAACCATGACCCCTGCATGCCAGCTCTCTGTATGGAGCTTGGCGTTGCTGGTTACACGAAATGACATGTGCGGTACCTGAGCTGTCAATAAGCTGGTCAGAGCGCCATAAGGTATCTATCTCATCACTCCCGAATAGTAGATCAGATCAAGAGTGTCAAAGCTTTCAAGTAGAAAAGGTCGCGTTTTATTACGCCGAGGCCTTTTGTTACCACCAGGGCCACTTAGCAATGACGGAAACGCAAGAAGCGATCAGGTAAATGATTACAGTACGTAGGTACCGCTTACTCAGTGGTTATACGATGATGACGGATTGACGCCCTCGATCCACATTGGAGTCATCAGACATGGCCTGGCTAGGATAGCGTGAGGAATCCGAAAGCTATGATGCCATTCTGCTGGTCAATTGCTTATCAGATCGAACAACATCTGATAATTCTGAGCCGCAACCGATGTCGCGGACAGAGACGCAGCTGGGCGATCCCTGTTCGATTACTCCTCCAGCGCGTGTCAACCGAGTTTCATGCCCGTAATCGGGAAAACTCACTTGAGAGATCCATAAGTGGTATCGGAGCTCAAAATTGGATTCAAGGCACGACAGGGGCAGGACAGGGAGGGAGCTTCTGCCAGTCGACGCGTGAGACGCGTAAAGAAGGCTGGAGCATGTTTTATTAAAATGTATGTGGCGGGGTTGGCTCTTCCCGAATGTCCCACAATCGCGTCAAAACTGCTTTGGTTTAAAGTGGGACCGAATGTGTCGCGTCTCTTCGGCTGAAAAACGTGACTTGGCTGTAGGCCATTAAAAAGACCCGTCCTTCCACTCAAACACGCTTCTCGAAATCTACCATCCTCACCTCAACCACTCCAACTGATAAGACATTTTGTCGAGAATAATAACAATACGCGGCCATTGACCCTTGAACCATTGACCACTGACCTGTCTTCATACTCAATTCTTTCGTTCATCCACCACAGTCTACACGATGGCCACCGAAGTCACTCCGTCCAAGAAGGTACGTGACGTCGTTGCCTGCCCTCCCCCTTGTTATGTATCACGTCAGACATTGGAACTAACGCGTCTTTTGTTATGCAGATTGCCTCGGAGATGGAGGCATTCAAGATGGAATCACCCGTCAAGAAGCTGGACCTCAATGCCGGCAAGGAGAACGCGCCTTTCGACGCCGACGTTAATGCTCTCGCCAGCGAGATCGAGTCCCAGAAGCCTGCCATGGAGAAGCCTAAGGAAGAGCCTAAGACTGCCATTGCGCCTACCATCAAGCCCGAGGAGGCCGACGAGCCCCTCCTGCAGGAGAACCCCCAGAGATTCGTCCTCTTCCCCATCAAGTACCATGAGGTGAGTAACGCGTCTTGACGCGTAAAGTGGTTTCTCGACGCGACAGGGACTAACGGTGAACCCCCGAACAGATTTGGCAGATGTATAAGAAGGCCGAGGCCTCTTTCTGGACTGCCGAGGAGATCGACCTGTCCAAGGATCTTCACGACTGGAACAACAGACTCAACGAGGACGAGAAATACTTCATCTCCCACATCCTTGCCTTCTTCGCCGCTTCTGACGGTATAGTCAACGAGAACCTGGTCGAGCGGTTCAGCGGCGAGGTTCAGATCCCAGAGGCGCGATGCTTCTACGGTTTCCAGATCATGATGGAGAACATCCACTCCGAGACGTACTCGCTGCTCATCGACACGTACGTCAAGGAGCCTGCTCAGAGGACCTACCTCTTCAATGCCATTGATACCAGTGAGTATATACTTCCTGGCCTATAACCGCCGCCTTGAGAGAGCTTCCGTGCTAACTAAACCCCGCTAGTTCCCTGCATTCGAAGGAAGGCCGACTGGGCCCTGCGTTGGATCACCGACAAGAAGTCTACCTTCGCTCAACGTCTGATCGCTTTCGCTGCTGTCGAGGGTATCTTCTTCAGCGGTGCTTTCGCCTCCATCTTCTGGCTCAAGAAGCGTGGTCTGATGCCTGGTCTGACCTTCTCCAACGAGCTCATCTCCCGTGATGAGGGTCTCCACACCGACTTCGCCTGCCTGCTGTTCTCCCACCTGAAGAACCGGCCGAGCAAGCAGCTCATCCAGGATATCATCACCGATGCCGTGGCCATCGAGCAAGAGTTCTTGACCGAGGCTCTGCCCTGCGCTCTGCTGGGCATGAACGCCACCCTCATGAAGCAGTACATCGAGTTCGTGGCCGACCGCCTGCTCGTCGCTCTCGGCAACGACAAGGTCTACCGCTCCACCAACCCCTTCGACTTCATGGAGAACATCTCGCTCGGCGGCAAGACTAACTTCTTTGAGAAGCGCGTCGGCGAGTACCAGAAGGCCGGCGTCATGAACAGTACCAAGAAGAACAGCGGCAACGACGCCGTGTTGTCGCCCGAGCCCAAGGGCGAGAACGGCGGCGACTTCACCTTCGACGAGGACTTCTAGACGTCCCACCTCGTCGCATGGTGCTTTTGTGTGTTCTTTCGGTCGGCGCTGCATTCGATACCCTCCTCTCCTTCACCACCACTACCAGTACTGGATCCGCCTTGTGTATACTAAAACCTCCTTATCACACTGCTTGCACAGCGTGCCTTTGAATTAGCGCTGCTGTTATAGACCAGAGGACGGGCGAGACAGAATCGGTGCCCGGCGGCGGATTGACTGCTTCCCCCTTGTTTTATGGGGTTATGTTTTGCTTTTCTCATTGGATGTAGTCATGTACGTGTCATTGAAACGGCGTTACGGGTGCATAGCAGCTCGCTTACCCTCGAGTACGAGCAACGGGTGGATGGACGGAAATGAAATGATTGCCGGGTCTGGGCGGAAGGAATATGACTTGACGGGACGCATGGAACGGTAGTTGTTACTCGATGTGGAGATAATTCTAGAGATGATGATGAATAAGCGTTATAAGCCCAGGCTCCCCTTTTGCTTTGCGGTGCGATCGATTGACTGGCTGGATTGTGCCAAATGCTGCGTATACACACAACAAACTAGTGGTGGAGCTCCGGTTCAGGGGGTGGGTGCACTTTGCCATGATGATTCCGCAATTGATGGAGGTTTGAAAATTACAAAGC
This sequence comes from Monosporascus sp. MG133, assembly GCA_004155925.1. Taxonomy (NCBI): domain Eukaryota; kingdom Fungi; phylum Ascomycota; class Sordariomycetes; order Xylariales; genus Monosporascus; species Monosporascus sp. MG133. The sequence goes on along the minus strand of QJNX01000020.1, from coordinate 249,747 downwards.
GCCCGACTTTGTCTGTAGGTAGTCCACGGTTATATTGCAAATACCAACATATCCGCCGCCCACCATCAATACCATAGCCAAGCTTCCTCCTCCTAGATCGTCCACGCAAATACGGGACAGGCCTGTCCATCCACCCGGTAAATCCTTTCTTCCCTCCAAGCGCAGCGTCGCAATTTTCGTTTCCCTTTCCCTTCCCCTTTCCGTTCACTTCTTCCCACGCTTCTTCTTCCCCTTCCCGCCACCCCCACCACCACCTCCTGCTGCTGGCCCCTGTTGTTGCGCTTGCGTCTGCGTCTGCGCTCCCTTACCACCACCGCTCCCGGCGGCGGCGCCCTCGCCCTTCTCCCTCTCCCCGCCGGCAGCGGCGGCGCCCTCGCCGGGGTCGGCCATGGCGCGGTCCTCGTCCTCGGGGGCCGGCACGCCCGCCATCCGCGCGCCCAGCCGGCCGAGCGCGTGGACCAGCCGCGACACCTCGGCCGCCTTCGTCGTGCGGTACTTCAGCGCCGCGCCCGAGACCGGGTCGTACGTCTTCAGGACCAGGGCCGCGCGGGCTGGTTTCTGCTGCTGTTGCGTTTCTTCTGCGGAAGGCTTGGTGGTGGTGGTGTCTTCCTGGGAGGGGTTTGCCGCTGCTGGTTGTTCTTCTGATGACGATGATGGCTTGGTTTTCCGCGGTTTCGGGCGCGTGATGGAGTATTTGGTCGTTATGCGGGTCTGCGGCGTCGTGTTAGCTTTGTTGGTTCGCTTGTTTGTTTGTTTGTCGGGAAGGAAGGAAGGAAGGAAAGAAATGAAAGTGAGGGGAGGATAGACGGGGCAATAACGTACGGTAGACGGCCGCGCCTCGAGCAGCAGCGCCGACTGGTGGAGCCACTCCTGGCTCGTCTTGTAGTACGGCATCGTGGCCTGTCTATGTGATCCGCTCCTTCTGTACCTCGACTGCGGCCTTCCCTCCTTCTCTGTTTATCTAAAGGCGCAGGCAGGTAGCTTAATCACCCGGTGCTGATCTATGAGGCTTTGGAAGCGCCACCTTGATGAGTCTTGACCGCCTGGGTCTGACTGGGAGCAGTATATCGAGAGGTGCGCCAATTTAGAAACGCGTCCCCTAAGTCTGGCTGATAAGCAGTGACAGTCAAGTATCGTCGGAGCTGTCGTCGCCAGGTATGTTGCTTGTCGTGGCTTAAACACGAAGTTGTATGTAGATAAGGTGGTGTGTGGATTGTGGATTGGATGTTGGTTGGTCGGGATGGGGATTGGAAAATGGAAATTTTGGCGAACAAAAAAGGGACGTTTGGTGGGGGTTCAAAGTCAGCTCTACTTAAACTCCCCCCTGAAGGCAGCTCAAACGGCGGGGTAATCGGGGGGCTGTTCAGCACTTTAATCACACATCACCTAACTCAACTTTCTGTCAGAATCATTAACTGGATATGTCAACAGTCAGGACAAGTGCAAAACCCGGAGTCTCGATTTTGGCATTTATGAAATCAATTACATGCCGTCCCTAAAGCCAAAGCGAAAACAACCTCAATATGCAGCCGGATCCCTCTAGACGCCGTTTCTATGTATGCACATATGCACAAAAAGGGGGTATCATTGCCCATCATCGATTCCTTTCTCAGTCGACACTCACTCTGAGATACGCCTGCCTCCCTGCGCTCCGTCTGTCGTCCACCAACGTTGCGTCTTGCCGTGGTCTATTGGGTATGTGAAATTATCGATGCCCTACCTAGGCCTCGGGATCCGGGAGCCAGAACATGACGTCCTGGTCCGCCGTCGTGAGGAAGTTGAAGCGCGGGTTCCACGCGACCACGGCCGCCTCCTGCGCCTGCTGGGGCTCGATCGTATGGGTCGGGTCGAGCACCTTGTTCTCCCCCACCTGGGTCAGCGTATCCCACCCCACGATTCCCTTCTTCGTGCCGCCGATGACGTATCTGCCGTCGGACGTGAAGCAGCAGTCGCCGCTGCCCTCGACGCTGGGTCCGCCCGAGTTGCCGTTCACCGAGTACTCCTCGCCTGCCGCCAATCTGCTCGATCTGTTGCTGCCTTCGGGTCTGCGCAGATACGCTTTGAGGTTTCCGTTGAACGAGTCCAGGAGGAAGTGACCGCCGCCTTTGGTGCCCAGCAGTATCGAACGTCCGTCGTTGGCAAACTCCAGCTTAGTCCAGCCGCTCATAACGTGATTGGGATCTACCATGTGGCATGCCTCCACGACGTCGAATTCTGCAAACGGCGCCTTGTCGAACTTTCGGTGGTCGTACAGCAGCACCATGCCGCTGGCTACACATCCGACGGCAAACACCTGTCCGCTTGGGTCGAAGGCCGTAATGTAAGGCTGAGTCAAGTAGAGCAGGCCGTATGCGTTCCGAGTTCCAGCATTCCACAGTCGCACCGTACCGTCCTTGCTACAGGATATGAAGTCGTCGTTGCCCGGGTGCATCTCCAAGCATGTGACGGGCGCCTCGTGACCCTCGAAGTATCGTAGGAAGGCATTGTCGTGAGTCGTCAGGTATCGGATCGCATCTGTCAAGAAAATCCCCAGTATCAGCAATCAACTGTACCACACGAGGAAACATGAAAATCTAAAAAGGAGGAGCTTGGATTGGGGTCCCGACCGTTCTGCTTCGTGCTCGCGTAGATGATGCCGGAGCTCGCGTGCGTGAACTTGGCAAGCTTGACGCCGTACTTCTTGCTCAGCAGCATCTTGTCGTGCTGTCCCTCGCGCACCTTGTAGATCTGGATCGTCTCGTCGCTCTCGGACGTCATGAGCAGCTCGCCGGGGTCGTCGTAGTCGAGGCTGAGGACGTGTCGCTGCTGCTGTGCGCGGCCACCGTCCTTGGCATCGTCGCGCTTGAAGAGCTGTGAGGTGTCAGATTGTTGGCCGCCAATGTGATGATGATCCTGGAGTTTGCCATCATATCCCAGAAGCGTGCTCAACACTGGGTTTGTGCCCTTGGCTGTTGCAGCAGCCGGGGTGCCGCTTGCACTTGCAGCGGAGGAGGAAGGGGCAGGGGGAGCTGCGCAGACGGAGGCTGCTCTGATAACTGTTTTCGCCCCCTGGGGCTTCACGCGTGTGGATATGGAGAATACCTTTGTAGGTCTGAACTGCGCGATCACGTCCGAGATGGCCGTCGTGCTGGGCACGTTACTGCCCAGGGTGCGCGTGATGTTCAGGGAGGAAGCGGGATTTCCGATCGCGTTCGCGTTCACGGTCGCGGGTGAGGAATCGGGCATGTCGAGATCCATGGGTGTGGACGCCATGGTGATGGTGGCAGATGTGGGTGGGAGAAAAGATTGGTGATGCGTGAGGTGGATGGGAAGTGGGAAGATCTATCTATCTATCTAGCTGTGGATCTAAAGTAACTTTTTTTTCCTAGGCGACGCGATCCCAATTGAGCACTTATTGGGGTCGCCGAATGAAGCTGGCATTTCTCGACGATGTTTGTGACGAGAATGAGGGTCGGCGGTGTTTGTGATAAGAAGGAGAGTCGACGATGTTTATGACTAGGATGGAGAGTCGACGACGAGGCTTCCGCTCAGCCTGGTGCAGCATTCCAATTAATTAATATAGTGGGGCAGTCGGCCGAACTTGGAGATGAGCTCCTTCAAGCTAACCATACTGGCTTTAAGCTTGTGCTTATTATAACTCTCATGTCCTCAAGGTGACATTTACTGAACTAATAATAACCGGTTCTTTCTGATATTCCTAATCACGCGCCTTACAAAGATAATTTTTGCATAGGCAGGCATGTATCCCTTACTTTCAGCTACTTAACCAAGTTATATGGGGCTGTTAAAACAGCCTCTGGCACAATACTTTCGCTCGGGGTAGACCTTGGGAGACCCTAAGTGGTGGCACAAGGCTTCCCATTTATGTAACAACCTCGGCATTAATATGAGACTGGAGGATTGCAAGGTTAAACTCTCGGAACAGAGGCCATGTTGTGGTGATTGCTTGGTATTCCAGACCATCCGCACCTCGATATATAAGTAGACAGTTAGTTACACACCATCCAATGTCAGCCGTATCCACATCCCATCCATCCAGTCATCGTTTCCCTCGAATGTGCCCCCCTAGATACTTGACCTGCTATATCTACAACATGGCTTCCCCGTCGTCTGTATTACCTATCCGGGCACCAATGCCACCAATACGACCACCGAGGGGAGCGAAGAGCCCGCCCTCCCGCCCGCCCGCCTGCCTTGACCGTGCCGAGCTATCCAAGCTGTATCTCGTCCACCCTCCGTCTAATAGATATCCGCAATACCGTAAACGAGTAGACGCCGCTCCATACGCAAAAGCATATATGGAAAAAAGAATAAAATAAAACTCCCATACAATGCCAGTCATCTCCTTTATACCTCGCCTCCATACGCCGGTCGAACGAGATCAATTATACAAAGAAATTTTTATCGTGTATTTTCAGGGCCCTTCGGCGGGGGGGTCCGCGGGCTCTGGCGCGGCAGAAGAGGAACCGCGCGAGAACCCGATACGATGGCGGTCGTCGTCGATGACACGACCATATCTGCATCCACGTATTAGCACTTGAACCAACAACGACAACAACAACAGCACAGGTACAGAGGTCGGATGATAGAGAAGGCGAGAGAGAGAGAGAGAGAGAGAGAGGCATATAACTTACTCTAAAAGCAGCCTGAAGAACCAAACCTCCATATCCTCGTGGCGGAGGACCTTACTGGCCCAATCGCGCTGCTGATTAGCGAGGCGCTCGGCCTCGCCGCGCTTGGCGACGAGGTTATCATCGTCGCCCTTGCCGTCGCTGAAGAAGCGGACGGCCTCGAGCCAGTCGTCGCCGCGCAGGCTCAGGGGCACGTAGTGGGCCCAGGGGCGCAGCCACTCGGCGTGCCACTCGCGGAAGACGGCCCACTTGTAGACGAGGCTGCGGCTGCGCAGGAAGGCGTAGAAGCGGCCGCTGAAGGCGTTGCCGTCGACGTCGAGCAGGTGCCGGTACCCCCAGGCGTCCTGCTGGCCCGCGTGGCCCCGCACCTCGAAGAACTCGCGCTGCGCGTCGCAGTCGCCCGGGTCGCACTGGCCCACGCCGCTGAAGTACACGTCCACGAGGTCCCTGTAGTCGCCGCGCGGCACCGAGCGCGGCTCCCACCGCTCGCCGCCCCCGCCGGACCCGCCCACGTTCACCAGTATCGTGGCGTTGTCCGCCGCGTTGAGCTTCTGCACGAGCCGCTGCCGGTGCTGCCGGCGCCACCCGCCGTAGCGGCTGAACCCGCCCGTCGTGGAGCCGCGCCAGTAGAGGCGGTCATCCTTCTGCGCCCAGGGGACGTCCTTGGCCTCGTCGTAGGGGACCTTGTCGTACCAGTACCAGGGCGAGGGGTAGAGGATGTCGGCGTAGGACGAGATCTTGGACTGCGAGAAGATGGGGAACAGGTCGAGCACGATGTTGTAGGCGTTGGGCCTGTCGAAGAAGCCGAACGTCGACCGCAGCGAGGGCGAGTAGCACACGTCCGACATGGCCGTCGCGTTGTACACGAAGCCGAGCTCGCCGAGCCCGTACCGCGACACGTCGTCGACCTGCGCCTCCTCCTCGAGCGCCCGGGCCGGGCTCTCGGGCGGGCACGACAGCCGCGAGTGCGTCCACGTCGGCTGGTGCGCGAAGACGTTGAACCGCGTGAGCTTGGTCTCGCCGAACGGGGACCCGTCGTTGAGGCCCTCGGCGGGCCGCGTGAAGGCGTTGGTCGGCTGCGCCACGGCGCCGGCGGCCGGCATCTCGACCTCGCGGGCGCGGCGCACGAGGCGCGCCATGTCGTCGTGCGGCACCACGACGCGCGGCTCGTCGTGCAGGTTGAAGCAGAGGTCCATGTCGGGCAGCCACTTGACGAACTTGCCCATCATGCCGGCCGTGGCCTCGCGCTGCCAGTCGGGCCCCTGGCCCGCGACGCGCGCGACGCGGCCGTCGCGCACCTGGACGCCGAGCAGCGCGTTGTCGAAGCCGAGGGCCTCGCGGGCGCGCGCGCGCACCGTCGCCGGCCGCAGGCCCCAGAACGGCGTCAGCGACTCGAAGACGCCGTCGAACTCGTCTATCAGCTGCACGCCCTTGGCGCGCGCGAACTCGTACCACTTGTCGAAGTTGGGCGGCGGCGGGATCCCGTACCGCCGCCGGTACTCGGCCACGGCCTCGTCGAGCGTGCGCGACTGCCGCGCCTTGACCGCCTCGTGCTCGCGCTCCGCGTCCGTGATCAGGTGCCAGATCGGGTGCGAGCCCGGCGGCGCGGGCTTCGGCCGGAAAGGGTTGTCGGAGTCGGAGTTGGAGTTGGAGTTGGAGGGCCCCTCGACGGGCGGCGGCCGCGGCGATTGCGGTGCCTTGGTCGCGTCCTCCTTCCCTCCCCCCCCTCCTCCTCCGCTCTTGTCACTACCACCACCGTCATTGCTGCTGCCGCTGCTGCCGCTGCCGCTACTACCCCTGTTCGAGGTCTGGAATTCTGCGAGGTTCGTGCCGGTCGGCGATAACCTCAGCAAGGTGACAGCACACACGATAAGGAAGAAGATCCCCCCCGTGGCGAGGAGTTGGCGCGGCCGCATCGTCGTTGTCGGCAACTCCCCAATAACCCGGCCTCCCGACGAACGCCCAACACCCGTCGAAGGAAAGATCTCGCGCTGTTCCTTTAAGGGCTTCTCCTTTCTCTTAGTACTTCAGCTAGAGCAAACTTGTAAACATAAGAAGGGGCGAGAACGTCGGCGGGATTAGGTGTAGCATCGGAAAGCCTCTTCCATCGGGGAAATACAATATCGGTGGTTGACTTCTGGGTGTGGCGATGGCGCAGATATCGGATGTAGTTAGACCAAAAAGAGGGAATATGGTATATTGATATCTCTCCCAAGATGTTGTTGTCGTGGCGTGTGCAATAATAGAGTTTGGGAAACATTTTTGTCAAGACGCCAAGGAAATAAATCACGAAGATCGATTGGCATGAAAATCGGGGACTGCGTAAGGGGTTTCCGAGCCTGGTAAACCCTGCAAGCTCCTCCTCCATCCCTGCCAAGGTCCCGCTTCGGGCCTTTTATTGGCATAACTATACCTCTGACTTTAATTCCCAGCCTTTCGTGAGGAAAGCATATCTACAGACCCTTATCTCTATATGATTCTACTATGGTACACCTTTTTCTTGATTTCCAACTATTACCTACATGTCTTATATCTCCCCAAGCTCTTCTTCGGAAAAAAACTTTGATGTTGTCAGCTGCCCATAAGCTCCATTACGCCCCTTAATTCCTGGGCATGACACAGCCGAAGCAAGGTCCCGTGGCGCGCGTCATGGCATGGAATATGCTTGCCGGCAGCGGCACGTTCATCTGCATCGGTGAAATACAAAGGTTAAAACGTCTTAAGAGCTCGTGTTACCTTTTAAGCCCCGTACCGTGGACGGTCCAAAGGTCCACAGACAGATATCAGATATCATCATCTGAGGCTGAACGACATGCTACCGGAGGGTTCAAGCAGGCCTTTAAGCACGACCGTTCGGTTTTAGTCTGGTGCGACGTCTTACCAAGTTGCACATTATTCAGTTTTTCGAGAGACAAGGGATTGCCCTTGCAACACAAACTCATGAACGGGTGATACAGTGCATGTTCGTAGGTTCAACGTGGGACGCGGGCTGATGTGGCATTTCGTGATATCTGTTATCGTGGTATATTTGACTCAAAAGAGTATCAAGCAGATGCTTGGCCAGTATCCATTCCCCCAACGCCGAAAATGCCTTGTCCGCTCATGAGAGCCCCCTCTTTTTGTTTTTTACTTCCAGACACGTCGACTATTGCCTAGTAGAAGAAACCGATGATCTTTCCGGCGACGTGCTTTCGTCGGGCCTCCTCGTGGTCCATGATGCCGGCCGAGGTGGTCAGGACGACATAGCCGAACTGACGAGAAGGCAGCAGCTTGACGACCCACTTCTCGAGGTCGGCAAGGCGGACGTTGTATCGGGGGGAGATGACACCAGTCTTGTTGAGGCGGCCGTTGAGTTGAACGACAATCTTGCCAGAGCGGTGATCGTCGACCTCTTCGAATTCACCGACGTATCCTACACGGGGGTGAGGTTAGCGGAATGTAGCGAAAGACTAAACGTAAAGACTTCATGGTGTGTATCAGAACCACGTGTAAGATTCCTTCGCTCGAAACAAGAGTACGTCGATCTATCGGCAACTTAAAAGACTTTGGTCGTAGGGGCAGAGTTGAGACCATTATCCAGTTATCATGCCGAATGGTCGCGAGCGAAGCAGGAATACACAGCACCGAAGAGGTTGAATGAGGCAGGGCGTGCAAGAAAAGAACAGGTACCACATACCATGCTTCTGCATGACACTCAGGAACTTGACGATGACCTTGGAGCTAGGTCGGATGAGGACCTGTCGCTTGCCGGCCTTCTCGGCGTTGTTGATGGCGTTGAGCGCATCGTTCAGAACGGAAGTCTTGACCATTTTGGCGGTATTTGTCGGAGATTCTCAGATCGGGTGGGTGGAAATGAGGTATCTGCCGGAGAGTTTATAATATTAGCCTTCAAGAGCCATGAGCGTGGAGAGTGCCCTCTTGGAACATCATTTTGTGTAGATGTCCAAGGAGGGTTCTGCGCGCTCAGTACTGGAGAGGAGAAGCGTATCAGGAGCAGCCGATTTCTCAGTGTCTCTGATTGCCCTCCTCTGGCTTCTTGAAAGGCGCAATTTGAATTATTTCAAACCCATCTCGATATCATCCTTTACATACCTCGATGTAGTCGTGAGCGACAGGGTACCCTTGAGTGTCTGGTTGCGGTTGATGGAATAAGATGGTGAAGGAAGTTGTGCAAATAAAAGTTCTTGGGCGGAGATCACATCAATTGATCGGGGAAGCAGCGGGTAAGCGCAAGGTTCAATTTTGGTTTAGTGGGGAGCATCGACAAATTGCCCTTCTGCGAAAGCCCTAACCATTTCAAGCTCTATGATTGGTCAGGGTCCCCACTGTTAGCGATTCTACCACACAATTTCCACCATCGTTTGTGTGTGCGAATGTGCCCGCATTGGGGGGGTTCAGTCAGTCAGGTCAGTGAAGCCTTGCGAATTGATACCTGCTGCTACTTTTGGTGATATTTTTTCAAATTTACGCACGAAAACACTAACCGCCCAAACAACTTTTCCTTTTCTCACCCTTCACCAACCACAACAGATAATTCTCTTCGAGGATCGCACCGGTATCAACACATCCAAGATGGTACGTTTTTGTTTTATCCTCGTCGACCTTTTCTTCCGCGGCGCCCGTTTCCATTATCTGCGACAATCTATCTTCCCCACGTGCATATGCGATCCTATTGTAGCCTTGCTCTGAATATATACTTGTTTAATCGCGGCATGTCGAACACATTGCTGATGCTATCCTGCGCATATAGTCGGACGTAGAAGAGAACACCGCACCCGAAGCCCCCGAGGAGGTCGAAGTCTCCGCCGATGCCTCCAAGGGCCAGATGTCCGTTCTCGACGCCCTCAAGGGTGTCCTGAAGCTGGCCCTGATCCACGATGGCCTTGCCCGGGGTCTCCGTGAAGCTTCCAAGGCCCTCGACAGACGCCAAGCCCACATGTGCGTCCTGAACGAGAACTGCGAGGAGGAGGCCTACAAGAAGCTGGTCGTCGCGCTCTGCTCCGAGCACAAGATTCCCCTGATCAAGGTCCCGGATGGCAAGCAGCTGGGCGAGTGGGCTGGTCTCTGTAAGTTCCAACCAGACCAGTACTGTGATTATTACGTGCGAGAGAGTGTGCGTGCTAATCATGTGTCTACTCGTAGGCGTTCTGGATCGGGAAGGCAACGCGCGCAAGGTCGTCAACTGCTCTTGCGTCGTGGTCAAGGACTGGGGTGAGGAGTCGACGGAGCGGTCCATCCTTCTCAACTACTTCCAAACCGAGCAGTAAACGGCGTTCACTGGGCTGGGGTTTTATGGGGGTTTTATAGACGACTTTAGGGGAACCTGGTATCCGAACCACCCTTCACGGATCTCGGGATGTACTCTAGCCAATTCCTCCACTATCATAGATGCTGGAGTTGAACGGATCAGTACTGCGTCGGAACAAAAAGAATTTATGCATGAGAATCTAGGCCTCGGTTCAAGCAGTGATGGTCATCCGTTCTATGGGATGCCTACCAATTACTCATATTCTTTTGGTGACTATGATAAGATGATATCCAAAACCGGTCCTAGCTTGTCCAATCTGTAGGTCTCCCGCTGTGCTCTCCCCCAACTCAAATGCAACCTTAGCGAAATCTGGGTCTAACTTGTCTTTAGTCATCTCCCCCAGGCGGCCAGCTAATGTTCATAATTAGTCCCACGAAAGCATACGATTATTGGGCATCGCCAATTTCAAAACAGGGCTTACCATTTCTCGGCTTGTCTTCATCATACTCCCTAGCAACCGCGCTGAAGATTTCCAAGTAGTTCTTGCGGCCCTCTCCCGCAGCGTCGCCCTGAAGCTCCGCAATCTTAGCTAATGCCTCTTTCGCTTTCGACTCCTTCGAACACTACATCCACCCACGTTAACCATTGGTCGTTGTCCTTCAAGGGGCGAGGAGGTGGTCGCGGAGATTCTAAACGCACCAGAATGTGCTGAACAACGATCTTCTGAGCGCCCTTGGGCTTCGCCGGTTTACCCGTTACTACCGGCGGATGATCCTTCTTGCCGGTTTTTCCATCTTTGCCCCCCTTGCCGCCGCCCTTCGCACCGGCCTGATTCCCCGGATTTTTTGGCTGCGACTTCCCTTGCGGCTTGTTTTTCGCGCCCATCCCGGCTGATACAATTCGTTAGGGGGCGCAAGCTGTCCGATCGCGATGGGATGAAAAGGACGTAGGTAAGCCCGGCGGCCCCACGCTGAGCTGGCATAGTGACCCCATAGCGTATCGTCCTCCATATTAGGCATATCGGGATGGGTGGTATCCGCCAATCCAACCCTGGGGCTGGAATAGCCGAGCTTTCCCCATTAGTTCCATCCGTGGATAGCACGGAAATGATCAACTATACAACTGCTTTTAGTTCTGCCGCGTGGGTGGAGTTGACCGTGGAGCTGGGACCCGGCCACACCTCCTTGCCCAATGGAAACGGCTTACGCGAAACAGGGGCTGCACTCCCTGCAACGGTATTGGAACTTCGTGCATAAGACCGACTTCAAGTCCAAAGAGGCTCCAGACGCTTAAACAATTGCTATAGTGTTGTGCGCATAGTAAAAGCCTCGAATAGACTATGATATCTATCAACAAAATCAGCCTGAGAATGGTGGTGATATTTCGCTTAGAGTTTTTGCTTCCCTTCGCTTGAAAATGTGTGCTATAGTCTTTGACAGTAATACGATGCCTGCGGTAAGTTACCTAGTCCAGGTTGCAGAAACAGTGTTCACAAATGAGCAGCCACCTTTCCGGATGCGAAGATTCCGCAAGCAAGGCTAACCAAGGTCAGGGAGCATTCGATGCAAACCAACGGTTAATATCAGTGGAATATGGCGAATCTGCTGCCGGCGGTCCTCGGCCCCAGGATTCTTTCATATGTGACGAGTGTCGCAAGACCGACTTTCTAAAAGCAATACACCGCGTAGAGAAAGATCCGTGGGAGCTCGTTTTGGTCGCCCAACGGACGGGCCTGCACCCGGACTGTGCCCTGTGCAAGCTCTTCGCCGCGATGATCCTGCCGGGCACGTACGATGCGGTGCCGGCCGACAAACCCTGGAAACTCCGCGCTTTCAGGAACTCCGTGGGCACGTGGAGCCAGGACGTCTACTACTTCCGCGGCATCCCGCGGGTGTACCTCTACGCCGCGGAACACAAGGAGCACTCCGTAAAGCATCTCAACAATGAGAAGACGGAGAAGACGGGCCTGCTCGCCGTTGCGAGGACGAGGGACCTGAGGGGATACGCTGAGGTTGCCGAGGCCGAGGACCTCCCTAACGTGCGGTTCACCCCCGCCGTGTACGACCCCGAGCTGGTGAAACAGTGGCTTGATGCCTCCGACGAGATCGAACGGGAGTTATCGGAAACGAGTGAGACGGAAGCGAGTGACGGGGAGACGAGTGATGTGGGAACGACTGAAGACGGACGGTCTCAAGGCTCTGCGATCGACATTTCTCGCTCTAAACCCGTTCTGGAGATCAAAGGAATGAAGGTCATCGACTGCGAAACATCCGAAATGGTCAAACGAACAACCGATATGGAGCATATAGCATTGAGTTATGTGTGGCGTCTGGCGAACGATGACATGGTGGCTCTGGACCTCCCGCCCAGCCATCGTTCGGAGGCCGAGCCAACCAGGAATTTCCTGCCTCCATCGATCCCGAGGGTCGTACATAACGCCATGACAGTCGTCAAAGATCTAGGGTTTCGGTACCTGTGGGTTGATCAGTTCTGTATCGACCAGTCCGCTTCGAGAGAGGAAAAAGAGGAACACTTGTCCAAGATGGACTTGATATACAGCTCGGCCCGGTTGACTATCATAGCAGCGAGCACTCAAGGGGCCCTGCCCGGGGTCGGAACCAGTCACAGGATTCCGCAGAGATTTCTCCGTCTGAGAAATCCTACCAAGGCAAATTCGAACTCTCTGGAAGAAGACGAGCTCACTTTCTTCACCACGAACCCCCCTGTAGACCTCGCTGTCTCCACGTCGACCTGGTTTAGCCGTGGCTGGTGCTTCCAGGAGGAGGCCCTCTCCTGCAGGCGTTTGTATTTCACCGATCACGAGATGCTATTCGAGGCCTACGGGATGGAACGCAGCGATTCCTATCCGGACCCGATCCTTCCAGAATCAGCACCCATCCTTGTCGCCGCTCGAGAGCGCTTCTCGGTAGGAACCCATATCTGGGAGACGTTGCTTAGGGAGAACGAGGACGGAGGCATGTACGGCCTGGGTGATCCCCGGGGCCGCTTCCTGACGGAGTCTCGTCTATTCGCGAACCTCCTTGGGCAGTACATGCGGAAAGAGATAACGTTCGACACTGATGCGATCAACGCGTTCAGGGGAATCATGAAGTTATTCTCGCGGCAAGATCCCAATTTTGAGTTCCTCGAGGGGATTCCAATTTTCGAATTTCCTGGGCAGCGGACCAACCGTCATGTTATATTCGAATCAGGTGAAAAGGAGGCAGTGGAAATATCGAAAGCTGTAGAAAACGTCTGTGAGGAAGATGAAGAAGACCTTCATCGCTTCGGAAACGCAGCATTTGTGGCGTACTTGGCCTGGGATCTACGTTCAGTCAAGGCACGCCGCGTCGGATTTCCCTCATGGAGTTGGACGGGCTGGAAGATTTCAACATATTATCTAGGCAGCCAATTAAGTAACATCTACTTCGACGGCTCCAGTAAGCCACTGCTGGAACTTGAAGCCGTCGAATCGACAAGCGGAAGAATTATCGACTTTGGCGGAGCCCCAACTTGGTTTTCGCGCCACGCAGACAATCCGATGTTCCTGATCGGTGAGGCAATAGAGGTACCATTACATCTAGATGGTCTCCTGCTTCCCCAAGAACGTGACGAACGGTGGCGCAAATCCGTGGTCCTGGGACTCCAGACAAGAACCAGCAGGTACTTCGAACGTTTCAGTTGGGGGATACAGCGCCTTGGAATCAAGGTCCCAGGAATACGGCCTCTCACTTCTACCATGTCTGATCCAATAACACGCGGGCTATTAAAGGTTTTCAGGTTCTCCAGACTCTCGAAATGTTTCGCGGGGGACACGTGGCAGGTTTCCTTCGAATTGATTATCCCAGAGCTCTCCGGGCTCTCAAATGAGGAACGAGAGAGGGAGATCACTCGGCGTATTGGCGACGGCAGGTGGTCATGTCTCCTGTTGTACGAAGCAGACATGTCGGCTAAATTTCTCATAGTCTCTTGGGAACAAGAAGATGAGCACGAGCTTAAGGAGTATAACGGTTTCAAGCTAAGGTCCTGCTCGCGCGTCGGGTCAGGGCGCATCTCAAATAAAGGCGAAGCAAGTCGCTGGTTCACTGATGATTATCCAGACCTCCCCACCGTCAAGTTCCGATTGGGATGAACAAAATGCTCGGAGATAACTTGGATAACACAAAGTGGGATCATCGATGGAAACCTGATTAGTTTATTTTTATGTCAGAATGGGCATCCCCACATATATATTTTTAGTCCATAAGATTTTGCGTATAAATGATGCCTACGCGGTATGAAAGCCTACATGGCTGGAGGTTTTGGGACCCGAAATTGGAGTCTTCCATGCCACGCGTGATTCACAAACTGGGCTCTCCCACATGACCCTTTGCCTCAGCTAGCTTGGGCCTCTTCTACAGTAGTAGCAAAGCTAACCAAGCCACGGCGCAGCTTAACAGATCTAGACTTCAATAGGGGTCTGACAACAGCCACCTTCGCCATCCCTTTCTCTCAGTTATGTCGGGTTTTTTCATTTTATGTATTTAAGGAAGCATCACTGCCCTCTCTCTTTTTGCTAGGATCTTTTGGACGTTAGCCTGACAATATCTATTTCGTCATTTGCAAATGCTTCAGTGTATAATGTCAGGGTCTCATACCTACCCCAGTTTAAACTGCGAGACCTCATAAGCGTCGTCAGTCCTGTTCTCGATTTCCTTACGGGGGATCCATCGTACTATCCACTACCGCCTCATTCCAGCTAGCAAAAGATCCGCACCATGGACGTTGAGGATATTCCGAGACACAAACTGCCCCTAGCGCGAGTCATCGCCGCTCAAGTTCTTCTGGACAATATTCGTAACTACGCCTACAAAGATCTTCCGAGCAACAGCACTTGTATTCGGCTCATAGAACTGCTCCCGCCTGACCCGCTATTTCCCTTTTTTGCACAATTCAGACTGAAGTCATACACTCTCGCCGAGGCCCCAGCTTATCACGCACTCTCGTACACTTGGGGGGACGGCACAGCGCCACAGTCACTCGTGTCTTGTGACGGTGCCACACTCAAGATCAGCGAGAATCTGTACGATGCGCTATTATATCTTCGACGGTCCGGAACACTGAGGCTCTGGGCAGACGCTATTTGTATTAATCAGTCAAACCCGACAGAAAAGAGCATTCAAGTCACCCTTATGAAGAGAATCTACGAGAACGCGAATTTGGTTAAAGTTTGGCTTGGCTCCGAGGGCAGGACAACTGCGTCCGCCCTGAGGTTTGCAACTAGGCTCGCATCGAGTCCTCTAAATGTTGACGGGACATGGTTCAATACTAGTTCGGAGTGGAAGGAAGGTTTCTTGGCCGTCGTGGAGCTCCTCGAAAGGCCATGGTTCACTCGTGTATGGGTTGTCCAGGAGATGGCAGCGTCACGAAGCTCTTGTGTGGAAATGGTTTGTGGACCGCACACTCTTCCATTTTCTGATTTGGTCAAAGCCCGGGACCAAGTCCTGCGTTATTCTCAATTCCATCCTTACCTTCCTACAGCAAGCTATTGTTCCGCTTCGATGTTTGAGACGTACACTGCAGTAAAGAAGGGCTATGCGTTGGACCTTCTGTCCCTTCTTCTTCGGCATAGGAGGCTTTACTCCAGCGAGGCCAGCGACAAGATATACGCGTTACTTGGATTGGCATCTGATGCTGGAGAAGGCCGTCTCGGCATAGTACCCAATTACGACACGAGTTTCTCGACATTATACAAAGACGTCACTATTAGAGTACTCGAGCACTCGAAAACACTCGACATTCTCGGTACACCCCATGCATCCGATATAACCGAGTACCCAGATTGGCCGTCATGGGTACCGCACTGGGAACATCAGACTACCGACTTGCCCTTTACGTGTCGCAACGAGATGGGACAGTATGTTTATCAATTCGGAGCATCACTGAACACCTCCTTTTTTTCGGTTAGGCCAAGGGACGATGATACACTCCAGCTCCATGGTATATTATTCGACGAAATCCTTCATGTGGGAGGCGTTATGAAACCAGACGCACTCACTGACGCCTCTGGCAAGTCGATGTACATGAATTTATTGAAGATGTTATCGGACATGCGCACCTACAGTGAGTGGGAGGAGATTGCGCAGGCTAGATCGAGGAAACGATATCACACGGGAGAAGATATGCTCGCTGCCTACCGCCGCACTCTCGTTCTGGCCCACTACGACCCGGCTTATGACCAGGAAGCCGATTTCCTCGAGTGGGACAGACATACAATGTGTATTCGCTGGTTGAATTTCGTCCCCCTGTACCGGGTGAAGTGGCTGTACAACCTCGCGGCTTCGCTCTTGATCGTCCTGACGTCCTACGGACGATATACACCTGATTACCTTTGTATATGGTTCACGCGGAGATACCTCTGGATAGCCATTATCGCCACTCTCTTTCACCTACAACATATCAGGAACAGTCGCAGTCCCATTTCTTCAGGAGAGCACCGATATCGTCACTTGATGAGCCAAGTTATAACCGGAAGAAGGATGATCCGAACAGAGAAAGGCTACATCGGCCTAGCTCCTCGGATTACGAAAAGAGGCGATCGTATTGCTGTTTTGTGTGGAGGTCGGGTTCCGCTTGTACTACGCCCATGTGGCGCGTTTTGGCAATTGATAGGGGATTCGTACATTCATGGCATTATGAAAGGTGAGGCTTTTCTTGAACAACATTCAGATGGGAAACTAAAGCTACAAGAGTTCGATATAATTTAAGAATCTAAAATTGCCAGTATATGAAGCAGTCAGACCCAAGTTTTATTTCAGCTCGAATTTGTTGACTGCTTCGTCTTGATGATGATGATGGTGATGATGACGATAACGGACCAACGTACCCGGAGCGGCCCTGGTACTCCGTGCTTGTCCTCGCCAAATCTCTGCTATTGATACTCAAGAAATGGGTCAGTAATGAGTATAAGGTACTATCCAGCAGCTAGGGGCTATCCGCTCAGCAGTACAATACTCAAGGATTATTGCAGTTAGCGCTATACAAGCTCGATTTCTTTTGACGGTAAGGTACGATTGGCTTATGCCTGCCGTGTGCATTTACCATTATAGTTTATTGTGAAGTAATACATAGGCGTCATACCAGCCCTGTAGCTTCTCGTCTGAGCGCGGATAGGTCAGGGGTTAAGAGTTCGTAGGATTTCTATCACGTGATGACCTTTATCGACATCTCATGGTGGTGTTTTAGGTATCTTATCTAAAATTTTGGTGCGTCGCGGCTTGTTTTGATACATCGGCCAAACAAACCAGAGACTTCTTAGATATATTGGGTTTGATCCGTTCCGGCCTACACCGCCCTGAAGATTTGTCACTTATCATGTGATTTAACTCGAAGCTTAAAGGCAGGCCTTCTTCCCCGCTCACACACGCACCATTCACATCAGAACATCACGTCGAGGCCAGACCTGGACAGTTGAAATGAACTGCAAGCTCTACCATGGGGCGAATCCAATCCACAGGCGGTGAGGCTCGTGCCGAACTTGAACAGAGCGTCCTTGATGAGATAAATGGGTGCATGTATGTGGAAGTACATGGTTTCTTCGACAAATACTTCAGAGACCAATTATGGTCATTCCCGGTGATTCGAAAACCCCCCATCTCTCTTGTCCAAGACTCCAACCCTACTGGGACGGTTCTTGAAGGCTTCTTGGCGCCTTTGCCGTCCACTGAAGAGCAGCACAGCGTTTTCCAGCTTCATACCCGAGAAACGCACCATGATTCTCTCTACCTATGTTCAACTCAGCTTGTTCTCTTTCCAAACAAGCCCGACAACGCCGGATCCTTCAATTAGACGTATGTCCGGGCTGTTGTACAAGCTCAGGCTGGCACAGCCAGCGACTATCTCCAAGGTTTCATTTCCCTCTGCGACAATGCTCGAAAGGTTTTCCAAAGTCAGCCGACGCGCCTCTTCTTGCATGGTATCCTCACTGTCGAATCAACTGTTGAGCTCTGGATATTTGACAGATGTGGCCCGTACAGTTCCGGCTCGTTCAATGCTCGTACGGAGTTTGAACGATTCCTGACCCTAGCGAACAGATACAAAAAGATTGATAGTGAGCTGGGGATGAATACATCCATCAAGGAAGACGGCTCAGGCAGATACATCCAGTTGAAGAGCCACGATGAATCCGATTCGTGCAAGATTTATCTTGAAGAAAAGCCTCTGGCATCTCCACACAGAATCGTGAGTGAACGGCCAATCGTGTATCGGGGACGAACTTCGAATTCGACGGACTGGGAGTTCGTAGTCAAGTTTCTCTGGAGATCAGGCCGGCGACGACCCGAGGGAAATATGCTGCGCCTGGCTAAGAAACGCAATGTCTGGGGGGTGGTACAGCTCTTTGCTGACGAGTGCTTGGGCTTCGTTTCGACGTTGCGGGAAGGCCTGCAGTTTGGCGCTCACCGGACAGTCTCCTTAGACATCCGTGCTAGCCCAGTAGGAATAGCACAGTTGACAGTCCCAAGCATGGTCTCACGCGCCGGTGAATCAGAGTCCCAGCAATCTGGAAAAGATGTCCTGCCGTTCAAAGACCTTTCCCTCCACTGCCTTGTTCTTCATCCACTCGGACACCATCTCAATGAATTCACTTCGCTCCTTGAATTAGTAGAAGCGTTCCGTGATGCTATCAAAGGCCACAGGTCCCTGTATGTCGACGGGGGGATACTTCACCAGGACGTGTCGATAAACAACATATTGATCTCCAATACAAAGGCGGATGGCATGCCGCGAGGGTTTCTCATCGATCTCGATATGGCTATGGAAGTGGCTGTTGGTCCAAGCAGAGAAGGAGAACTTATTGGAACTAAACCGTTCATGGCAATTGGTATCCTCAACTCCGAGCTTCATACATATCGCCATGATCTGGAATCCTTTCTCTACGTCTTCCTGTGGGTCGCAGTCTGTGGACGAGATGAGGAGCTTCCGCCAGACAGTCAACTTCAACGATGGAAAGTGGGTAGCTGGGAAGAGCTGGCACGGAAAAAATCAGAAGACATGATGAAGGAGAATTTCGCGTCTATCGTATCCGCGTTTTCGCCTGCTTTCGTCAGCTTGGCGAGAGTTGCTTGGGAACTTCATAAAGTCCTTTTTACCTCGCCTCATAGCAAATCCCTCTTCACGGCAACTCCTACAGAGCCCGACGAGATTGATCGACTTTACAATGGAATGATTGAAGCATTCAACATAGCTGCACACTTCCTCCAGGTGTAGGGATCGAAGCAACTCGACCGAAGTCTACAAGTTAAGTAATCCGTTACGACCGCCAAGCCCAATCCACCCATTTAACTATTTTTAAAATGGAAATCTGTGGGGCTGCTACTGGACCTACAAATGGGAATTCTATACTTAGCTGCCTTGGCTACTTATAACCATCATTAATACAACATCCCTACCACCTAGAATCCCGACATATCCATCCATTTAAAGTTATCGTAAATGGATCTAACGTCCATATTAAGTGGATTATGGCATAACATACAAAAATATGTGGCTGATATAAGTATGCCCTAGCCACTTGGCCGGCTTGGGGGGGGGGGGTTACCGGTGCTAGCTAGGGACCAGGTCAAGGTCCGGATCAGCATACGGACCAAGACGTAGTATGTATCTTTGCATACAAGATATTAGTAAAATGATGTACCTTCGGACATCCACGGGCATCCACCGGTGGCCATCCATATCGGGATTTTGCCGGGCTGCATACATATATTGTAAGATGGCGGTGGATGGCCGTTAATCCACTCTACAGGGGTGGTTGGTGGAGTGGATTGCGTTGCTTCGACCTCTGTACTTGGAGGTAACTTGGATAATACAGACTGGAATTATCGATAGAAAGATTGACTATGTCGTTTTCCATGTGAATTTGGGGGTCACCACATACATATTTCTCCACCTCAGAGTGTTTCGTAACCCCTTAGGAATGTATTTCTCTATCTTTGCTGTCACAGTTAGGCTGATCGCGAGGAAAGGTTGCATAGAGTGTGGAAAGTGTAAATTGTCATGGATAATTCGGGCTCTAGAGAGTGGTGACTAGAAAGCTCTATATATAGTGTGGGAGCCCCGCAACAACGTTCTTGTGGGGCAGTCTACAGTTCCCTGGGGCTTGATGACTAAGCAAGCGACCCCTATTCTGCGACATTTGCGTCTTGGTGACTTTATGCTATGCTACCTTGAGTAGACGACTTAACACCGTTCCCAGACATAGAATGATGTCCCTCTATGTCACCAATCTAAGCGCTGGCCTGGCCAGACTGACCAGCCTGACCAGAGCCACCACCTTTGTCGCCTCCGCTAATGCTGCCCTGGCCTTGCTCGCCACGGAGCATTCCAGCGGTGATGCCGATATCTCCTGCGGTAGCTGTGTCACGGAATCCCGCCTTGCGCAGTAGTTCCGCCAGGAAGTCACACCCATTCGGCTGTTCCCGAATGAACGCGATATCCGCGTCGACGATTGCTTGGCCCTTGGCCCGCAACTCCGCTTTTGTAGTCATGGTTTCGTCTAAGTTGTGATTCCAAGAGACATTAGTAATGACATGTAACTAAGAGAAGAAGACAAATTTGCTCACTTTGCGTTCTGTGAGGTTCTGGTATTTGGGTGATCGTCAAAGTACCCTTTAATGATCTGGAGATAATTAGAAATGGTTAATATAAACAAGAAGTAACAAGAGACTTACTTCTCCTATTGCTGAGTGTTGATCTCTAAATTGGGTGAACGATGACCAGTGATATATGCCTGTGGATTTTGTGTTCGTGGATGGTTGTTGTAGAAAGAAAAAGGTAGCATTGATCATGAGACTCCAGGTTTATATATTGTCAAGGCGGTGAGTGAGCCCGGTTGCTGATTTGAAAGTACAAAGGGAAGAGCCGGCAGAATATTACGCAGTCAACAATAAGAACGTGATATTATGTGATACCTGCCTCGATGACGTGGCGCCTTCGCCAGCAGCTCGGCTCTTGTAGCCGTCTTTTTCCTATGCTGTGATTCCCAGAGCATCAGTAACCGATAATAACGGGGAGCAACAGAAATCATACCTGCACTTCCTCTTAGGAGGATTATGCTGTAACGATCCTTCAATTGTGTCTATGACGGATTGTTTTGGGTACTTCGTATGAAGATAGGTTGAATACCCGTTGGATTCCGCATTAAGTAACCTGCCTTAAGGCTTGGGGACTTCACGTCTATATATACACAAGTGCCGGGATGCGTCCCGAGGCGAGGAGGTCGTCGGCGAACTTCCGGCACATCCGGTTTTCCTGGATGTCGTAGAACGAGTCGACGACCTTGAGGACTCGCCACTCGACCGGCCCGAGCTGGCCGAGGCGGTACAGCCCTCGCCGCGCAAGGGTCCGCGTCTTAGGTCTACGTCGTGGATGCGGGTGACGGCCGTTACGGCAGACCTCGCGCCCGTGAGATCGCGGTGGCCGACGGAGCTGGGATAGCTCTTTATTAACGACCAGTACTGCTGACAGAGCAGGAGGACGGCCTCGTCGTCGTCGTCGTCCGCTATTAGGCCTACGAACATGCTAGTTAGCGTAGACGGGCCGGGTGAACAGGACGCTAAGGCGTCGTTACCCCTATTCCACCACTTAGTAACATATGGTGGAGGCCATGTTATGATAAGGGAAAGAGGAAAGGAAATAGAAATCGGTGGAATGAATCTGCGGTTGGGCTGGTCGTATATATATTATATATTCCCATAGGCCGTCGGTATGAACGTTTTCATATCCCACCGATTTAACCTCCATAGATCAGATAGTTATCAGAAAGTTAACGTAAGTCCTTGCTCTCCTTTAAAGAAGCCCGCATCTGGAAAATATTGGTTTCCCTCCAAAAATGGTGACGTGTTACAGCAACAGGGATGACAAATCTCGCATTACGAAGTACGGATTAAAAGGTACAGAGAATGAATTAGATTGTTCAAGAAATATGTGCTCTCTGCCAGCGGTGACCTGTCTCGTCGCACAGTTCCCCTTAACACTAACGTGATATAATGAGGAAGCAATGCATTTTCCACCCGCAGGCATGCCCTGGTCACCACTGCCAGGAGCTCCGCCATCACCGCCGTTTCGCTGTCCTTTCCACCAATGTTGCCGGTAAAGTTGGACTTCCAGATGCCCGCTTGGTCGGGGGCGGGGTCAAGGCCAGAAAGGTAGGTCAAGATGTGGCCAGCAGTGGCCGTGTTACACATTCCCGTTGCAGCAGGAGTTCTGCGATCAAGTCTCAGCCGTTCTCTTGATGGTGGATGTGGCTTGATGATATCCTGGACTAATTTTCTTTGCTTTTTTCTCTTCTCTGCAAGGGACATCATCGTGAGAGGGCCCGGTGAGGCAACCCTTGGTGGCTGAAAGTAATGCGATTATGGCCTTGGTGATGACCAGTAATGGATAATATAAAAGAATAAGCGATAAAATACTTACAGCTATTGTTTCATTCTTTTTTTGTAAGGCATGTGGGAAACGTCAGTGTGTTGTAATAGGGAAGAAAGGCTGCATTAATGCATGGGGGCACCAGGCCTATACAACAATATTCTAGGCGGTGAACACCATTACTGATTTGAAGCCACCTAAAAAGAAGTACCGGTGGATGTTGCGTAGTAAATAATAGGAACGTGATAATATGTGAAGGTAACTTGATTGCATCCCTTGAAAGTGTAAGGGAAACCTATCTTTATGATCAGGAAGCAAAGACCACTGCTTATATTGGGCCGAGACTTCACTACAATTGTAGCTACATATACCTTGAGACATCTCAGTACATATGTATTGGGCAGGGTACTATGTAATAGGTTTGAATACGCTGGCAATATCAGGGTAGGTACCTAAACCTCCCCTGTGATCAGTCCCTGGGCCAATCGTCTCTTTAAGCTACGCGGCTACAATGCAGCTTATGTAAGATGGATACCGAAAGGGTACAATAACTATATAGCAGAAAGTCTCCGAGTGAAAAGTTATGCAGCTAAGGTAATTTGCTGTATGTCCTTATAGCGGACCATCATCAATGGGGTCAATGGGGGATAACAACAGGAGATAAACGGGCGGCGTTGTCCTGAACTCTGCATACATCTAGCAAGAACTACCGGGTGTTTATATCTCCCTAATTAGTTAAAAAAGAGTTTCCTACGGATCACAAACTTAAAGCGGTAGGGCATTGCATGCTAGTTTCCCCTACCCACATTGTTTGGCTATGGTGGGTACGCATATATAGTATATCTGGTCTATAGAAAAACTTGCCCCTTACTTTTTCAGAGCATTTTTTCTTTGGGAGGTCTACTAAGCTATCAAACATATGGACAAGCCGCTTCCTTTCTTACCAATTAAAGTCCCGCCTGAAATAGGGGTAGTTCTTCTGGGATCTATGATTGTGTGATGATTGTGACAGGTAAGCTACTAACGTCTAAGATTGCGAAGCTCTATTGCTTGGACTTCATCTTCGTAAAACACACCAGACCTCTAATTACTTCAAACTTTAGGGCCAAGGAGTTTGGCAAGAAGAGGTTCGCCTGCTTCCGCCGCTTTGCATCAAGTAGTACCATAAGGAAAGGAGATTAGAAACTGATTCATTACTTTCATTGTGTCGGCAGATGTGGACCTGTTGGACAAGCTTTAAGGTGGCCCCAGGATTGCTAGGACAAACGAGCAAACTGCATATATGTGGCTGCTCCCCACACCCCCAGTTGTAAATGAGGAACCTAGAAGAGCACCTTTAACTGAAGAATTGCAGCGATTCACACACACACACACTAAGACTCTTCCCCATGGAGCTTTTTAAGTCACTGGTCTAAAGAGTGTTACTATTTGCTGTGTCCTTTGGCTACTTAGTGATCATCTACTGTATTGTGCCCAGTTCTGCGTTTCCTCCATCTGTATATGTATCACTTACGGTCAGAGAACATGGCAAAGTACAGAGCAAAAGGCAGGAAAAGCGACCTAAAAGGTGGCCCGTAGCATCGGTAATGAATAGGTAAACATGATATTTCTTCCTAGCTACTCGACGGCGACCCTTCCTCTATATACACAAGAGGAAGCTTGTTGTAGGTCGCTAAGACCCAGAAAGGGGGGGGTTCGTACTATTTCCTGACACTTATTCTGAACGGTAACTAATTACACAAGGCATGGGTTGTGTCCAAAAAGTTCTAATGAATCAGTCAATATCTTAGTAGTTGTAGGTGCTTCTGAGAGACAAGCGATGTAGGATAACCAACCATTGCATAATACGTAGACTTATTTCACCATCCCCGTCGCTGGGGAGGAAGGATGGATGGAACATAGACCCGGCACCCTATCAATGGTGTTTGCACAATGATCTCTCTATGTCAGTCTTCTGTCTAAGCTCATCTAGTTATTTCAAAGCGGAATGGTTCTTAGGTATTGGAATGGACCAAAAGTGCTTTACAATCATTCACTGGTGCCTTCGAACGGGTAGGAGAAGGATGATCGGAACAGCCGTGACCGTCTCCACTCTTCTCTCTCGACCTTTTCCCCCTGCCTTGACAGTTTCCATTCCAGATAACTTGCCTCTCCCTGCGTCAACTTTATCTTGTCCCCCTCCAGCTTTTCGAAGAGCTTCCAGTCGTCTAATTGCGATGGCTTGGGGATCGTCGTGATGTCCTCGATTGGCTTCTGATCCGCAACCCTCTCGAGCGTCAGCTCTAAACGGTGAGTGTTTGTTTTGGAATCCAGTTTGGTTCCGTACTGTTTGATGATGTACCTAGAAGAATACTGTCAGGTGGGAATCTCATCAGTGTCTGGAAGCAAGAGGCTTACAGCCCATCGTATCTGGTCCCGGCTTGCGGAGCCCAGACGCTCTTGAGCGTGTACCCTCTGAGTATACGGATCTGTCGCCCAACCTGTGATATTAACGAAATGTGCATGTCTGACGCCTTCCCTTCCCGGGTGTATTTGATCGTCTTTCCGCTGAGAAGTTCTTCTTGGCCCGTCAACAGCGGCAATGCGAGCATCCCGTATCGACCTTTTGTGGGTTTCTCGAGGGAGTTGGAAACGATCCCGTCCCTCATGGCGCAAACGAGATTCAACCACCAGCTGATAGCCGTCAGTATAAGGCTTGTGAAATATCAAAGATATCACTGTTCTAACAACTCACTGGCCTGGTTCAAATTGAAGGTTACCCTCTAGCTCCGAGACAGGGTCACTGGCTGGCGTGCGCCACTTCCCGAGGTCATAGCCTAGTGCTGTTTCGAAGGAGACATCCTTCAACCTACTATCAAGCAACACCGCGCACCGGTGGTGGTCTAACATGAAGTACTGCTCCCGGAACCGTCGTCTCCAGGCGTGTCTCAAGCTCTTGGCATTCGAAATATCGACCCGGAACGCGAGCGATAATTCAGAGGCCAAGGTGGAACGTCTCAAGGACTCGGCGTACGCCAGGATTTCGGTCAATAGCTTGTCGAGTCGGGCATACTCGATCATGTCGAAATCTAATGTTGGATGTTTTCGTTCTTCGTCATTCAATGCCGTCTCTAGGAAGTTTCGAAGTTCTTCTGCCCTAGGACCGAGAGCCCTTTTGCCCTGGATCGATGCTCGAGCCGAGTCCGATAGGTTCAGTAGGGCTTCTTTATCCCAACTTTGCTTCGACGAGTCGCTTGAGTCGGCGGGATCTGGTGAGTGTGCTGTGCGATCTACGGTTAGCAACATAAAGCTGCGTTATATTGCAGCCCGACGGACCTCTTGGAGACGGCGACTTTCTAATAAAAGGCCGGGGGTTCGTCCCGTCGAGGCTGAAATGTCTAATGGTTGGACTCAGTACCTAGATTCTGGTCAGATGCCCTCACCATAAGTCTCTTAAAATAGCCACTACCTGGTTCATGATGATATCGCGCTGTCTAGTGAACAACGACCGGTCTGGTGCATCGTCACTTGATAGAAGCGGTCTAGGTTTCATCATCGGCCGTTCTCGTCGAGACCGTACGCTATGGTTGTGCCTCGCCAACCGCTCAAGGACACTCATATTGCCTGCGGTTATCTGCACAACTTAGACTTTTCCGTATATCTAGTCTCTGAGGTATCGTAGTTGGCCGAATTCAGGGAAACTCCCGCCCCCGGCTTGTGTCAGCATTCATGAGGTGGCTCTTGCGTGTAGGGTATTAACGAATTAAAGGATGTTAAAGCATAGTCGAAGATAGTTAAGAATCCGACCATGATGGACTACTTATCGAGACCTAAAAAAGATAAACCGAAATACAAAGGTCTCCAATATCATATGGTCCGCTGCCACGAAGGTGGCGACAAAGAGAAGTCGCCGCCATGAGAAGGGTCGGAGAACAAAGGAAATACCGTAGTTCGAGAAGGAGTTAACCAGCTTCCATCGAGTCTGGGATCTGGTCGCAGCTTCCACTAAGTATTGGCAGTCAACCAAACTATGTGCACGATCGACGGAAGCTACGTACAGATCCTCTATAAAGTCAATTAGACTACAGATATATATTTAGGTGGCAGGAGACATTGATGAGTGGAATAAAACGAAGACTCTAGAGCCCAGTAGAGTCACCAGGATGTCCTCATATCTAGCGGATACAATGATAATCTTTTGTCAAAGGGCACAGTAATGTACGCTGTGGCGTCGCAACCCTGATGGCTGCAGATTAAGTTCGTACCGGATTATCGTCTCCATCTGCTAGATTACCTGTGTCATCCTCAAACGGCTTCGCACCGAGCCTCGACCAAGCTTGTCCGGACCTAAGGGTAATATCCTTGTCCCTAACACGAAACAGGAGCTCCGAGTCGCCATCTCTGAGATAAGCAACAGAGTGCTGTAGACCCACCTGGGTTACTTGGAGTTAGCACGTCTTCCTTCCAAATCATGCATGAGTTTCGTGGAGTTCGGTTTGGATACGGAAGTTGCTTACAGTTAAGCCAATAGCCCCATCCGCAAAATGCGGGATGTACTCATACCTCGGCGCCTTGCCTTGAATCGCCAGGAGGACGTTCTCCGCAGCGATCGTACCTTGCCGCATGGCCGAGCGCGCGTTCGGGTTCTGCGTTCCTGTCTCGGCGACGTCGCCGCATGCGTATACGTTTGGAAAGGAGTCGTCTGTGATCTGTAGAGTCGATTTGACACGGATTTGGCCTGTTTCCAGGACCGAGTCCGGACTCAAATCTGCGAGGAGCTGTGAGGCTGGGCGCTGCCCAGTGCAATTTATCTGCCATTGCGAATCAGTCGAAACATCTCACTCAAAAGTTCAAGGCATCGCGCAGGTTCAGGGATGGGAGCTACTCACCAAGACATCGCATTCAACTCGTCTGCCGCTCTTGAGCGTCACGAAGCCACTTTTCGCGTCATGACCGACAACACGTTCACCCGTAATCACGTCGACTCCCAGCTCTCTGAGGCCGTCCATAGCAGCAGCTTGTAGCGCGGGTCCAAAACGATGCATAACTGCATCTCTCGAGTGAACGATCACGACTTTCTTCTCGGGATACTTGTCCTTCGCGTCTGTTGCTAGCTCGACGCCCGCCGCGCCGCCTCCGACCACTACTAGATTGCGCGCTTTTTCGATTTTCAGCTGCATGTCCTTGAGCTTCTGGATGCCATCCTTCTTTCCGTCCGCGTCCACACGGCTCGGCAAGCTATCCCCGCTACTGCCCGTTCCGGACCCGGTGGCCACGATGAGGAACTCGTAAGGTACTTCCTCGCCACTGCTGAGCCGCACCGAGTCGCGCGATGCAGAAACGACATGGTCTTGAGTCCAGCGAAGGACTCCAGGGCCGGCAGTCCCGAGATAGCCGCCATACGGTATAAACGCCTTGTCCTCATGGTCCTTGACCACGCAGAAGCGCGGCAGCACCCATGTGAAGTGGAAGTGGGAGTGCGGCTCAACAACGACCAGTCGGTAGTGGTTCCCCGGTAGAAAGGGCAAAGACTTAGCGAGGACGCGGGCAGCTGGGTAGCCGGCGAAAGAGGCGCCGACGATAACTATGTTGCGAACTTTGTCGTCGCCCCCTGAGACCTTAGTAGCAGAGGGTGAAATTCGGTATTTTAGATAATTCACACGAAGCAGAGCATTTCGATACAAGTCAGACAATCCAATGGAAATAGCGTAAGCCAGCACTCGTGTTATAAGAAGAGCTTTCCGCAGCATTTTCAGTATGTGCTTCGGTTAGACGGGCTGGAGAAGGGAAACGATCATGGAAGGAAATCATAGATAAATCGCTGGAGCGCGAGGATAAATACTAGCAAGCAATGAATCTTGTAGGAGCGAGGGCCGGCCATGAACCGAAGGATGAACCCTCATGGGAAAACCGGGCTTACGTTAGGTCGTAAGATCTGATAAGATTAGATGGAATCCCCAGTGCAGCCGCCATCAGGAATTTACTACGTCGTAAGAGTAAGTTAAACATCCTAGTCAGGTACTCCCGACTCATCCAACCTATTTGGGACTTAGCTTTTCTCATATAAATACAACACATTTTAATAAAGCCAATAAGATATCATTATATTTGCTAATACAACGGTTAGTCCTTCCGTCCTTCCTATGCCACCTGTCGGCAGCGATCACCTCTTAACACGGCTGCGTCATTCGGAAGCAATAATAACACCTTCATTCGGAAACAGTTAAACGGCGGAAGCATTCAGATAAGAACGCTAAGGATGTATATGCGTAATAAGGGCGCCTCCATGTATCCTTAAAGTTAATGGGAAGCTAGCAGCCAATTAGTATGGAGATTAACGTTGGTGTGGCTCTGAAGACTACCTGACAAGGATGTTTTTATTCGGCCTCTTACTCAGTACCGCTAATTGGGCAATGCTTCTGTGTTTGGCAAGGGGTTGAGCCCGAGGCCGAGGCGGATCGGGGCGGGGAACTCGGCTTCGGTGATAACATCTCGGAGGTTGAGGAAGCAGCTGATGAGCCACGTTCCGCTCGCCCCGGGTCAGATTGCATCTGTTATTCGGTTATGAACAGACATCATGCCTCTTATTACGATAGAGTACTATCTACCTTTAGGAAAAATTGGCTCATTCCCTTCATTTTCCATAGCTTGCTTAGCATTTTATGGAAAAGCCTGGACAACTGGGTCAAATCACTTTTGGACGGAAGCTTGCCTTAGCTGGCTGATCTAGAGTATGTAGCAACAACTTAGCCGAAACTTGCAGCGGCCAGTAAATTGAAAGTAGCCTCTTTAATAACAATAGGTGCTTCGAACTAGATCAATAAAGAAGCGCGTGAAGATATACGAGCTCCTTGGTGCAGCCCTGTGCACCTTCGATATCTTCCCATCCATTACAGTGCTCTTAATTTTGCAAACGGCATATCAGGTCGCCGGAATATTTTCTCAGTAGCACGCATTGTCTTATACTCTTCCGGCAGCTCTAGGAAATCCAAGTTCATAATCAGGAGGACGACGACGATACGGAACTCCATGGATGCGAGCTTTCGTCCTGATGTCACCGGCATAGAAATCGTTAGCCATTATTATTTAAGAGAAGAAGACATGGAAGGACAAGGGAGAAGCTCAGGTGTAGATGGTAAAATTACTTACCAGCACAGCCCCTGTAACCCCCACCAAATGCAAGCGATGGTAAAGCATAGGCATTGAATGTCTCCTTGCCCGTTTTCTCGTCTTTGACGAGCCATCTTCTCGGCTCAAAGCTCCCGAGGTCCCGGCCTGCATAGCCCTGAAGGCCATTTCCGAGCTTGTCTGCGGCGGCTTGGCTGCCGCGAGTTCGCTTTGACTCATCAACAGGAACAGGTGCGCGATTGACGTGAAAATTCATAAAGATCTCGGCGCCCTTCGGTATTCTGTAGCCTAATATATCTGTGTCTACCAATGCCTGGCGAAGACTGGCCTTCGCAGTACCGGCGAGCCGGAAACCCTCCTCACACACGCCGTCGAGATAGGGGATCTCGGTCCCGAGGATCTCCTCGACGGTTGGGGGATCAGGGCCGGGGAAGGCGGCCTTGAGGACTGCGCGCAGCTCAGCCTGGACGGCTGGGTAGGCTTCCATATATCTCACAAACCAGGTAAGGGCGTTGGCAGTGGAGTCGTGGCCCTAGGGGAAAGCGTTAGCCATAGTCTTTTACGGGTCTGGGCGGAGGACAAACTCCGACAAGCATAGCGAACATCTCATCGAGCATGTTCTGATCCTTGGCCGGATCGGTCGGGGCCTTTCTAGCCTTCTTCGATTCGAGGATCTGGCGCCGGAGAACGAAGTCCATCATACAAGTATCCAGCTCGCCAGCCTCCAGCTTGCCCATTTCAAGGCGCTGGAATCTGTCGACTGCCTTTCTCATAGCGCGGCCAATCTCAGCGCTGACAGTGGCTCGGAACTTGCGGTAGCGTGGAGTGTATGTCTCTAGCTTCTGGGCCCACTTCGGAACTGGACTATTGGAATTTCGCGCGATGGTCTGGCCGATGTAGGCCACTTCCTCCTTCAGAAAGCTCCCGCGAGGAAGGGGCTCCTCCAGGTCTTTACTGCTTCCAGCAATCTGATTCTGAAGCTTTTTGATCTCGTACCTCGTCACCCCGGGCTCCTCACCGACCACGGCAACCCAGATGGCATCTAGTGCTGCATTCTGGAAGTCCTCGTGGACGCTGAATGGCTGCTCCTTGTAGACAGTAGACGCCTTAAGCCGCCACAGCTCTAGCAGCTCGAGCGTCGCTTTGTAAATGTTGGGCGCGGCGGCCTTACGGAGGAAGTCAGCGCCCATGACATCGGCCCATAGGCGCTTTTGGGCCTTCAATTCGGGGGTCGCGTACTGGCTGAGCGAGGCGCGCGGAAACATGGGAGCGAAGATGTCCACAGACATGGGGGCCTTGTCGAACACCTTGTTGCGGCGGACAACGATATCCTCGATCTCCCGGGGGTCTTCTAGGATGATTAGGGGCTTGCGGAAGCCGGGGAACAGCAGCTGCGCGAGTGGCGTGCCCAGCTTCTGGGTGGTAATGGTGAAGACTGAATTAGAGAACTCATTGGTCGCGTGGATAACGGGCACCAAATCAGGAATGTCACCGGTAATACGGTTGGCTGATTGTTTGTTATACGGGATGCCTGGGTACGGCTTTGGGTAGAGCTTGCGCCAGGCCGCGATGATGAACGCAGCAAAGGACAGGCCGAGCAGACTGTAGAGAGTCATATTGCTGCGGGAAATCTGTTTCTGTGCGGCCTACGGCGGTGCATTCAGTTATCGCAGGTGAAGATAGCTGTAGAATGAAAAGGGAGGCAAGCGGGCTGGAACACTTGCTTCAGTATCAGTGCCGAAAGATACGCCCTGTTTGCACGGCTCGCACCGGCCTTCTAAACAGTTAATATACGCGACAACAAGGCGATCAACTATATGCGCATTGCATGCCTGCGGGCTATGCTGCCAAGTGGCGTCAGTAAGCGGCATGAAGGATGTGACACTAGGGACTGAAGTTGGTCGACTGTCTGCGCCTCGATCCACTCTGCCCATTCAGAATCAATCCACGAACGAATAGGATTGAGGGGTTGGCCCGATATTTACAGCCTCATAAAATGTACCAACGTGTCCAGCCCCCCTGAACTTGGCATATTAATTCTGGGACAAGTCAACCCATGGAGGTGATGGCCGCTGGTTTGATTGATCGCATAGCCGCAAGTTCTAATCTGGGTGGCCATCATGCATCTCTACGGCATCAATTGTTGGGCAGCGATTCCCGCTGCCTTCACTTCCCACTTCCGTGCTTTTATTATCTATTACCTACTCTCCTCATTCTGACACGCCTTCGCCACGTATTCGCTCATTCCCCACTGGCACAGCATTTGCCCCAGGTATGGCCGGCGTACGACTGATCAGTCGTGGGTCCGGCCCTGCGCTTATATACAAAGCGGCGGGACATGATTATCGAAGGGTCAAAAGGGTCGCGCAGGGGCAATTTCAGCTTCTCTACCGGAAAGAAGCACATTGTCAGCCTCGGCGGTCTTTGACGGAAAAGGATATTCTACGAGTCTAGATAGCTCTGCTTTGCGGCAAGGTAATTTTGTCTTATTCTTATACACCTCGGAGTCCTAGGTCTTCGGAGTGTTGATTTCTGCTCACAGCTTCGTCGAGCTCTTCACCGCGAACAAAAACAAGGGTAAAGGGCTACCGGCTTCACAGAACTACCACTATGGCCCAAGCAGTTTCAAACGAACACATGCATCCACCATAGCTAATTAAACTGATATGTAACTACAAAGTCCCAAAGTTATGCAGCGAGGAAGGATTTGCCATGGTATCTATTTGCCTTTGTCATAGCTATTCTCTATCATCAGAATCATGATATCTGGATCACAACCGCGGGCAGAAGGAGCTGCGTAGGGTCTTCGGCACGGACGCCCATATGTTTCGAGCGCTTTGTGGCCGACAGGGGAGATCCAGAGCCTACCGTTCCGTTTTGGAGTTCCTGCTCTACAACTTTCCATACAGACCATTTATGCCTCGGCCGAGAGTTCGAGCAATCGCTCCTCTGTTGCCTTATCTGTCTCGCCTTCGTAGTACTTATCTAGGACCTCCTTGAAGAGTTCCTCCTTCCTGCCAGAAGCCCACCAGAACAGAGTCATGCACGACTTCAGCTTCTCCATGTCGGTGGTGCTCCCCATCAGTATCTTAACGCTCTTGTGGCGCGCGTCCCAGTCCAGAACCGCCTGCGTGATCTCGCGCAGTCGGGCGCCGAGGACCTCGTGGGCAAGGTACTCCTTTGCTGCTTTCATTGAGGGGATCGCGTACGTCTTGGACATATCCGACATGCCGAGCCCGGAGATCTGTGGGGAAATGTACCAGACGCAATTCGACGTCTTCTTCCCATCCCGCATCTCGCCTAGTGCAATGCTATACATACGCCTCTGCGCAGCCAAGAAGAGTTTAGTATCGAGGCACTCGTTGGCTCTCGTGTTGGCGCTGTAGGCGCTTGCATTTGTGTTGGCGTTGGCTTGATTAGAGTTCCGGGAAGACATTTTTGCGTTCCTTTGACGTAAGAGTAAAGTATGCAAGGTATCTTAAAGCTCCAATGGTCTGATTACAGAGGTATTTGTTAGCAGTTTGATAATGGGTCTGCGTTTGCTGTTGGGTCGACCTTGCAGATTGTCGCTTCTTGAGGCTTGCCCGTTTCATTTACATCCAAAGCGAACAAGCGATTGTTCAAGATCACAAAGACGCCGCCTTGAACGGAAACAATTGGCTGGTTGCCAGTCTGGACAACTTGGTGTGCAGATGATAGGGAAATCTGTTTCCTCATCTCTTAATTGTTTTGCTGTTGTTGAAGCGCTAGGTCCTGCTATCGAACAGCCAGGGTTAATTAATCTATCTTTAAGATCTAGTGATTCATTGCTATGGCGAGGGATTACGGGAGTCAACGTGGTCCTTCCTAATCAACCTCCGCGTATAAGCATAATGAGTAAGCGGTAAGATTGATGGACTCGTTTTAACGTCAAAAGACATCCAAAGCTGGCGGACTTGTGAATGACCAGGTTGGGGTTGATTGAGTCTTATGTGGCGTGGGTTTATTATTGCACCCACACGGAAGAAGCTCACGCTTTCCGTAGTTACACTTATAGGTTCCAACCAGATGGGCTCGAGGTAGGCACGGAGGAGCTGATGACGAAAAAAGACGATGGTCCAACCGAGTATTGGATGTAAAGACCCCCGAGTGGATAGTGATGTTATTACACATCCAAACCAAGAGAGTGGTATGACATCCCCAAACAGAGTTGCAAAGCCAAGCCACCCACAGATACAATAAGGAAGGTACACGCACCGAAGGGAGAACGAGAAAAGAAACAATAGGTGAATTGGCCCGCTCGATTGTAGCAGAACAATGGGCAGTGCAGCAACAACCTTTTATCGGACTTCTCAAATCATCACATGGCGTGCTTATATACCTAGGTACACAACACAACACCAAGAAAACTCATTAATGCTTTCTCTCTCACGATATATTCACATACGGGGTCATCATGGGACAGACCGTCTCATCTGCTCGGGGCCTTGGCCGTCACGGTAACCATGCCAATGCGATTACCTGCAGCCTACAAGATACCTGCCCCATCCTGCGAATGCCTTGCGAAATCATTTTCGCAATTCTAGGATACTTACCACCCGAAGCCGTTGGCTGCTTCGCCCTTACGTGCAAGCCGTTGTTGTTACTCTCCTTCCCGTTTGTGTTGGGCATCTTCAGCCCGGTAACCGGCGGGTCCAATAGAGCAGCGCTGTTGCTCCTCCTGGAGAAAGATACCGCCGCCCACTTCTACTGTCATTAGTGTAACTGGCCGCACTGCTTTCGAAAAGCAACGAGCGATTTGAGGCTATCGCACATCTTGTAATATCGAGAATAGGGGAGCTGCGTACGAGTGGCGGCCGCACGACGACGAGGCAGGCATAGGTGGCGCCCATGTCCATCATGATGCCAGACAAAACACTTAACCAGGCCCTTAACAGCTCAATTCAAGCCCGCAAGATGCTGTGCATTGCGCCAAGGTAATGGGTAAGACATCATTGAATACAGGAATCTATCTGAACGGGTAAAAGATAAGGTGAATGGCTAGAGACACAGATACTTGGACGGAAAAGTACGTAGAATGTCTTTGCACCGCACGGTTGTCGAGCAGTCACACTATATGATGGCTACCTGTGAATTATGTCAAAGATAGGTTGAATACCTGTCAGATATAGGGAACATCAGTTGTACTGTATTGCATGAGTAAGTTGCAGGTACTTTAAAACGCGCACTGTACTTTAATATAGTCTAGCCACGGAACATATACGTTCAGATCAGAGGGAATAGGGGCCGACTGCGTAAAGACCTTCGGCGAAAAGCAGTCACACATTTACCAACAAGCTTGCTCGTAGCTGGTGTATGGCTGTGTCCTTTAGCCACGATAATATCTTTCATCAGAATGATACTGCTGAATGTTTCTGGCTTCATGTTAGTATAAGTTAACTGATAATATATGCTCGAAAGAGAGCTATAATAATCATGCTGCTCAACTACACAATAATATTATCAGGGGAGCATAGTAAAAAGTCAACCCCATCACAGATCAGAGGACGGCATGCAAATTACGAGTTTGATGGTCGGAGCTGTTGTCATGCCGCGCATGTATAGCCAACATCGTCTCATACAAGCCCTGATATATACATACATACTGATTCAAAGAACAGTCAACAATCATGCTCTTCGCCCCAGAATCAGTGCCCTGACGACAGCTTCAGGGCCCTGAGCTCTTTGTTCTTCTTGGTCGATGCCTATGCCTTGGGCATTCTTTCTGTCTTATATCTCTTGAAATGATAATCGCATTTTCGACATCGGTCCCCAATTACCTTTGACCCAGCTGGCAGGGCCACGCCACAAGAGACGTTGACACATGTAAGAGTGGCGAATTTTTCACGTTCGTCCTCCAGCTGTTGCTTCATCTTTTCACATGCTTCTCGTTGTCTTTCCTCGCCGGGGTGAATTCTGGGTATGTTCAGAGCAACCATGGCATCTACCTTTACTCAATTGGCCGGTAGGGGGCAGAATGATGCCGCAATTCGGATTGACGCATTTCTTCTCCTGGGCAGTCGGAAGAGATCCAGATTCTCTCTTGCGCTTCTTTGTTCCACTGCCATTTCCGTCTTTGCGGAGCTTTTTCGCTTCCCGTTGCTTGAGCAAACTCGATTGTATGCTGGCGTCAAAACAACTTTGGCACCTCTTTCTTCCTGTCATTGTAGGCGCAGGGCAATCCAGACACGTCGGCTTCGGTTTACGTTTGCGAAACCTGATACGCTCGAAAGCAAGGTAGCAACTGTGACACCTGCCCATCCCTTTCGACCTCGGCTTACCACAATCGACACAAATGTATACGGCTTGGGCCTTCCATTCTTCTCGCATCATCGCTACTCGTTGATCCTCTCCTATCTCTTCTTGCGAAGGGGCTGGGCTTTGGGGCGGTGCATCTTTCTTGATGCAATCCGAGCATTTTCTTGCAGTTGCGAGCCTAGGTCCCCCACATTTTATGCATGTTAGCGGGATTTGCGTCCGATACTGTTGTTTCGAATCAAAGTGTCGGGTCTCCACTTAGCTTCTGGATCACACACCTTTTTTTGTATGGGCCCCTTCAGAACGTGTCAGATATAGGGGACGTCAGTTGTGTTGTATTCGATCATTCGTTGCAGGTGCTCTAAAACGCGCACTGCACTTTAATGCAATCTAGCCACGGAACATATATGTTCCGATCAGAGGGAAACTCTCCGGATATGGGGTGCTAGCGCACCCCCCTACTAGCTAACACACCCCTTAACGCCTAGAAGTAATTACGGCGTTAATCGTCACCCTTTACCACTTTCTAACGCCACAATTATCCATTTTACCTCTTTTCTGGTAATTAAATCCTTTTAATTAAATAAATTTTTATTTAAAATAACTTTTTAAATTTTTTTTCGTTAATTTAAAATTTTTATAATATTTATTAATTTTAATTATTTTTTAAAATATTTAAAAAAATTTTATAATAATATTTTAATTAATTTATTAATTAATATATTATTTATAAATATATAATTTATATTAATTAAATTTTTATTTTTATTTTTCGAAATTAATAATTATATATATTTACGTATTATAATTTTATTTATAAAAATATAACGTTAATATTAATAAATTATTATATTATATATTTAATAATTTTATATTTTAACCAATTTTTAAATTTTTAATTAATCGAAAAATAAATAATTTTTTTTATTTACTTTACGTAAAAAATAATAATTTTATTTCTGTTATTAAATTAATTATTATATTTTATTTATTCGTTCGTTATTTTATTATTTTTTTAAATAATTTTGTAACGTAAATTTAATTTTTTTTTCGATCGATCGTATTATTCGTAAAAAAAATTATTTTAAATATTTATCGAATTTTCGTTACCGAAGTATAACGTAAAAGTTTTAATTTTAATTAAATATAATATAATTCGATTAATATATATATAATATACGTTATTAAGGTTTATATTAAATTATATAAATCAGAATATTATAAAAAATATATCGGGTCGTATATTAATTATAACGTATAAAATAAAACCGATTTTTATAATATTTATTTATAAAACTTAAATAAATTAAATTAAAATTTAATAATAATTTAACGTTAATTATTAAAGTTTTTAAAAAATTATTTAAATCTTTTTAAAAATTAAACTAATTAATTTATTTATAAAATCGGATTAAGATAATTATAATTTTTTGTTAAATTCTTTTTTAATTATTTCGATCTTAAAAAATTATTATAAAATTTTACCTTTTATAAAAATATACCGTTTTTATATTTATTAAATTAATTAATTAATAAGGTTTAATACTTTTTATTATACGTAACGATAATATTATTAACATTAAAAAATAAATAATACTTTTTAATAAATAAAATAAAATAATTCTTAAAAAACGGAATTAAATTTTAAATCTTTAAACGTACTGGTAAAATCTTTTTATTAAAAAAAAATTCTTTTATTTTGTATAATACCTTTATAATTAATAACTTTTTATTACGTTATGAATATTTTAAAAATATTTTTATATATATTTTATAAGGTAAAGTTACGTTAACGAAAACGTTTATAATATTATATTATTTAAATTTAAGGTCGAATTTAACCGTAATAATAATTAAGGCCCGAAAAAACCTTTTAATTAATATAAATACGTATATATTTTTATAAATATTTTTAAATTACTAATTATTTCATATAATATAACGGGCCTTATATTTTAAAATTAATTATATTTATTAAACTTATAAAGCCATATTTATATATACCTTAAAACTTGTTTTTTTTAATAAAAAATTAATTAATAATTTTCCAAAATTTAATTTTTTATAATTTTACAAATTCGTTTTTAATTTTATAAAATAATTTCCTTTATAAGTATATATTTAACTTTTTATAACCTTATAACAGTAACGGTAAATTTTGCTTATATATTTAATTTAACGATTTAAATAACGTTTTTATTTCCTTTAAATTTTTGTAATTTACCGGCCGGTTATTAATTATCGGTATAAAAAAGATTAACCGTTTTATATTAAAAGTAACTTTTTATACTTTATAATCGTTTCGAATAATATTATTTCTGGACGGAATATACGAGAAATTTACGTTTTTAATTTATAAAATATTTATATTTTTTTACCGTTATATTAGGTTAAATATTTTAATAAAAACTTAAAGTTATTTTTATTTTTTCCGTCGGTATAATAATCGTAATTATTATTAAAATAAACGTTAATAATAATAATAATTTAAAAAACGAAAATGGTTCGATTATAACGGTCGTTTAAAAATAATTAATTTTATACGAATAAATTTATTTTTTATTATTCCGTACTTTTTCTTAAATAGTTATATTATTTTAAAGTTATTCTTTTTACCTAGTTAGTAATTAAATTATTCCGTTTAAATTTTATATATATATATAAGGTAATTATTAGTTTAATTAAATATTTTTATTTATCGGAATAATTATTATAATCTTTTTTTATAACGTATAAAAAGTTATTTTTTAAGTTTTTAATATTATTAAAAAAATAATCTTTTTATTAAATTATATATTTCGAATAATAATAATTTTATTAATTCATAAATTTTAAATTTCGTAAATATATATAAATTAATAACCGTCGAAATAATTAATTTATATTTTAAGATTTAATTTAAAGTTTTTATTTTTTATGGCAGCCGTTATTATAATATAAGCTATATAACCGTATATTTATAAATAAGCTTATTAAAACTTTCGATTAAATATTATAACGCCGTTTTTATATACTAGGTAAATATAATAAATTTCGTATAAATTTTATCCAAAAATATATTTATAAGTCCGGTTATATAAATATATTATAACTTTAAAAATATATATAATTAAGAACGAAATTAATTTAACGTTATTCCGTATCGTAATTATTTTCTTTATAATTATATTTTTTAAACGTTTTATATTTTCGTTTTAAATTTAGGTATACGGTATTAAAGGTTGAAATTTAATATTAAAAGGAAATAATTAAAACATATTCCGAAATTAATAATTTTTTAAAGTTTTATTATAGTATTTAATTATTTACGGAAAAACCTTATTTTAATTTTTTAAAACTTTTTAAAAATATTAAAACGTCACGATTAATATAATTTACTTTCGATTTTTAAAGTAAATATTTTAAATCAAACTTAAATATTTCTCGATAATAAATATAACGTATTTATATCCTTTAAAATCTTTTTCGAAATTTATAAAATCGGTGGTAATTTGTTATTTTAAGCGGAACGTTTTTTTTAAACTTATAGCGTATTTTTTTAACCTTTATTTTATTATATATTTAATATTTGATTATTATAAAATCCTTTAGGCGGATATTTTTAATATAAAATTATAATTAAGTAATTATTTCGGGCTTTAAGTATTTTAATTTTAGGTATTATATCGTACCGTTACCGGTTTGCGGTAATTTCATTATATATAAATTAATGTTTTTTTTATAAGTAATTAAGGTTATATAAAATATTATTACGTTAATATTTCCGATAACGAATTAATTAAATTTATTTATTGATATAATTATTCTTTAATTAACTTTATTTCAAATAAAATTATAATTTTTCCGGTTATTTTATTAATATTTCTTTTTTCCGAAATTATCGGAATAATACCAAGTTATATACGAAACTTTTGTAATAAATAATATCGTATAAACGTAACGTTTTTAAGTTTATAAAATTTTAAAATAATATATTTATTTTTTTATATCCTTTAATCGGAACGAAATTTTTTCTTACGTATATTTTATTACCTTATACGGTTAATTTAAAATTTAAAAACTTGTTATAAAATTAAAAATATATAT
Organism: Monosporascus sp. MG133; assembly: GCA_004155925.1. NCBI lineage: Eukaryota > Fungi > Ascomycota > Sordariomycetes > Xylariales > Monosporascus > Monosporascus sp. MG133. The sequence continues at coordinate 210,000 of QJNX01000020.1, read as the reverse complement.
CGTAAATTTTGAATCTAAAATAAATAAATTCCTTAAAAAATAAAATAAAACGTTTATAACGTTACGTTAATTAATAATTAGGAAATATATTAAAATTCTTTTTATTTTTAAAATGTTTTTTATCGGATTTTTGTATAATTATCTTTTTTATACTTTTTATAAACGATTAACTTTTTCCTTTAAAGATTAATTAACAATAAATTATTAATAAATTAAGTTTATTATTTCGTTATTAAAACGGAAATTAATTAAAGTTTTATTAAAAAATACATAAATGTATTAACGTAATATATAATAAGGGTTTAAATACGCCTTATAACGCGTACCTTAAAGATTTAATTCCTTACGTTTTCGTTTATTAACGTTTCGGTTTATATTAAAATTTTTACGATTATCTTATTTCTGTTTTCGTTTAAGGGTTTTATTTTACGGTTAACGGTTAATTAAATCTTATTTAATTAAAATTATCTTAATTGACAAAATTTACGGAAATTCCAGAAGATATTAAAAACGTTATTTTAATACTTCGTAATATAAATAAGAAATAAATTATAACCTAATAATCCAAAAAGATTAGCTGCTATATTTTAATAATTAATTATACGGTTATTACTTTTATTATTATTATTTAAAAAGTTATTATCTAGGTTTCCGCGATAGAAACTAAAGTTATATATAGGTCGTTAACTTATATAATCTCCGTTTTCGTTTTTGGAATACCGTATCGTTATCCTTAAACTATTATTTTTTATCATTTCACGATTTATTCGTTTAATTGTTTTATTAATTTCGAAACTTACTTTAATCGTTTATAATATTTCCATTAAATATTCATTATAAGTTTGCTATCGTATATTTTACCGTATTTAATTAATTTAGCATATTATTTTCGTAAGTTTCTTTTAAAAGAAAATTTATTTTTTAATTATTAAAGATATAAATTCTAAAATTTCTTTCGTAAAATCGTTAATATTTTTACGGAAATTTTCGTACTTTCGGTCCTTATAAATATATACCGTAAAGTTCTAAATATAAATTTACTTATTTTCGGTCGTTATCTTAAAGATATTTATCAGGTAACCTGTTCGATCGGCCTTTTCGACGTATATTGTTTCGGAAAATATTCTGGTCGTTCGTTTATTTACGTTATTAAGCGAAATTTTTTTTTCGGATAAAAAGTTATATTAGGTTTTATAAGTTTAATAAGATATAAAATATCTTAAATATGATCGATATAATTCCAAATATCAAACGCGTACGTTTTGAATTAAAATTCGCCTTTAAAGCGATCCCAGTTCTTAAGTTCCTTATGAATAATTAAGAACGTTAACGGTACGGTCGTTATTATTATTATTAATATATAACCTATATCGTATTAATAATAATTAATTAATTAATATATACGCGAATTAAGTAAATAAGACTTTTAATTATTAGATATAAAAAACGTTAGTTATATTATATTCGATTATTCGTTACGGGTGCTTTAAAACGCGCACTGCATTTTAATGTTACAGTACAGGAACAGGGGTTCCTGTCTTGAAGAAACCAGCCTTTGGAGCCTAGCGCAGGCTCCAGGCGGCTAAACTTCGGTTAAGGAAAAGCCAAGCTTTTCCTGCCAGGAACTAAGTGATCTAGGTGATCTAGGTGATCTGCCAGATTATATAGATCATATAAATCCCAGGTATACTTATTAAAATTCGGGATGGATATATAATAATCGGTTTTCTTTATAAATAGTACTTATTTTAGTTTCGCTTTTTAATTATTAATTTAAGCTTTTTATTAAAGGTAATTATACCGTTTTTTAATTAAAGAAAAAGTTTATAAATTTTTTCAAAGAACATTTTATTTATTACGTTATTATTATTTATAAATTAAGAATTTTTATTTCGGATATTACTTATACTTTTAAGTAAATATATAATAAGTTCGTTATATTTTAATAACTTTTTAATTAATAACTAACAAATAATGTAAGATTTAATTAAATATAAGCTTTTTTAAATTCGGTAAAAATAATATTATAAAACGACGTTTAATAAATAAACAGTATATTCGATTGCCGTTATTAATTAATAAAAAATTAATAACCGGATTAAATAATTTACCCCTTATCGAAAAAGTTTTTTAATTAATCGATAATATGGTATTTATAATTACCAGAGCTAAGGGTTTAAAAGAATTTTTTTTTAATAGTAATCTGCCCTTATCCTTAAAAAAATTATTAAAGTTTAGCTTAAAAAATCCGATTAAAAAAAAAGAAAAGGAACCAGATATAGGAGTTAAAAAAGGAAAAAAAAAAGGGAACTTATAATTAATAAACGATTAGATTTTATGGCCGAAAAAATTATAAGATTTAAAAAGGAAAACGTTATATTCGTCCGGTAGTTTAAGAAAAAAGATTTTTGCATCCTTTTTTGAAATTATTTTTCGTTTAAAAAACCCCGCCCTTTTTTTATTTGGTCGAAATTAAAAAGGAATTATACCTTTTTCTGCCTATTATGAAATGTTTGATATTAAAGGTTATAAGTTAATTACTTTTAAACCTTATAATGGATTTATTAATATGGAAGCATTTTTGGCTAAGGTTAAATTTTACCTTAAATGGTACGAAAGTTTTTTAACAGAGGAATATTAAAAAATGATATCTATTTCGTAATTATTAGCCGGAAAAATGCTTAATTAATTCGAACTTATCCTTAAGGATTATTTAACAAAATACTTTAACGATTGCTTAAATATTATTAATTATATTTTTAATAATTATGATAACTTTAAAAAATAAATGCGGGCCTTATACGGAAATATAAATAAATAATAATATGTAATTAAATAAATGCATAAGTTTAAGTAAATTACGTTAGCTGCCGAATATACGATAAAGTTTAACCGTTTCGTAATTATTTTTAAAGTTTTATAGGATATATTCATTTTTTATAACGGCCCAAAAGAGCAGGTTAAGGATAAAATATTTCGGGTACTTAAAATAGGCCTTTTTTAAAAATTATATAAATAAAGTTATTATTACCAACCGACGTATTTTTAATCGGTACCTTAAAAAGAAAAAAACCGGCAGATAAAATGATAATAAACGTTTTAATAATAAGAAAAAAATTAAGGATAGATTCTAAAAGGAAGTTAATATTATTTTAACGGAATTTAAGAAAGATAAATTTAAAGTTAAATGTTTTAATTATAACAAAAAAAGTTATTTTAAAAACGAATATTATTTTTAAGCGAAAAAAGGGAACTTTTAAAAAGAAAAGATCCCTTAGCCTAAGAAAAAGGTTTGCGCGGCCGAATAAGATATAGATAGCGAAAAAAAAGGATAAAAAAAAATAAACCTTACTTCCGCCGATTAAGAATTCATAATTATTACGACCAGCAAAGTTAAAAATAACGATCCAGCTTATAAAAATTAGGCCATTTGCAAAAGTATTACGGTTAGAGTTTATAAATATTATCCAGGACGAATATCCTTTAAGGTAATTATTGCGCTAGAATATATTTGCTACCTTAATATATAAAAATATAAAATATACGATTAAGACGGTTAATTACTAAAAGATTTCGATAGTTATAAATAGTTATCCTTTAAGTACTATATTTTTCCTGAATATATAATATACCCCAAACCAGCAGATAATTATAATTATCTTATCCATTAACGAATTAAAAAGGATAACGACTTTTGGCCAGAATATAACGAGGAAACACTTACAAAACCAGACGATAAATGCAGATGTATAAAAATTCCCCGATAGCCAAATTACCCTAGGTTTTGTTACCTATATCCTGAATCAAAATAAAGTCGGAAGGTTATAACGTAAGGATATTTATGTTATTTATTAATATTATATAAGAAATACGAACTTCTGGTTATGGAAGTACCCCTTTTAAAGGTTTACCTTTTTGACTTAATAATTCGCAAAATATAAAATTTAAGAAAGAGTGAGGAAAAAAAATAATTATTTTTAAATACCAGTTCGGTAATACAAAATAGTTTAAATGTATAAAAGATTATTATATTAAGCATGCGGCTAGAAAAATTTGCGAATGGAAACGTTTTTTAACCCTTAAGGTATACCAATTAAAAAATTATAAAGGTTTTCGAAAATAAGGTATTAAGAAGCCCTTATATACAAAACCTTATATAAAGCAAAAAAAGAATCTCGAAGTTAAATCAAAATTCTTATTTATTATGGAAACAAAATATTTAATGCCATAATTAACTTTAAAGCAGAAAGAAATTTTATTTTTTAAGGTAATTAAAAAATACTAAATCCTTTAAAAATATAAGCCGTAATTATATAAGCTACGAATAGTTAATAAAAGTTTATTTATTTATAATAACGGCCGAATTTTTCGAAAAAAAAAATTTCGTAATTTAAATATAAAAATATTTAAAACGGATTATTTTCGACATTACTGATATTTTAAGATACGATATTATTTTTAAAATACCACAATTTTATTCTAATAATTTATGGATTAAATAAAAAAATTAAACATTTTTATGGGATAATTTTAAAGAAAAGTTTTATAAAATTTATTACATAATTAAAAAAATTAAAGTTTTTAACCTAATGGTAACAGTATTTTTTAAGTAATAATAATTTAAAAAGTTATTTAAAAAATAAACCCGAAAAGAATTACTTAATTATAATTAATAAAATTATAAAATTTCCATTAAAAAACAATATTATTTAAAGCTTTATTAAATTTATTACATAAATATTAAAAAAATTAAAACCTTTTAAAAGAATTTTCACCGAAACCTTAAAAAAAGTTATATTTAAAAATCCGAATTATTTATAAGATATTCCGTTATAATAATACCAAAAAATAAAGGATAGCAAAATTAAAATCGATAAAAATAAAAATCTAATATACCGATAAATATATAAATATCGACAATTAAATAATATTATTATTAAAAATAAATATCCCTTAATATTAATAAATATTATAAAGAAAAATATTAATAAGATTAAATAATTTAAAACTTTAAACTTATTACATAATTATTATTTAATTCGAATAATTAAAAGCGAAAAATAAAAAACCGCCTTTAAGATTATTTATAAACATTATAAATATAAAATTATACCATAAGGCTTAATTAATACTTTAACCAGCTTTTAATATATACTTATTATTATTTTACGGAAATTTTTAAATAAATTTATTTTCGTTTATTTAAACGATATTTTTATTTATTTAAAAATTTTAAAGGAATATAAAAAGTATATCGCTTAAGTACTAAAAGCTTTTTAAAAAAACTAACCTATTAATAAACGTTAAAAAAACGTTTTATATACCTAAAAATTAATTTTTTTTAAATTTTATTATTATTCCGAAACAAATTCAAATCTAAAATTTTAAAATAAAAATTATTAAAAACTGGTTAATTCTTAATAAAGCTGTTATTATTAACATTTATTAATTTTTAAGATTTATTAATTACGTACGATTTTTAATTTAAAATTACGGCAAATTTACCAGCCCTTTAACCAAACTTATTACTAAAAAATATGTTAAAAAAGAGTTTAAATTTTCCGAAATAAAAAAATTTTTAAAAAAAAAAATTAAGGGTAAAATTATTAACGGCCCGGTAATTAAATTACCAAATTATAATAAAAAAAAACTTAAAATAAACGTTTTAAATTATAACTTTAAAATAATTTTTAAATAATTAAAAGTAATAAAAAATAATATCTAATAACGTATTTTTTTAAAGTTTTTAAAAATACAAAACTTAAATATTTTATTTATAATAAGGAATTATTAACGATTATTTTAATACTTAAAAAATAAAAACCGTTTTTTAATAGAACTAAAAAATGATTCGATATTTATTTAAACCATATAAATTTTATTCGATTTATAATAACCCAAAAATTAAATAAATACCATAAAAATTAAATAATTTTCCTATCCAAATTTAACTTTAAAATTTACTATATTAAAGGCAAAAAAAATATCCAAACGGATATTTTAAACCGAAAAGAAAATTATAATTTAAAAATCTCCAAGCGGCATATATAAATATTATACCGTAAAAACGATAAAATAGTATAATTATATATAACTTTAAAATAACTTATTCCAAAAAAATTAAAAAAATTAAATAATTAAAAGGAAATAATAAAAACTATTTATTATTTCGCGGCAAAATTTATGTCCCCTACTAATAACCAAAAAAATTCGTTAAAAATTTTTACGAAAACCTTTTATATAAATACCAAAAATATTTAAAACTATTAAACGGCTCCAAAAAAATATAACTTTCTAAAACTATACTAAATAATTAAACAAATAATCAAAAATTATAACATTTGTAACAAAATAAAGATAACCCGTTATAAGCCGTATAAATTATTATAACTTATAAATATATTTAATAAAATATAAAATCCATAACTTAAAATTTTATGATTAATTTTTTTATATCAAAAAACCTTATTACCGGAATCGAATATAATATAATATAAATAATTATTAATAGATATATTAATTATAAGTACTTTTTACCTTTTAAAAGAATTATAACGGCAAAATAATTAATTTATGCTTTTATTCGATATTATTTCGATAAACATAAAATATTAAAAAAAAAATATTTTTAATCGAAACAAACTTTTTATATCCAAATTTGGTATTAACTTTTTTAAGCAGATTAATATTAAGCTTAAGTTTTCGATAACATATTATTTTTAAACAAATAATCGAACAAAACGATTAAATTAAATCTTAAAATAATACTTTCGAAATTACGTTAATTATTAATAAAATAATTAAGTTAAACTTTTACTATTTACGTAAATAATTTATAATACGTTCGTTAATAAAAATATAAGTATATTACCTTATATAATTATATATAAATATAACGTAATAATTTAATAACCAAAATAATTAATACGTAAAATATTAATTATTATTACCATAATTTTACGAATAAAAATAATAATAACAAAAATTAAAATAATATAAACGAAATTTTAAACCGAATTATAATTTTTGCAGCAAAAAATGGCCTAATATTATAATAATAATAAAAATTCAAGAACAAATTTTAGCAAAAAAAACAAAATTTACTTATTACGTTAAAACCAAAACGTAACGTTAAACTTTTCTTAAATTAAAACGAAAAAATCTAACAATAAACTTAATTTTAAAAATTAATTATAAATTATTATTACCCAAAACCATAAAAATATATTTATATTTCATATTTCCTTATTAAAACCAACGCTAAAGGACGTTCCGTTTAAAAAAAATTTCGAAATCGAAAAAAATAATAACAAATACGAAATCGAAAAAATATTAAACTTTAAAATAATTAAAAACAAAATTTAATATTTAATTAAATAAATAAATTATTTTTTTAAAAATAACATATAAAAACCATTTAAGTACCTAACGAATACGATGGACCTAGTTAAAAACTTTTATTAGTAAAATCCTAACCGACCGTTTCTAATACGGCTAAAGTCGTAAATAATAACGGTCCCCCGCCCAAATCCAAACTTTCGGCGTTTTACCTTAAGGAAATAAACGCTTTTATTATAATATTTATTTTAAAGGTAAGTTACGCTTATTCCGCCTTTATGTAACGTTAATTCTTTTTTACCTTTTTTTTAATTTTCCTATTAATCCCGTTCAAATTTTTCTTTTAAAATAACGACGGCCTTTTTTTTCAAAATATTTTACTGGAAACGTAATCGTTTTAAATAATTAAAAAAAATAATTAAAACATTTTTTACCTTACGTTAATTTTTTTGTAAATAATTATATTCCTTTTTAATTTTCGCTAAAAAATTTATTTTTAATACGTTATACGCCAAACGTTAATAACGAATATGATAGTTACAACTTGGAATACCTATTACGTAAAAATACTTAATTTCTTTAAAATAAATACAGTTTAAATAAAAGATAATTTTTGAACCAAACTTTTCGATATTCTTTACGCGGATAATACGAAAGTTTTGTTAATATAAACGCGGTTTTCTTTTTCCTTTTTTTTTTTCAAAACGTAATTTGTTATAATAAAGTTAACCGAAAGGAACTTAAAAACCTTTTTTATTAAAACAAAAAAGTTACCTACGGTTCTTATCTTTAAATTAAAAAATTTTAAAAAAATAAATAATATTATAATATAAAAACAAGGGTTTTTGTCTTAAAAAAACCAGCCTTTAAAACCTAACGCAGGCTTTAAGCGGCTAAATTTCGGTCAAAGAAAAGCTTGGCTTTTCCTACCAAAAATTAAATAATCTAAGTAATTTGGGTAATTTGCCAGATTATATAGATTATATAAATCCCAGGTATACTTATTAAAATTCGGGATAGATATATAACAATTAGTTTCCTTTATAAATAATACTTATTTTAATTTCGTTCCTTAGTTATTAATCTAAACTTTTAACCAAAGGTAACTGTACCGTTCTCTAGTTAAGGAAAGAATCTGCAAATCTCTTTAACGAACACCCCATTCATTACGTTATTATTACCTGCAAATCAAGAACCCCCATTTCGGATATTGCTTATACCTCCAGGTGGATGCATGACAGGTTCGTTACATTTAATGCCATCTAGCTACGGAACATATATATTCCGATCAGAAAGAAACTTTCCGGATATGGGGTGCTAGCGCACCCCCCGGCTAGCTGATAAAACGCATATAAGCCTTCGACAGCAATATAATAATAATAATAACAATAACTAAAGCCTTCCGTATAAATAAATTTTTCGATTTACAATATTTCGAGGCGTCGGAAACGCGTATTATCCTTAATCCGAAAACGAAATACGGAGAACGTTTTATTACGTTATGAAAATATAATTTATTAACTTTTTTTTCCGAAAACGATTATATTAACGAAAAACCTTCGACCTTATTCGATATTAAAATACGTATAATTAAACGTCTTTTTATAAAAAATATAAATTATTATTATAAAAAAACGTTAAAATTATTTCCTTAAACATTTAATATACGTATTATATATTATTACGTATTATTTTATTAGGCATTATTTTATTACGTATTACTTTAATTAATTAACGTTAATGTTACAATACAGGAACAGGGGTTCCTGTCTTAGAGAAACCGGCCTTTAGGGCTTAGCATAGGCTCCAGGCGGCTAAACTTCGGTAAAAGAAAAGCTTAGCTTTCCTTACTAAAACCAAAATAATTTAGGTAATCTAAATAATTTAACCAAATCACCTAGATCATATAAATCCCAGGCATATTTATTAAAATTCGAAATAAATATATAACGAACTGTTTCTTTTATAAATAGTGCCTATTTAATTTCGTTTTTTAGCTATTAATCTAAGCTTTTAACTAAAAGTAACTATACCGTTTTTTAGTTAAAGAAAAAATCCGCAAATCTTTTTAACAAATACCTTATTTATTATACTATTGTTACCTACAAATTAAAAACCCCCATTTTAAATACTACTTATACCTCCGGATAAATATATAATAGGTTTGTTACATTTTAATAACTTCTTAATTAATAAATAATAAATAATTTAAGGCCTAATAAAGCATAAGTTTTTTTAAATTTAATAAAAACGATATTATAAAATAACGTTTAATAAACAAACAGTATATTCGATCCCCGTAATTAATTAATAAAAAATTAATAACCGGATTACATAATTTACCCCCTATTAAAGAAATTCTTTAATTAATCGATAATATAATACTTATAACTACCAGAACTAAAAACTTAAAAAAATCTTCTTCTTCTTAATAATAATCTACCCTTGCCCCTAAAAAAATTATCGAAATCCAGCTTAAAAAATCCGACTAAAAACAAAAAAAAAAAACAAAGCATAAAAATTAAAAAAAAAGGAAAAAAAGCTTACGATTAATAAACGACTGGACCTTATGGCCGAAAAAGTTATAAATTTCAAAAGAAAAAACGCCAAACTTACCCGGCAGCTTAAGAAAAAAACTTCTGCACCTTTTTTTGGAACCATTTTTCGTTTAAAAACACCAGTACCCCCCTTATTTAATCGAAACCAAAAAGGAACTATACCCCTTCCTACCTACCATAAAATACCTAACATTAAAGGCTATAAACCAATTATTCCCAAACCTTATAATAAATCCATTAATATAAAAAAATTCCTAATTAAGGCTAAATTTTACCTTAAGTAATACGAAAGTTTTTTAACGGAAAATTATTAAAAGATAATAATTATCTTTTAATTATTTACTGGAAAAATGTTAGATTAATTCGAACCTATTTTTAAAAATTATTTAATAAACTTCCTTAACGATTAATTAAATATTATTAATTACATTTTTAATAGTTACAATAATTTTAAAAAACGAATATAAACTTTATACGGCAATATGAACAAATAATAATATATAATTAAATAAATGCATAAATTTAAGCAAACTATTTTAGTAACTAAATATACGATTAAATTTAACCGACTTATATCCATTTTTAAACTTTTATAAGATATATTATTTTTCTATTATTACGACAGCCTAAAAAAATAAATTAAGGATAAAGTGTTTAAGGTACTTAAAATAAATCCCTTTAAAAATTATATAAACAAAATTATTATTACCGACCAACGTATTTTTAATCGATACCTTAAGAAAAAAAATACCGGGAAACGAAATAGTAATAAACGCCTTAATAACGGCAAAAAAACAAAAAACAAATCCCAAAAAAAGCTAATACCGTTTTAACGGAATTTAAAAAAAAAATAAGTTTAAAGTTAAATATTTTAATTATAACAAAAAGGGCTATTTTAAAAGCAAATATTATTTTTCAGCGAAAAAAGGAAATTTTTAAAAAAGAAAAATTCCATAACCTAAAAAAAAAAAATCCGTACGGCCGAACGATATATAAATAACGAAGAAAAAGATAAAAGAAAATAAATCTTACTTCCGCCGATCAGGAATTTATTATTATTACGACCAACAAGATTAAAAATAACGACCCAGATTATAAGAATTATGCCATTTACAAATATTATCCAGAATAAATAACCTTTAAAATAACTATTACGTTAAAATATACTTATTACCTTAATACATAAAAATATAAAATATATAACTAAAACGGTTAATTACGAAAAAATTTCGGTAACCATAAATAATTATTCTCGGAACATAATATTTTTCCAAAATGCATAATATACCTAAAACTTTTAACGGATAATTATAAATTCTTATACTTTATTACTTATTATAATTATAACTATCTTATTTACCAACAAACTAAGGAAAATAACGGCTTTTGGCCAAAATATAACGAAAAAATATTTACCGAACTAAATAATAAATATAAATGCATAAAAACCCCCTAATAGCCAAATTACCCTAAATCTTATTACCTATATCCTAAATCAAAACAAAATCGGAAAATTATAATATAAGGATACTTATATTATTTACTAATATTATATAATATATACGAACTTTTAGCTATAAAAGTACCTTTTTCAGAAATCTACCTTTTTAACCTTATAATTCGTAAAACATAAAATCTAAAAAAAGCAAAAAAAAAAAAAAAATAATTATCTTTAAATACCAATTTAGTAACAGAAAATAGTTTAAGTATATAAAGAACCATTATACCAAACATGCAGCCAGGAAAATACGCGAATAAAAACGTTTTTTAACTCCTAAAACATATCCGTCGAAAGATTACAAAAACCTTCGAAAATAAAATACCAAAAAACTCCTACATATAAAACTTTATATAAGGCAAAAAAAAAAGAAAAAGAAAATACGGAATCAAATCAAAATTCTAATTTATTATGGAAACAAAATATTTAACGTCATAATTAACTCCGGAACAAAAAAGATTTTTATCTCCCCTAAAGTAACCGAAAGATACTAAATCCCTTAAAAATATAAGTAATAATTATATAAATTACGTACAATTAATAAAAACTTATTTACTTACGATAACGGCCGAATTTTCCGAAAAGTTAAAAAGTTTGTAATTTAAATATAAAAATATTTAAAACGGATTACCTTTAATATTACCGACATTTTAGGATACGATCTTATTTTAAAAATACCATAGTTCCGTTTTAATAATTTACGGATTAATTAAAAAAATAAACGTTTTTATAAAATCTATTATATAATTAAAAAAGCCAGAATTTTTGACCTTATAATAATAATATCCCTTAAATATCGACGGTTCAAAAAATTATTTAAAAAACGAACCCGAAAAGAATTACCTAACCATAATTAATACAATTATAAAATTTCCATTAAAAAAAATACTATTCGAAATTTTATTAAATTTATTATATAAACCTTAAAAAAAATTAAAACTTTTTAAAAGAATTTTTAACGAAACCTTAAAAAAAAGTTATATTTAAAAATTTAAATTATTTATAAAGTATTTAATAATAATAATACCAAAAATAAAAATTTAATATAGTAATAAATATATAATTATCGATAACTAAATAATATTATTATTAAAAATAAATATTTTTTAACGGGAATAAATATTATAAAAACAATATTAATAAAATTAATTAATTTATAACCTTAAATTTACCAAATAATTATTACTTAATTTAAATAATAATAAAAAAATAAAAAACAATTTTTAAAATTATTTATAAATATTATAAATATAAAATTATATCATAAAACTTAACTAATACCCTAATTAACTTTTAACATATATTTATTATTATTTTACGAATATTCCTAAACAAAATTATTTTTATTTACTTAAAAACTTTAAAAAAATATAAAGAATATATCGCTTAAATACTGGAAACTTTTAAAAAAAGCTAACCTACTAATAATCGCCGAAAAAAAAGTTTAATATACCCAAAAACTAAATTTTCTAAATTTTACCATTACCTCCGGACAAATTTAAATCCAAAATTTTAAATTAAAAATTATCAAAAATTATTTGATCCCTAAAAGAATTATTATTATTAATATCCATAAATTTTTGAAATTTATTAACTATATATAACCTTTAATCCAAAACTACGGCAAACTTATTAGCCCCCTAATTAAACTTATTACCAAAAAGTACTTTAAAAAAAATTCGAACTTCGAAAAAAAATAAAAAAAACCTTTCTAAAAATTAAGGATAAAATTATTAACGCTCCGGTAATTAAATTACCAAATTATAATAAAAGAAAATAACTTAAAATAAACGCTTTAAATTACGTTTTTAAAATAATTTTAAAGTAACAAAAAGATAATAAAAAATAATAGCTAATTACGTATTTTTTAAAAATTTTTAAAAACGCAAAACTTAAATATTTTATTTACGATAAAAAATTATTAATAATTATTTTAATTCTTAAAAAATAAAAGTTATTCCTTAATAAAACTAAAAAATTATTTAATATTTATTTAAATTACAAAAACTTTATTCGATTTATAATTACCCAAAAATTAAATAGTCGCCATAAAAATTAAATAATTTTTTTATTTAAATTTAACTTTAAAATTTATTATATTAAAAATAAAAAAAATATTTAGCCGGATATTTTAAACCGAAAAAATATTTTAATTTAAAAATTTCCAAACGATATGTATAAAAATTATATCGTAAGGATAAAAAGATAATATAGTTATATATAACCCTAAAATAATTAATTCCGGAAAAATTAACTGAAATTTAAAAGTTTTTATAATTTAAAAAAATTTAAAAAAATTAAATAACTTAAAAAATATAACAAAAACTAATTATTATTCCGTAATTAAATTTATATCGTTTATTAATAACAAAATAAATTCGTTAAAGAATTTTACGAAAATCTTTTATATAAATAACAAAAAATATTTAAAATAATTAAACGATTTTAAAAAAATATCACTTTTTAAAATTTTGCTAAATAATTAAATAAATAATTAAAAATTATAACGTTTATAATAAAATTAAAACAGTTTATTATAAACCGTATAACTTATTATAACTTATAAATATACCTAATAAAATATAAAATATTATAAGTTAAAATTTTATTATTAATTTCCTTATATCGAAAAACCCCGTTATTAAAATCGAATACGATACGATATAAATAATCGTTAATAAATTTATTAAATATAAGTATTTTTTACCTTTTAAAAGAACCATAAAAATAAAATAATTAATTTACGTTTTTATCTGATATTAATTTAATAAAGATAAAATATAAAAAAAAATTATTTTTAATCGAAATAAACTTTTTATATCCAAATTCGGTATTACTTTCTTTAAGTAAATTAATATTAAACTTAAGTTTTTAATAACTTATTACCTTTAAACAAATAATTAAATAAAACGATTAAATTAAACTTTAAAATAATATTTTTAAAGCTATATTAATTATTAATAAAATAATTTATAACATATTTGTTAACGAAAATATAAACGTATTATTTTATATAGTTATATATAAATACGACGAAATACTTAAACGATCCGAATAATTAATACGTAAAATATTAATTATTATCGCCATAATTTTATAAATAAAAATAATAATAACAAAAATCAAAATAATATAAATTAGATATTAAATTAAATTATAATTTTTGTAACAAAAAATAATTTAATATTATAATAAGAAAAAAATTAAAGGATTAATTTTAACGACAGGAAATAAAATTTATTTATTACGCTAAAAATAAAACGTAACATTAAACCTTTCTTAAATTAAAATAAAAAAGTTTAATGATAAACTTAATTTTAAAAATTTAATCCGTTTAAAATCGAAAAAGTTATTTTAAAAACTAACTACAAATTATTATTACTTAAAATTATAAAAATATACCTTATATTTTATATTTCCTTATTAAAATTAACCTTCAAAAACGTCCCGCTTAAAAAAAACTTTAAAATTAAAAAAGATAATAATAAATATAAAATTAAAAGGATATTAAATTTTAAAATAATTAAAAACAAAATCCAATACTTAATTAAATAAATAAATTACTTACTTAAAAATAATATATAAATATTACTTAAACATTTAATAAATACGATAAACCTAATTAAAAACTTTTACCGACAAAATTTTTACCGACCGTTTCCAATACGGTTAAGGTCGTAAACGATAACGGTTCCTTACCTAAATCTAAATTTTTGGTATTTTATCCGAAAAAAGTAAACGCCTTTATTATAATATTTATCTTAAAAATAAATTACGCTTATTTTACCTTCATATAATAATATTTTTTTTCCATCCTTTCTTAATTTTCCCGTTAATTCCGTTCGGATCCCTTTTTTAAAATAACGACAACCTTTTTTTTAAAACGTCTTATTTAAAACGTAATCGTTTTAATCGATTAACGAATTCCTTTATTTTCTTTTTAGCAAACTTTTAATACGTAACCAAAATATCCTTCATCTTAAGTTACTTTTTTTGCAAACGGTTATATTTCTTTTTAATTTTCGGTAAAAAATTTATTTTTAATACGTTATACGTTAAACGTTAACGACCAATATAATAATTACAGCTTGAAATACCCACTACGTAAAAATAATCGGTTTTTTTAAAATAAGTATAATTCGAACAAAAGTTAATTTTTAAGCTAAACTTTTTAATATTTTCTGCATAAATAACACGAAATTTTTGCTAGAATAATCGCGGTTTTTTTTTTCTTTTTCAATTCGACTTATTATAATAAAGTTAACTAAAAAATTATAAAAAAACCCCTTTAACAAAATAAAAAAGTTACTTACGGTTTTTAACTTTAAGACAAAAATCCTGAAAAAAAAGGAAATAATATTATAATATAAGAATAAAGGTTTTTATTTTGAAAAACCGGCCTTTAAGGCCTAACGTAAGCTCCAGGCGGCTAAACTTCGGTAAAAAAAAAAGCTTAATTTTCCTTGCCAAAATTAAAGTAATTTAAATAATCTAAATAATTTAACCAAATTATCTAGATTATATAAATCCCAGGCATACTTATTAAAATTTAAAATGGATATATAACGAACGGTTTCCTTTATAGATAATACTTATTTAATTTCGTTCTTTAGCTATTAATTTAAACTTTTAACCAAAAGTAACTGCACCGTTTTTTAATTAAAGAAAAAGTCCGCAAATCTTTTTAACGAACACCTTATTTATTATGCTATTATTACCTACAAATCAAAAACCCCCATTTCGGATACTGCTTATATCTCCAGATGGATATATAACAGGTTCGTTACAGTTAATTATATAAAAATTATTAAAAAATTTAATTTATATATCTGATTTATATTTCGATATAATATAATAATTCTTCGCTAATTATTACGATATATACGTATTTATTTTTACGATTTTAAAATATTTAAAAAACTATTAACTAAAATGATAAAAAGTTAAAAATTAAAGTTATATAAACGGACTCGGGATAACGGACGTAATATTTTTATGCTATTATTAAATATATTTCGGATATGTTTATTTTCGAAAATAAATCGGATATTAATAAACATAATATTAATTATCGTTATCGTTAAATACTTAAAAGTTTTGTTTTTCTTGTACGGTAAATTTTTAAATAAAACCGTTACTTTAATATATTACCGGCAATGATTATTAACGGGTTATTAATTATAAAAACTTACTTTATAAAAAAGAAAATGTTGCCGTTAATAAACCCATTTCCTAAGCCATATTCCGTAATAATAATAAATAACGTTAGTTTTTATTTTTTAGACAAAATATATGTAATATGCGAAAGAATTAAGATAAAATTATAGTATTTTCTTTTATATTTATTTAATTTTAACCTTATTAAAACGTTTTTCCGTAACCTTAAAGCTTATATTTATCGTTACGTTAAATATACGTTTAATAAATTTCCTAATAATAAAGGATTCGGGTTATTTTTTATAGATTATTATAAACGGCTTAAATAACCGACGGAAAAAAAAGTAAGGGCCACTTTAAAACGGCATACGTAGGTTAAGATTTAATTAATTAATTAATATATAATAAAAAAGTAACGTATTAAATTATTATTAAAACCTTTTCCGTATTAAATATTCGTATTGTATCTTTTTAAGCCTTTTTTTTAAGTAACGTTATTTTAAGGGATTAATTACGCCGTTTATTATATTCTTTTTTATTTTAATCACACGTAACTTTAAAGCGGTAACGACGGTAAGCTTCGGATTATTTTGTTATATATATAAGCGTTAAAAAATAATTAAGGTTGGAAAAGATTTATAAAAAGGTTATATCGTAAATAAAGCGTTAATATATTAAAAGTACGGATATTAATATACGTTATAATACTATTATAACTCTTTTATTAAATAATAAAATCTTTTAAAACGCGTTATTGTTTTAACGTTAGGTTAATTAAAAACGGTATACCGTTATTTAATGAATATAAAGGATTTATATTAAAAAGTATTTCGCTTTTTTATACGTATTATTAATAAAAATATTAATTAAAAATAAACTTTTTTTTATTATTATTTTATATATGCTTTAAAAACCTAGGTTTCATGTACTAATATTAAGATTTTTGTAAGTAATAATATTATAACGCAAAACAATGCTTATCTTTAATTACTATTTTTATGAAATAACTTATTCGATTACAAATAAAATAATATTTTCGGGTTTTCGAAAGAGTTTTTAAATTTAAGCGCGTCTCGTATACGATTCAACGTATAATTAAAGGGCCTAAAAATTTCCCATTTAATCCCTTCAGATATAAACCATTCGTTAAAATAATAACGTATTTATTAAAACGGAATATTATTATTTCGTAAGGTATTATATAAATACTGAACTTTTTTTCCGTTACCGCTATAAGCTATTACGAATCTTTTACATACGTTTTAAAATAATTTATCGGTATTCGTAGCATCGGAAATAAAAGGCGAAAAATTATAAAGAAATAAGTCGAAAAAACTATTATTTATTCGCGTTAAATAATATAACATAAAAGGTAATTATTAATCGTTATATTCGTTCGTTATAACCGTTAAATTGGAAAAGATTTAAAAGGTTTAAGTAATTAAATAATTTTATTATAAAATATATCCCGTTAAAAATTATTATTTGTTAACTTAAAATCTATTAGTTACCATATTTAAAAAACCTTTTCCGAAATAATTATTTTTAATATTTATGTTATTATTATTACTGTTATTTTTACGTTTTAAAGGCCTAACTTTCGGAAGCTTTAAAGGTTAGCTTACTTCGTACCATTTTTTTATACTTTTAAATCCCGTATCCGCCGCGCTTTTTTTATAAAGTTCGTTATATTACTTAATCGAAGGCGTTTTATATATAACGTTCTGTTGGTTAATATCGTTATATTAGCGAACGAACTGTCGGAGTGTTATATTATAATAACGAATACCGTTTTTGATTTAATATATTTAAGGGTTAACGTTTTTATAATTAGGGTAATATTTGTTTTTTTTTTATATTTGAACGTAATCGATAAGATTTTATAAACTTTAAAGCCTTTATCGAATTCGGCCAGTATACCGGAAGTGGGTATGGACGGGTGTTTCGTAATAGGTTTTCGACCTGTTATAAGAGTTGTTAATAAAGGGTCCCTAAGAGTTATAAGCGTAAGTGTTTCTGTAACGCTTATAACGCTTATAATACCACGGTTTCGGAGAGCCTTAATAAAACGATTATCTTTAATGTAGGTTAATTATTACGGAATATAATTATTATAAAGTGACGAGCGTTAGCGTTATATAAAAAAGGTTTTTCGGTTTATTACGTTATTAAAGGGTTTAGGAATAAGGTCGGATTAAAGTTAAAAGATTTTTAATTAATGGTTAAAATTATATATAAAGTTTAAAAAAGGATTTTATTATTATATTTCGTTATATTAATAATAATTTTATTAATTTTATTAACTTTAAAAATACCGTATAATAGTATTTTAAAAAGTTATAATATAATTAATAATATAAATAACGTTCCGTATTTTATTAAATTATTCCTTTAACGGTTTACCGTTAATAATAACCTTAAAAACGTTAAAAAACTGCGTACGTATATTAAGAGGTATAAGTTCGAAAGTTTTAATAAAAATATCATTATTCGAAACGGTTTCGTTTTCGGAAAAAAAGTTTTAAAAGGGTAATTTTAAAAAGTTCGTATTAAAAAGTTTTATTTTCGAAAGATTTATTATCCGTAACTTTAAAGGCGTTCTTTTTATATATATATATATCCGTAACGTTTTTAATTTTAAATTTTTTAAAGGCGTTTTTTATATTTCTTTTTATATCCGTAATAACCTTAATTTCGGATTTTGTAAAGTTTTTAATATCGGGAATAATTATTTATTATTTATTTTTATTTTTATTTTTATTTTTCCGAACGGTTTTCGGAACGGTTCGTATAACGGCTGACTGGCTTAACCAATTATTAAACTCTAGTCGTACGGTTTATGTTAGCAGTAATATTGTGGAAATCTAGGTAATAAACTGAAGGTATAATTACGTTTGGTAATAACAGATATTAAAAGTAATTTAAGTAACCAAATTATATTATAAGTTGGTATTATTTAAATTATAAAAAAATAACGAACTTATATATATTACTTTTGGCTTAAGGTATTTAAACGGTTTAAATTTTTAAGTTCGTTAAAACTTTTAAGCTTATCGTAAGCTTAAAGGGCTTAAAACGTTAAAGCCTTTAAAACCTTTAAGGCAGTTACGTAATCCGGGACCTACGTCGGAAATAAATCTTAAACTTTCCGACCGTTTATTTTCAGACCAAACTTTTAAGTTATAATACGATTTTCTTTTTCCGGAATTTTTACCTTTAAAAATTAATTTATTTGTCGTATTTATTTAATATATAATTTCCATTTTTATATATTACTTTTAAATCGTTTTTAAACGTTATATTTAACCGTATTAAAAAATAAAAAATATTTAAAAGTAATAACGTTTTAATTTTATTATATCCTTTTATATTTCGTATTTTCGTTATAAACTTAAACGAAAGGTTTATAAAACTTATTCCGACTTTAAGAAATATTTTTGTTATATCGAATATAGTAGTTTTTATAATTTATTTAGTTTTTTTATTTTTAAACATTAACGATTTTTAAATAAAAGAATGGTTAAAACGCGAAAAAAAAATAAACGAGAAAGCTTTTTCGTTCCGCTATTAATAAATGAAACCGTTTTTAAAAATAACGTAAGGTTTTATGCCGTTAGGGAATTAAAATATTACGTCGTAATATTTAAGGTATGGAGACGATAAAAAAGTTTAAACGATTAAAAAAAACGTAATAATAATTAAAAACCGAATTAATTATTTCCGTATAAGCCGTTCTTTTTGTTAATTAATTATTAAATTAGAACTTATTTAACCTTAATACTCCCGATATTATTAATAAAAACTTTTTAATAAACGTTAAATTCCCGTAAAAATTTCCGTAGGTTTCCATATATTTTCTAACTTTGGGTAATCCTTTTATTTAACCAGGTATTACCGTTTGCCGTTCTCCTTTCTAATATTAAAATTATTTTTAACCTTTTATATTAATACGTTTTTTATTACCTTCTTTTTTTATCCCGTATAAATTTAAATTATGTCCGCCGTTAATTCCAATAAGGACATAAAAAAACGGGGTAAAACTTAATTTTAAGGAAATAATTTTAATTAGTAATTATTTTTTGAAATTATTTTCGTAACTTTATACGGTTTAATATACTTAAAATCGAACTTTTTATTTGGTCGTTTAATTTAAATGTTTTTAGTAATTAAATAAATTTTTTTTCTTTTAAAAAGTTAATCTTTTTAACCCTTTTTAATTATAATATTTTTGTATTTAAATACGTACGAATTTAATTTTTTTTTTATTGCCGTATATAACTATTTAAATTATTTTAATATTAATTAAACCTTTTTCTTATAAATCTCGGTAAACGTTTAATATAAAACCAAAATTAACGTTAATTAATATTATTTTAATACTTTCGTAATAATTTATATTATATGCTAACTGGGCTATTAATAACTTTTCGACTTAATTATTTTATTTATAATTACCGTAATACCGTAAGTAAGTTTTAAATATTTAATTAATTTGTTTTATTTAACTATCCGTTTATAATTTAAAAGCGCTCAAAAACTTATATTTCAGGCCTAATTATACCATAAAACGTTACTAAAATTTTAAAATAAATATAGTACCTTTATTGGATACGATCTTTATCGTAAGTCCATATATATTAATAAGGTATTTAAAAAAAACATACGTTAATTATTCCGCGTTTATATTTTCGCTAAACGGCAAAAAATGAAAAGGATTTATAAATCGATTTACGATTATAAAAATGTTATCGTAATATATACCCGTTACTAGATTTTTTAATAATAATAATTTAATGATAAAATTAAAAAAAACTAAATCTTATAATCGTTTTGCGACTGATAATAGTTATAATTTTCCGTATGGTTTATAACGTTATACCTTAATTTTGTTATATAAATCGCATCTTTATAAAACCTTCTTCACTATTATTTTCATTTTCGGGAAATAATATATACGTTATAATCGTTCTAAAAATTTTTAAACTTTAGGGTATCTATATAATTAGTATTCGTATATTTCGCGTATCAGTTTTTTTTAATATTTTTCTGGCACTTAAATTTTGTCGGTTTTCTTTTTTCTGGTAATTAGTCATTATATTACTAGATTTCTTTGATATAAATCAAATATTATCTTTCTAATTATTACGATTTGTTGTAATTTTATATATCCTTTTTTCGTTAATTCGAATACCTGCTATAGGATTTTAAGGATTCTTTTTTTTAAGTTTGGTCGTTTATTAAAAACGTTTACTTTGTTATTTTTTAATCTTTTTTTATAAATAATAACGAAATTATCGTTTTATTAACTTTCGGATGGTAATAAACCGGGTAAAGTTCTTATAGTTTATATATACCTTAACCTGATAGAAATATTCTTTAAGGTAATATTTAAATTTTTTAAAAAGTATTAATAATAACTAAAAGTTTTTTATTTAAGATAACGTAATTTAATTTAGCTCCTTTTCATTTATAAAAATAAAATATAATAAGGTATATATTACCTTAATTATCTTTATATCCGATTATTACGTTTAATATATAATCCCAAATATCGGTCTTTAGTCTTACAGGGTAATTTAAATTATATATAATTAATATTAGCTTATTAATAATTATATCTTTAATTTTTTAAAAAATCTTTTTTATTTCGGTTATTTATTAGAACTTAATTTTTTTTAATTAGGTTAAATAGGGGTATCGTAATTTTGTTAAAATTACGAATAAACTTCCGGTAGTACTTAACGAATTTAAAGAAAACCTGTATTTCGGTAATTATAATAAGTACTTTTTACTTTTAAATTATTATTAATTTTTTAAAGTTTATCTTAATATATCCGAAGGTAATTACGTATCTAAAATACGGTATTTTTTGTTTATGGAATTCGTTTTATTCGGCGTTAATTAAGAAATTAACGTTTTATAGAACCTAAAAGATTTATGGGCGTATTTTTTATATTTCTTTTTCGAATTTAAGTAAATAAAAATATTATCGACATAATAAATAATAAAAATATGGAAATATTTACGTATTACGTAATTAATTATCTTTTAGAATGTTACAGGTACGTTAATAAACCTAAACGGTATTATTAAATATTTATATAACTCGTATTTAGTTTTAAAAAATATTTTTGTTCGTTTTCTGGCTTAATACGAATTAAATTATATCCGTTTCGTAAGTTTAAAATAATAAATTATTTAGCTTTATAAAAGTAAATTTTTATTTTAATAATTAAAAGTAAAAATATGCGATTTTTAACCGTAATATCGTTTAATTATTAGTAGTCGAATATTTGCTGTAACTTTTTATTTTTTTTTTGGGAATGAAAAATGTAAGGTATTTTGCCGGTAACTTAAAACGTTTAATATATTTTTTACGTAATTTATCTTTAAAGTATTTTCGTAATACGTACAGTTTTTATTAATTTAAATTATATATAAGATAAAAAATAATCGTTTTGTTATCCTTTAAAATTATTTCGTAATTTTATTTATTATATTTTAATAATCCTATTTCGACTTATTTCTTAAAAAGTTATTCGTATTTATAATATTATAATAATATTTTAATTATCTTTCTGATTTTAAAGGTTAATATTATAAATTATTATTTATTTTATATAATCGTATTTTAATTATAGTAATAATACGGCGTATATATTTATTTCGTCCCTTTTTTTATATATATCGTATTCCTTTAGGTAATAAAATTTTTATTATATTTTTATACTTATATTTACCGTCGTCGTCGTCCGTTAAATAATAATAGTAAAATTTAAATCTTTCTTATTAATGGAAAATAAAATAAACTTTATCTAATTAACTTCTTAATCGATTAAGGAATTATATTAATATAATTATTTTTTGCTAAGGATTATATCGTAATTCCGTATTAAAATAATATCGAAATTAATAATTTATTTTCGTCTTTAAATATAAATTTCGAAATAACTAATTTCGCGGTTAATTTATCCGTTATTATAAGTAAATTTAATACCTTTTACATTTTTAATTTCGTAAAGTTCGGCTTTATCCTTTTTTAACAAATATAATTCGTTAATTACTTCCGGTTTAATATAACTCGGGTCGGTTTTATAATTTATTATAACGGTATATTATTTTTTTTCTTAATTCGTATTTTAATTATAATAAAACAAATTTTATCCTTTTTATTATTATACATAAAGCTTTTATAAAAATATATATTAATTCCTTTTACTTTTATTACCCTGTAACTTTCTTATAAATAACGTTCATTTTTAGGCCTATT
The DNA here is from genome assembly GCA_004155925.1 of Monosporascus sp. MG133. NCBI lineage: Eukaryota > Fungi > Ascomycota > Sordariomycetes > Xylariales > Monosporascus > Monosporascus sp. MG133. Next base: position 186,179 of record QJNX01000020.1, on the reverse strand, counting down.
TTTAATCTTTTAATACGTTTCTAGTTTTTTTAGTTAATTTTTTAGATTTCTTTTAGTTATCTTTTTTAATGTCGTAATTAAGTTTCGAATTTAAGGAACTGTACGTAAAATTCTTTTCGTCGAATGTATATCGACTTTTCTAGATAATATTCCTGTTATTACTGGACGTTATATTACGCTATATCTTTTTCGCGTTCCTGGACTTTGTTCTTTAATTCGCGCTTTTCGTTAGGTTTTTTAGTAAATAATAACCTAAAACGTAAATTATAAATAACTTTTCGTAAGGTTTTTATAACGGTTTAATATATTTATTTATTTTATTTTATAATTATATTATTCGTAATAGTATATAAGGTTTTATTCGAAGTAATATTTTCCTTTTAGCCAGCTTTTTAATGCCGCGATAACGTCGATATCGTTTTATATAGCCATAGTTTATAAGTACTTATACCATCTTTGGTTCTTAAAGTTACTTCTAGCTTAGGTATAAAAATCGAATCCTTATTTACATATATACGTAATTCGTTATTAAATATATTTTTATTATTTTTCGTATCGTAAGTAATAAACTTTTTTGTAATAAATAACGTATAATTTCCTATATCGATCGGGTTTTCCTAGATATAAGGCTTCGTCCTAACCTTAATATTCTTTAATTTACTTACTTAACTTCTATTATTTTTATCGTTATTATTTCTTTTGCTATATACGAAATATCCGTTTTTCTGGTATTAACTTTCCTTATTTTTCGTGTTTTTATAACTATTAAATAACTGTTAAACCGGATATAACGATACGTTATCGTATAATTATAACCTACAAAAATACTTTAACTTTTCGTAATCCTTTTCGTATTTTTGGGAGTAGGTTAAGGTTTTCCTTTTTTTTAATTATGCTGAAAGTTACGGCCTTATTATTCTTATTTCCTAGTCGACCTTTAGGTACCGGGGTCTAACCGTTACGTTATTATTTCTTAAAGGTTTTATATTAACTTTTTATATAGCCCATTTTATTGTAATTATAACATTTAATTTAGCTTTAAAAATTTTTTTATATAATTCTTAATTTTATAACTTCTGGTATTATTCCGTAGGTAATAAAAGGTATATCGCGCTTTTTGTTTAGGTTGGTTTTTATAAATCTGGGTTTGGAAATAAATTATTTTTTTCGTTTTTATTATCGTTTATATTATCTGTTATCGATTTTTACAGTTTTTATGATATATTTATTTTAAGTAATAAAACGCGTTATTTTGATAATTTTATTCTTAACGTCGTTTTTTAAACTTTTATAAAAAATATCGATTAAGTTATCGTTTTTTTCGTTTACTTATTTTATTTTAATTATAAAATTTTTACACGTTATTACGTATTTAAACGTTAATTTTCTTTTTTACTTTATGTCGAAAGTTTTTTATATTATAATTCGTTTTTCGTTTAAATTTCCGAAATTAACCTTTAATATTTTTTCGAAATCAATATAATAATCATAAAAAATTCGGATAATTTATTATTAATCCGATTTTTTATTTTCTAGGTAATTTTATACGATAAGTTCGAATTAATTTAAAATATTTCTTTTAAGGAACGCCGTAACCGTAAGGATTTTGTCGGCCTTATTAATAATCCTTTCGAAATAAAAATAAATACGTACTTAAGTTAAAAAATTTTATACGTTATTTTTTTTATCGTAAGGTTCGGATTTTTTAAGTTTAATTTTAATTTTGTTAATCCGGATAATATTAACTTAAACTTTAAAACGTTAAATAACATTTTTAAAGTTTTTAATTTTATTTTTATATAATTATATAAAAGGTTTTAAGGTATCCGATATATTAATAATATAATATATTATTTAAAATTTAATTATATTATTAAAAAAAAATTTATAACATATAACAGTTAATTAATTTAATTAATTATTAAACCTTAATTATACGGTTTATGTTAATAATAATATTATAAAAATTTAAGTAATAAATTAAAAATATAATTAAATTTAATAATAATATATATTAAAGGAAATTTAAGTAATTAAATTATATTATAAATTAATATTATTTAAATTATAAAAAAATAACGAACGTATATATATTATTTTTGGCTTAAAATTTTTAAGCAGTTTAAATCCTTAAATTCGTTAAAATTTTTAAGCTTATCGTAAGCTTAAGGGGCTTAAAGCGTTAAGGCCTTTGAAACCTTTAAGCCAGTTACGTAACCCGGGACCTACGTCGGAAACAAATCTTAAATTTTCCGACCGTTTGTCTTCGGGCCAAGCCCTTAGGTTATAACAGTTTTCGTAACAATTAATCGTTTATTAATAGCTGTTTTATGGATAGTATTAACGCGGGTATTAAAAAAATAATTCGGCATTTTTCGATAACGTTAATTATTTTCGTAAACGGCTTATAAATCTTTTTCGGAATTATCGTAAGATTAATCCGAAGAATATTTCGAAATGTTCGTTCGTAATTTCGTCGATTTAAATTAACCTTAAAACAAAACGCGTACGGTTAGGTAGCTTAAGAAAGATTTAGTTAGGTTAACCTAATGTTCGTAATACAGAACGTAAAACGGGAATTAATTTAATTAAAAAGTTATTAATAATAAGATTACTGTTGGCGTGTGGTGCGTTGCCACGCACCTGGTTGGTTGGCCCGTACGAAGCTAACCCTAACGCGTCGCAGCAGGGCCACACACACCCCACCTGTAGGTAGTACTTTTAGATACACAACAGGGATCAATCTGATCCTTCCTGACACAAGTCAGTAATACACACATCACGATACCAATAACAGTCAGATAAGCTGCGCGTATCTTCACAATTACGAATAAAAAATAATCACGAAAGCTTCGTTTTCTGTTATTATGATTATTATTATGTTGTTGTCGAAAGGCTACAGGCGTTCTGAAATAACGCATACAAAAAAAGGTGTATGATTCAGAAGCTAAGTGGAGACCCGACATTTTGATTCGAAACAACAGTAAAGCTGGGCGCATTTGGCGCAGATTATGCCGTCGCTCGTCGGCTTTTTACAGAACGTGCAGTATTTCCGCGAGCCTGGTGTCCTCAGATGACATCCATAACAACGTTTTGGGATCGTAGTGCGGGATATCCGCAGTCCGGACACCTATAGTACTTCCAAGACTCCCAGCATTTTAAGCATTTTGGCTTGCCAATTGTGTTAGCGCTGCAAAAGCTACAGGAGGACCTGTCTGCCCGATTTTGCAGGACCAATAACGCAAGGTCGATTTCTTTGCTAGGTACGTTTCCAGGGCGAGCGTGTGCTCGTCGGCGGCACAGAGACCGCCACGCATATCCAGCCTTCGGTGATGCGATCGCCTTTGATTCATCAAAGATTGCTTTGCCGATCTCCTGTGCTGCGTTTCCAACCGTAGGTAGGGGGATGACCGACTAGCGACTTCTGTACCTTCCGCCCTGAAGTTCTTTGTAGATACGTGTTGCAATATCTACTTCCTCATTGCTGGTGAATGTGAATTTTGACTCTGCAAGGTGTCGACGTGCCGTTATAACCAAATGCGCCTCAATAGACTTAGTTGTCCGGAAGTATCCTTCATTCAGAAGCCAAAAACTCACGGGACTCAAGAGACTCCAGAGTGTGGCGTGGGGATTCTGCTGCAGAGGTTCTTCGGTACGGGCATAGCATTCTCGTTCCTCCCCTGCTAGCCATATTTTGTTGCCTGTCGATTTGAATCCTTGGTCATTTCCACTGTAGAAGAAGAGCCGAGAGATTGAGCTTTCGGGTGGCAAGAGTTCGGCTTTGCTTTCAAAAGCTTCATTTGACAGGTGGTCAAGATGTCGAAAAGCATGAGGCTGTCTACGACAGCATCATGCCATTTCCACACGAGAGGTGACGTTGAGAACAAGGAACAAATGTATGCTAGAGAATACCCCAGAAGACTAGGCAGCGTAGAACGGAACCAATTCATGGGCAAGACCCAGTTAGATGCGGCTGGTAGAACTTCTTGTGGGTCAAACCCTGCTTGAGACAAGGCTCTGCGATAGACAGATTGGTCAAAAGACGATACAGACCACTCCGCTACCTTCATCAGAGGGGCATTTTTCTTCAGTTGCCACCATTGCTCTGCGAGCCAAGCCATGTCGTGGCCTCCTGGATGTTTCAAAGAGGGCGACCCGAAGGCCCTGCGCAACGCGCCGGCTCCTCTTTCCCGCAACTTTCCGCCGCAAAGCTTTCTGGCTAAGGCCTAAATTTCCTCTACGGTATTGCAGACGTGGTTATGTAGCCTGAAAAGGCGACGTTGCGCCTCGAATCAACCACGGCCACTTGAAGGAGAAGCGGCCCTGCGCATTCCGTGTCTATGGCGTAAATATTATGACAGTCTCGAAACTCGCGAAGAAACTGGGTCTCTTCGGGTGTGGCATTTTCATAGCCTCTTCCTGAATCAGCGAGAAAGCTAGCAGCGTCGGCTGGAGTGCGAATGTCAAAGTCGGAACCTCGTGTCAAAGTTCTCTCCACTGTTTTCCGTACGTTCGAAGGGAGGCGAGATGTGTCTACAATCGCCAGCGCGTGCTTCTCACATAAATGGCTTCCCAAGGACTTTGATTCCTGATAATTCTCTTCTTCATGTTCGCAGGGGAAATCTCGTTGATCTTCTGCAGGCTTGCGCTACCGGCCTGAAGTGAACATCGAATTCGCCAACTGCCTCGCGCCTCTGCAGGCCTCACACAATAGCGGCAGCTGCATGACTGGCTGGAAGAACCCGTGCTCGTCCATACGCATCACTCGTTCAACGACAGAGTTCTTCAGGGAGATCACGCGGCGAACATGATGAGAGTTCACTAGGATACTTGCGACTTAGGGAAGGGGGAGTTGAACCTCTCTTAGACGTAACTTTTGCGAGTTACGATTCGTAGTAATCGCAGGAAGAGCTACGTCGCTCGGACGCAGTTGCACGTGGGTGAAGCCGTCATACTCGTAATAGCGTGGTCGACGAGCCCAAGGAGGTGTATGTATTTAAGGGTCTTCGAAGCTGTGATGAGGCGAGCCACTGACCTAGTCTCTAGTCTATGAAAAGTCTCTGTTTCCGATCGGTGACTGCAATCTGCCCCCTCAAATGAGAGTCATCTGGACCGGCCTCACTCCATAGAAAAGTCCCTCGCGGCCTCGCGGACGGTGGACATGGCCTGATCCAAGCCGCCGATGTCCAATGCCAACGTTGAGGCTTTCCTCTTTGACTACCATAAAGTACTCGTACACGCTGCCAGAGAAAAGATTCAGTAATAGAAGCCCTTCGGTGTCGTCTTGTTGAACTTGGCAGTCAAGGAATACAGTGAAGCTAAGGAATTCGTCCCATGGCGCCTCGAAGTCGCGTCGTAGCTTATCCTTCCCTCTTGGGGGCTGTAATGTGATGCCTAGAGGTTTCATCAAGCCAGCGACAACGAGCTTTGAACTTATTAATCTTGATGTATAAGGAATACCTTCCCATTGCACGTCGTAATCGACCAATTTCAAGCAGTCATGGAGGTCCCTCATTTCAGGGGCATCGAACTTAGTCAAGCAGCGAATCCGAGTGGAGGGTATGATCGACAACCAGGACCATGTAGGAACGCTTCCAGAACCGTAAGCTTAGACCCCATGAAGTAAAGGGAGCTTAACGCACTTAGCTGATATACGCCCCGTACTTTCGGATTGATTGCGGACGTCCGAATTGACTTGCCAAGCGAGGTCATACCAGAGTGTTTCTGCCCATAGTCCAAGCAGGGGTACCTTTCCAGTGCTGCTTTGATAATGCTTCACAAGACCGGCGACAGCAGCTATTCTGTCAGTGTGGAATGTAAGAGACCGAGACGAATACTCCGCCACCCATGTCCACCACGTCTCAACGGCGTGAACTGGTGTGCTTAGATCCCTCAGACCCATATCCACCTCTCCTTCTCCTACAACCATGGTAGAAGCTCCGCGAAGACTTGTGGTGCTATCGTCTTTGATCGTTCCGTCTTCAGACTCTAACCCCAAATGGCATTGATAGTACATCTGGTGTTCGGTGAAGTGAATTAGCCGAGGAGCCAAGACTTGCTCTTGAAGAACCCATGCCCTCTGGCTCAGGGGCGCATCCCAGATCGCCTTCCTTGAAGCTATGGGGTGTCTAATAAAGCACGTAAGAGGAACGGTGTTGGTAGCGTCGGTAGCGTCGGTATGAGTATTCCCATGACCACCAATGTGGACGGCGGTTGCTGAAGTCAGAGATTCGAGGAACAAGCCACCGTCTCCGTTGGGTGAAGAGGTAGCGGCAATTGTGAAATAGCTGCCCCGGTAGATGTCTGCCATTTTTGCAGCCTCATCAGCCCAGTCGTCTTTATCATCTTGCACAATGCACAGTGAATCAATCCACATAAAACGCACCCCGATAGCTTTTACAACCCTAATAGCATCTCGAAATGTTCGAGGCAGGGCAGTGAGTGGTATTCCCTTTAGGTTGTCATCGTGGTTGGCTTTCGTTGTCCTGAAGGGCGCTTTCGTTGACGCTCCCCAGCAATGGCTCAGGGCCACGTACCGCATTGAAGGCGATACATTCTCGAGCTGTTGTGAATAGATAAGTCTAATGGAAGTCTGACCATCACCCGGTTCCAGGTCAAGGAATCGTGCCGCGAAGGCTGTTGGGGCCACGCTGCACATGACGTGTTCTGCTGAACAAGTGTTCAGCCAATCTTTGATGACTTGGACTCTTTGTAAAAAGGTCGGATTCGCTCGGCTCCATATCGCACGTTTAGATAAAACATCTAGGGCAATAGACAATGTCAGTCGAGGCAGTCACTTGCCGTGTTTTGGCTTTCCTGGTTAAGTTCTATGTTAGAACTCGGTGACATGGTACTGACCACCATCGCTACAAATGCCAAACATCAGCATCAGACTCCCATGTTTGGAACCCGTGCCCCTTTTGGAGCTAAACCACCGTGTGAAACCCGGCTCTTCAGTGTCGGCTTTCTCCCATAGTTCTAACTGAAGACATGTCGCACGAGATCGTTTGGTTCTCGACTGTGTAAGCTTGACAACTGAGTGTGAACGAAACTGATGCAGGAAGTCCGAGATCGCGGGTTCCTCTGTCGGCACAATTGAACACAGGATTCTGCAAATAAAGCAAGTAGATGCCGATCGTATCAGGCAGAGGACGTCCGGATGGTGTTCTACGGTCAGGTAGTCCCCGAGTCTCGATGGACTGTTGAACGTCAGGGGCGATTTTCTTTTCTCGTCTTCAGAAAGAGCCGCCCAAAGGACTGTCCTTTGGCAAAAGTCGCAGACCGACATGGAGGCGAGCGACTAATACACCACTGGAATCGAAGAACGGTACTCTATCATATGGTGATGATGCCGGAGGAGGTATTGCTTTTCTCGGCGGGCATCTCTCTAAGCACAGGAGTTATACAGGCTCGAGGCGCGTAGGGGCGAAGTACTTCAGGGTCCGCCCGCATTCAAGGCCGTACAGTGTAATGACATAATGGCACCTCCCTTCTGGGCAGAAAATCCCCAGCCAAGACGCTAAATACTATATCTAGCCTATTTTAGCTGTAGTTTCCGTCATGGGTGTCGCCCGCAAGTCATCCACACCTAACGTAATGTATTTTTCCGCCCGGAGTTATCGGAATCCCCAAAATGACCTAGATTAATAGCAGAATTCAAGGCAGAATGGCGCTTCGCGAAGTTGTAAAGTGATAAACCCATTAATTCGAAGCTATCTGTCAGATAAGTAGCGCAATAAGTGCGCACTTATCAATTCAGTCTTTTAGTGCAGTGGCTACGCGACACTATCTGTATCGTTATAAGAGTGTGATCGACAACTGCTGAATGGCCTAATGGCCTATTGACCATATATATATAACGAACCTGTTATACATCCACCTGAAGGTATAAGCAGTATCCGAAATAGGGGTTTTAATTTATAGGTAATAATAATATAATAAATAATTAAGGGTTTTATTCGTTAGAAAAATTTACGAACTTTTCCCATAATAAGAAAACGATACCTTTAATTAAAAACTTAAATTAATAATTAAAAAACGAAACTAAATAGGTATTATATATATATAAAACTAATCGCTATATATCCATTCTTAATAAGTAAGTATATCGTAAATTTATATAATGTAATTCCAAATTATCTGGATTACTTAAATTACTTAACTCATTTTAACCTTAACGCGGGAAAAATTAAACTTTCCTTACCCGAAATTTAGCCGTACGGAGCCCGCTCCAGGCTTCAAAGGCAGGCTTTTTAAAAACAGGAACCCTTATTCCTATACTGTAATATTATTTCCCTTTTTTACAGATCTTTATCATAATAATAAAACCGTAAGTGGCCTTTTTATTTTATTAAAACGAGTTTTAAAGCCTTTTAGTTAACTTTATTATAATAAGTTATATTTAAAAGAAAAAAGAAAAAAAATATTTACGCCCGTATTAAACGTAACTTTTGCGATATTCGTACTGATTTAATCAAAAGTTTTAGCATTAAGGCCTTCCCTTATTTTAATTATATCTGATTTAATAAATTTCTTTTTTCGTTTTAACGCATTAAAATTATAGCTACTATACTCGTTATTAAGGTTTATTTTATAACGGTTTAATAATAATCTTTTTAAAAGAATAAACGAAACGTAAAATCGTTTATTATAAAGTAATATAAAATTAAAGATCGCTTTTTAACGTACCAAAAAATCGTAGAAAGGAATAAAAAGTTTTTAAAAAAAAGGTTAGTATTACATCCGTAGGATTCCATTAAACCCAGAGAAGGAGCTAGGTAAGTTGAGGCGGTTAAGGCCTCTACCCCGCCGGCTAAATCTCGGCTTTCGGCTTGTCTTTGTCTGTCTTTAGAGACAGAAAAAGACCGTTTTTATCCGTCTCCAGAAATCTTTAAAGATCTTTGGAGACTAAGGGAGATAAAAAGGATATATATATCAGATAAATTTGTATTTAAATAATTTCTTTTAATTTCGTTTTTTAATTAATAATTTAAGTTTTTAATTAAAGGTATCGTTTTCTGATTAAGAAAAAAATCCGTAAATTTTTTTAATAAATAGCTTATTTATTATATTATTATTACCTATAAATTAAAACCTTTATTTTAGATATTATTTATACCTTTAGGTAGATGTATAATAGGTTTTTTATATTTTAATAGTGTTTTAATTAATAGTTAACGAATAATTTAAGGCCTAATTAAGTATAAGCTTTTTTGAACTTAATAAAAACGATATTATAAAATGACGTTTAATAAATAAATAATATATTCGATTACCGTTATTAGCTAAAAAAAAGATTAATAACTAGATTAAATAATTTACTTTTTTTTAAAAAGGGTTTTTAATTAATCGATAATATAGTACCCGTAATTATTAAAGCTAATGGTTTAAAAAAGTTTTTTTTCCTAATAATAACTTACCCTTACCTTTAAAAAATTTATTAAGGTTTAACTTAAGGAGTCCGATTAAAAAGAGGAGGAAGTTAAGAAAGTTTACGGCGCGGAGATAGAAAAAGGGAAAAAGAGAGCTTATAACCGACGAACGATTAAATTTTGTGGCTGGAAAAGTTATAAGACTTAAATAAAAGAACGTTAAATTTGTTCGATAATAAAAAGAAGCTTTTATATTTTTCCTAAGGATTATTACTTTTCGTTTAAGAATCTTAATTTTCTTTTTATTTAGTTCTAACTGAAAAGGGATTGTACCTTTTCCAGCTTACCGTAAAATGCTTGATATTAAAGGTTATAAATTAATTCCTTTTAAACTTTACGATAAATCTGTTAATATGGAAAGGTTTTTAATTAAGGTTAGATTTTACCTTAAATAATACGAAAGTTTTTTTACGGAGGATTATTAAAAAAATAATAGGTATTTCGTAATTATTTACTAAAAAAGTATTTATTTAGTTCGAGCTTATTTTTAAGGATTACTTAATAAATTACCTTAATAATTATTTAGATATTATTAATTATATTTTTAACGATTGCGAATATTTTAAAGAACGAATATTGGTTTTATTCGGAAATGTAAATAAGTAATAATATATAATTAAATAAATATATAACCTTTAACAAATTACGTTAATAATTAAATATACGATTAAATTTAACCATTTAATCGTTATTTTTAAGTTATTTTAAGATGCATTATTTTTCCCTTTTTACGACGGCTTCAAGTTTTAGGTTAAAGATAAAATGTTTAAAATACTTAAAACGGGTTTTTTCGAAGATTATACTGATAAGATTATTATTACCGACCGTCATATTTTTAACCGATACCTTAAGAAAAAAGGTACCGGTAAATGAAGTAATAATAAATGTTCCAGTAAAAAGAAAATTAAAGAATAGATTTTAAAAAGAAACTAATAGTATTTCAGCGGAGTTTAAAAAAAATAGTCTAAAATTCAGTATTTTAATTATAGCAAAAAAGGTTATTTTAAAAACGAATGCTAACTTTTATTAAAAAACATAAATCCTTAAAAAAGAAAGATTTTATAGCCCAAAAAAAGGTTCGTATAACCGAACGAAATATAAATAGCGAAAAAGAAATGAAAAGAAAGTGAACATTACTTCCGCCGATTAGGAATTTATTATTATTACGACCAGCAGGGTTAAAAATGACGGCCCAGAATATAAAGATTTTACTATTTGCAAAAGTATTACGGTTAAAGTTTATAAATACTATTTAAATTTAGCAGCCTTAAGGGTAGCTATTACGTTAGAATATACATATTACGTTAATATATAGAAATATAAGATATACGATTAAGATAATTAGTTACGAAAAGATTTCGGTAGCTATAAATAGTTATCCTTAAAATACTGCATTTTTTTAAAAATGTACGGTATACTTAAAATTTTTAACAGATGATTATAAGTTTTTGTATTTTATTACTTGGTATAATTATTATTGCTTTATTTATTTACGCGTTAAAAAAGATAATAACTTTTAACTAAGATATAATTAGGAAGCGTTTATAAAATTAAACGATAAATATAAATATACAGAAACCTTTTAATAGCCAGATTATTCTAAGTTTTATTATTTATACCTTAAGTTAAAATAAAAGTGGAAGGTTATAACGTAAGGATGCTTATGTTATTTATTAATATTATATAAAAATACGAACTTCTAGTTATAAAAATACCCGCTTTAAAAGTTTACCTTTTTAACCTTATAATTTATAAAAAATAAAAGCTAAAAACGAGCCAGAGAAAAAATAATCGTTTTTAAATGCCATCTTTATAACAAAAAATGGTATAAATACAAAGATAATTATTATACTAATTACGCAGCTAGGAAAGTACGTAAATAAAAACGCCTTTTAATTTCTAAGGCATATCAGTTTAAAAATTACGGAGGCCTTCGAAAATAAGGTACCGAAGAACCCTTATATATAAAACTTTATACGAAGCTAAGGAAAAAATACGGAATTAAATCGAAATTTAATTTATTATGAAAACAAAATATTTAACGCTATAATCGATTGAGAAATAAAAGGAAATTTTATTTTTCCTAAGGCAATTAAAAAAAATTAAATCCTTTAAAAATATAAATAATAATTATATAAGTTATAACGGTTAATAAAAATTTATTTATTTATAATAACGGTTAAATTTTTCGGAAGATTAAGAAATTCGTAATCCACATATAAAGATGTTTTTTTTTAAAAAGTTACTTTCGATATCGCCGATATCTTAAAACATAATATTATTTTAAAAAATGCTATGGTTTCGTTTTAATAATTTACAAATTAACTGGAAGAATTAAGTATTTTTATAAAATCTATTATATAATTAAAAAATTTAAGGTTTTTAACCTAATAATAATAATACCTTTTAAATATCGACGGTTTAAAAAGTTATTTAAGGAACGAATCCGAAAAAAGTTACTTAATTATAACTAATAAGATTATAAAATTTTTATTAAACAAGGATATTATTTAAAACTTTATTAAATTTATGATATAAAACTTAAAAAAATTTAAGTTTTTTTAAAAAAGTTTTTAACGAAACCTTAAAAAAGATTATATTTAAAAATCCAAATTATTTGTAAAATATCTAGTTATAATGGTACCAAAAATGAAAAATGGTAAAATTAAGATCGATAAAAATAAAGATTTAATATACCGATAAGTTTATAACTATCGATAACTAAATAATATTGCGGTTAAAAATAGATATTTTCTAACGTTAATAAATATTATAAAAGAAAATATTAATAAAATTAAATAAATTATAACCTTAAACTTTTTAAATAGCTATTATTTAATTTAAATAACTAAAAGCGAAAAATAAAAAACTGCCTTTAAAATTATTTACAGATATTACGAATATAAGGTTATATCATAAGGGTTAATTAATACTCCAGCCAGCTTTTAACATATACTTATTATTATCTTATGGAAGTTCTTAAATAAATTTGTTTTCGTTTATTTAAACGATATTTTTATTTATTTAAAAAGTTTAAAAAAATTTAAAAAGTACGTTGCCGAAGTTCTGGAAGCCTTCGAAAAGGCCAACTTACTAGTAAACGCAAAAAAGAACGTTTAGCATATCTAAAAGCTAAATTTTTTAAGTTTTATTATTACACTTAAATAAATTTAAATTTAAGATTCTAAATTAAAAACGGTTAAAAATTAGCCCATTTTAAAAAAAGTTACCGTTATTAATATCGGTTAATTTTTGGGATTTATTAATTACGTACGACCATTAATTAAGGATTATAATAAACTTGCCAGCCCCCTTACCAAATTTATTACTAAGGAATACGTTAAAAGAAAATTCGAACTTTTAAACGAAGTAAATTTAAAAGAAAAACATGAGGATAAGATTATTAGCGCTCCGGTAATTAAGTTACCAAATTATAATAAAAAAACGATCTAAAATAAACGCTTTAAATTATGCCCTGAAAACAGTTTTAAAGTAATTGGAAAATAACGGAAAATGGGACTTAATAACGTACTTTTTTAAAACTTTTAAAAATGCAGAATTTAAATACCTTATTTACGATAAAAAGTTATTAACGATTATTTTAGCCCTTAACGAATAAAAACTTTTTTTAACGGCATTAAAAAATTATTTGATATTTATTTAAACTATAAAAATCATATTCGATTTATAATAACTTAAGAATTAAATAAACGTTATAAAAATTAAATACTTTTCCTTTTTAAGTTTAACTTTAAGATTTACTATATTAAAAATAAAGAAAATATTTAAGCGGATATTTTAAGTTGAAAAAAAGATTATAACTTAAAAGTTTTTAAGCGATACATATAGGTACTATACCGTAAGGACGATAGGACTATATAATTATGTATAATTTTAAAACAGTTTATTCCAGAAAAGTTAACCTAATTTAAAAGGTCCTATAACCGAAGGGAATAAAAAAAAGTTAAATAATTAAAAGGGAAAAATAAGGACCAGTTATTATTCCGCGGCAAAATGTACATCCTCTGATAATAACAAAAGGAATTTGTTAAAAAATTTTACGAAAACCCCTTATATAGATAGCAAAAGATATTTAAAATTACCAAACGATTTTTTTAAAAAATACGACTTTTTAAAATTTTACTAAATAATTAAACAAGTAATTAAAAGTTATAATATTTATAATAAAATTAAAGCAGCTTGTTATAAGCCGTGGAATTTAGTATAACCTATACATATACCTAATAAATGTTACGGCCAGCATTGATATAGCATAATAGCTAGTTTATTGGCGCTATAAACGAAGATTTTAAGCTGAAGAAAGAAAAAAAGGAAAGAAACGTAGAGCCGCAAAGTACGTAAAAATTTACAAATATCCTTACTTTTTGTATAATAGGTAGCGAATTTATATGGCAGCTGTTAGCTTTATATAACGATTATTAATTTTACGGTTTAATCGTAAGGTTACCGTTATATTACCCCTTTTTAAAAATTTATATACGATTAAAAAAAATATATAAATTTTTGTTAATTATAAGTACCGTTTTTTCCTTATAAATCCGGTTTTTATTTTTACGGCCTTATTATTATCGGGATAAGTTTTGTTAATTTCGTCGGTAACCGTTATACGTATTTATTTTTATAAACGGATTAATAATTTAAATATTTTAAAATATTCCGTATAAAACCGTTTTATTACGATCGGAAAGTTTTTAAAATTAATTACGGAATATTATATTTCGTCGAAATCGTAACTTTTTTATTTAATTTAATATTACAGCTTTTTATAATACCCGTTAAATTTTAATTATTCGACTTATTTTATTTCGAATTTTAATTTACCGTTAATTTTTTTTAACTAACGGTAATATTTAAATTTATTAAAATAATAAATTATTATCGGTTTTACGTAACTTATCGGTATAAAATAAGTTAACTATTTTATAATTCGGTAATAAATTAAAAACGAAATTATATTTATATTTTTTAACAATTTTAAAATTTTTTATTTATTATAAATTTAAATAAATAATCGGTATTTATGTTACGAAATATTTTTTATAAAAGAAAATTTTATTATTAATTTTAAAATTAATTAAATAATATTTTATATTAACTTACGTTATTTAACGTTTTTACGTTTTTAATATAATTTTTTTCGTAAACGTTTAAATATTTTTAATTCGTTTAATAATTTTTAATACTTATTAAATTAAATTAATTTTTATTTTTATTATAATTAAATTTAACGAAAATAAATTTAAAATTTTTTTATTTAATATAATTTTTAACGGAATTATATTAATCGATAAATATTATAATAAATTATACGCAAAATTTAATAACGGTATATATACGTTTTAATCGTTTTAATATTTATTAATATAAAAACGTAAACGTTAATTTAAATTTAAATTTTTAAATTTAATAATTTTTTAAATTTATAAATATAAAACGTTTTCGTAATAATATTTTATATTAATAAATACGTTTAATTTAATTAAAAATTAAAAAACGAATTATTTTATATTATTATTAATTTAAATAACGGATATTTTAAGAAAATAATATAAATATCGGTAATATCGATTAATTAAAGTTTCGATAATATTAATTTTTTATTTAATAAAATTACTATAATTTTATTAAATTTATTAATAAATATTTATATATAATTATAACCGTAACGGATTTTCGGTATAATTTTTCTGTTAACGATAATATAATTTTAAATATTATTTAAAATAAAATAAAACAATAAAAAAATTCCGGAATTTTATTTCGAAACGTTTTATTCCGACGGTAATCGTAATAATTCCGGATATATTATCGAATATTTTGTTTAAACCGGAATTAAATATATTTTCGTATTAATATTTTAATTATTTTATTTTGGTTAAAGTATACGAATATTTTAAAAACGTAAATTTTGTAAATAAATATAATACGGAAAAAAATACGGCCGTTAATTATTTTTTCGCATATTATTAATTTATTATTCTTTTTACTTAAATTTTACGTTTTATTTTCGTAACGGATAAAATCGATTAAGTTAATATTTTACGGAATATTTTCGATTCGTATTTTAATTAATATTTCCTTAATAATAACGAAAAAAAAAATTAATCGTTTTAATACAATTAAAATTAATTTTTTTTTTGGACTTTAACGGTCAATAAATTAATCATTTTTCGTAATAAAATATCAGCGGCATTATTTTTTTTAAAGTCGATATTAAAAAATAATATTAAATTTAAAAAGATTTCGGTTTATCGGATTTAATACATAAAAAACATATATTTATTTGCAGAATATAATAAAATTTAATAATCGGTTATAAAAAAAAGTTTTATTTTTAAAATTTAAAATAATAATATTTAAAAATATGAATTATAATAAATAAATTTCGATTTTAAATAAAATACGTTTTTTATTAAAATTATAATTTTCGAAAAATATTTTATAAGTTTTTATTCGTTATTTTTTTATTATTATTAAATAATATTTTTAATTACGTTACGGGATACGTTTATTTCCATTTTGGTCGGTTAATTCGGTCGAAAAAAAAAACACAAAAAATAAAATTTCGTACGTAAACCGTTATATTTTTTGGAAATTTTATTTTTATTCGGATTTTATTACGAAAAAAAAAATTTTTTTATTAAACGATTTAATACTTCGGTTATACCGTTTTTATGGTAATAAAATATTTATACGTAATTATAAAATATTATAAATAAACGGATTACGGTATAATTATTAAAATTTTCGAATTTTTATTTTTAAATTATTTTAATTTTAATTAAATTAATAAAAATATTTATATTTATTTCTATAATAATACCGAAATAATCCATTTTTCAACGTTAAACCGGAATTTTTTAATATTTCTTCAAAAATTAATTTTATATAATCGGTAAATAATTTTTTATAATGTTTTTAATATTTTTTTTAAGGTCGGAATAAATTAATACGTTATCGGTATAAACGTTTACGTCATAATCGAAAAATTCGTATAATTAAATATTAATAAACGATTATTATTAAATAAAATTTTTTTTATTAAAATATTTTTAAATAAATTTTAAATATTATTAAATATTCCGATTTAATAATGATAGGAAATTTATAAAACGTTTAAATAATATTAATTTTAATAAAATGTTTAACATTTCGATAATTAAATATAATACCGTTAAATAAAAAAATTAAACTAAAATAAATTTTTAAATATTAATTTTTTTAACGATAATTAATATAAAACCGGTATTCCGATAAATATAATTTTAAAACGAATAAAATTAAAATAATATTTTTTTGTATATATAATTCGATAAAATTTATTTTTAATAATTTATTTAAGATTTTTTTTAACGGAAAATATTAAACGGGCGTCCAGTAAATTAAGGATTTTGCGGCGGATATCGGCCGGTCGAATTTTAAAATTATATTATGGCCGGATCGGAAATTTAAAAAAATATTAATTTTTCTTTCGAAAAATTTTTTTTTAAGTAAATAAAAAGTTTTAATAAAAATTTCCGGATTTATTTTACGTATTTTAAATTTTTATTTTCGGAAAAGGAAATTTTTTAATTATTATATATTTTTTATTTTTATAAAACGGTTAACGTTAAAACGTTTAATTTTTTATTTTTTAAAAAACATTTTTTTTAAAATAATAAAAATTTAATTTATCGTTTTATACGGCAATCGGTTTTTAATTTATTCGTTAATAAGGCGATAATTACGTTATTTTTAATAATTTCCATAACGGAAATAATCGGTTTAGTTAAAATAAAATCGTTTTCGGATTTTTTTTATAAATATTAAAGAATTTAATATTATTTATTAATTTTTTTACGGTATAATTACAGTAATTAACGTTTTTTTTAAATTTTAACATTAACGTACCTATTTAATAAATATCGGGCTGGAAATTTAATTACCGGTAAAAATCCAATTAAAATTAAAAAATCGTTAAATTAAATAATATTTCTATTTTTATAATTTAATAATAAGCTATATTCTTTTTTTAATTAAATCCGATAAATATATCGTATCCGATATTTATAATTTAAAATATTTAATCGGAAAAACGTTATCCGTTAATTTCGAATATTATAATTATTTAAGTTTTTATTTAACCGGCAGGTTATTTCCGGTAATCCTATAATTAAATTAATTTTTTTAGCCGGATAATACGAATTTATAATTATTTTTTTATATATTTAATAAAAAGAAATTAATAAAAAATCGGATTTATATTCCGGTATTATAAAAAACGGTAACGTATAAGTTAATCTTATTTATTTAAATTTATGTTATTTTAATAAAAATTTAATATTTTTTAAAATTATTTATTTTCGTTATTATTAATAAAAAAAATTTTAAAATCTTTTTTAACGGTTTTATTTTTTTTCCGATTCGTTAAAATTAAACGAACTTTTTATTTTTTTATTATAACGACCTTTTTTTTATTAAGGAAATTATTAACTTTATATTCCATTTTATTATAATTAAAATACGTACCGGTTTTTTAATAACTTTTCTTTTTAATTTCCGATAAAGGTTTACTAATATTATTTAAAGTTTTTAATTTATTAAAATTATTATTCGGACGGGATTTTTTATTTTTATCCTTTAATTTATTATTATTAAAATTATATAATTAAAACTTATATTTTTATTAACGTTTTTCGTAAACGAATTAATTATTATAAACGGTTATAACGATACGGTTATAAAATTTTTCGTTAATAACGTTAAAATTATAATTATTTTAAAAAAAAAACGTAAATTAAGATTTAAAAAAGTATGTTTTTATAAAATTTATTTTTAATTATTTTCGGTAATTATAATCTTTTAAACGAAAATATTAAACTTAAAAATAAAATCGTAAATATTTTAATTTTTACCAGATTTAAAAAGAAATTACGGAAAATTCTTTTAATTACAGAAACTTAATTCGGATTATAATACGATAATTTTAATACTTAAATTATTTTTATTACGTAAAAAAAAAGGTCGTATAATTAATTAATAACAAATTTTAATTACTTATTCGGCCTTTTTTTAAAAAAAGCTTATTAAATAAAGTATACGGATTTTTTAGTTCCGAAAAATCGGTTTATTTATTTCGAACTTATTTATAATTTTACGGATCTAAATATTAAATTTAATTTTGTTACCGTTAAATTTAACTGGATTATTAATATAAATCTTTTTTTCGGTTATAATTAAAATTCGTGATATTATTTTTTATAAACTTACGGAACGCGGGTTATATTACCATACTGGTAAGGCGAAACGTATTAATATTATCGAAAACGTTATTAATTATATTTTCTCGGCAAAAGCGGTTAACGTTATCGGAAAAAATAAAAAAATAATAACTTTATACCGCTTAAAAACGAACGACTTTATTGCGAAATTTTTAGAATTCTTTTTAAACGTCCTAATTATCGTTAATTATTTTGTCGATTAGTTATTTATCGGAATCAGTTTTTACATAATTATAATTTAAATTTTAATTTAATAAACCTTTTATTTTTAAAAATTCGGTTTCGTTTTTTAATACGTCGTTTGTTACCCTTTTTTTAAGGTATTCGTTATTTTTTATATTTTCGATTTTACCTTTAATTAGTTTAAATTATTCCGAACGTTAACTAGCTAATAGGTAGTTTTTTTTAACAAATATCTAGTTTTGATACTGGTTAATCTGGATCTTAGATCTGGTTTGGAACGCGTTATTTTTCGTCATAACGTATCGACCTAAAAAAAATATAGTACTTTATGTATTAATCGTTAAATTAGCAAAAAAGGAAAAAAGCTTAAAATAATATTACGGCCAGCATTAATATAGCATAATAGCTGGTTTATTGGCGTTATAAATAAAGATTTTAAGTTAAAGAAAGAAAAAAAGGAAAAAAAAAGCAGAGCCGCAAAGTGCGTAAAGATCTACAAATATCCCCATTCTCTATATAGCAGGTGGCTAGTTTATGTAGCAGCTGTCAGCTCCATGTAACGATTGCCAGTCTCACGGTTTGATCGTAAGGCTGCCGTTACAATAAAATATAAAATATTATAATTTAAGATTTTGTTATTAATTTTTTTTTTATCTAAAAACTTAGTTACCGGAAGTAAGTACGATATAATATGGGTAATTATTAATAAACTTATTAAATATAAATATTTCTTATATTTTAAAAACACCGTAACGGTAAAATAATTATCTTATATCTTTATTCGATATTATTTCGCTAAATATAAAGCACAAAAAAAATCTATAATCAAAATAAATCTTTTATTTCTAAATTTGGTATTAACATTTTTAAACAAATCGAAATTAAGTTTAAGTTTTTAATAACTTATTACCTTTAGATAAGTAATGAAAATAAAACGATTAAATTAAACTTTAAAATAATACTTGCGAAATTACGTTAATTATTAACAAAATAATTAAGTTAAATTTATATTACTTATATAAATAACTTATAATACGTCCGTTAACGAAAATATAAATATATTACCTTATATAATTATATATAGATATAACGTAATAACTTAATAATTAAAATAATTAATACGTAAGATAATAATTTTCGTTACGATAATTTTACGAACAAGAATAATAATAATAAACATCAAAACGGTATAAACCCGACTTTAAATTAAATTACAGTTTTTGTAACAAAAGATAACCTAATATTATAATAAGATAACAATTAAAGGATTAATTTTAAAGAAAAAAAAATTCACTTATTACGTTAAAAATAAAACCTTACGTTAAATTTTTCTTATATTAAAATAAAAAGGTTTAATAATAAACTTAATTTTAAAAAACTTAATCTGTTTAAAATTAAAAAAGTTATTTCAAAAACTAATTATACATTATTATTACCTAAAACTATAAAAATATACCTTATATTCCTGTAACATAGCTGGAGGCTTGTTGCATGCGTTCTTATAAGGTGGATTTGGGTATTCAAACCCCAATTGGGGTTTGGAATTGCTGATCTTTTGGTCCTATGGCTAGCGTCGCACCCTCGCTTATCTCATAATTCCATAATTCTTTATTAAAACCAGCTTTAAAAAACGTTTTACTTAAAAAGAATTTCGAAATCGAAAAAATATCATACTTTAAAATAATTAAAAATAAAATTTAATACTTGGTTAAATAAATAAATTACTGACTTAAAGATACTATATGGGAATTACTTAAATATTTAACGAATACGATAAACCTGGTTAAAATCTTTTACAGGCAAAATCCTAACCAACCGTCTCTAATACGGCTAAAGCCGTAAAGTAATAACGGTTCCCCTATTAAATCTAGGTCCGCAGCATTTTAATCGAAAAAGGTAAATACTTCCATTAAAACGTTAAATTTCGAAACGAATTATGTTCGTCTTTTTTGGCGTAATTCTTTTCCGCATTTAATCTTTTCTATTTTTTTAATTCGTCCATATTTAAAAAACCCCTTTAAATAAATAATATTTCTTTAAAACATAACTATTCGGATTAGCATTTTAACCGAACGATATATTAAATAATTCCTATAATTATTAAACCGTTAAACGTTTTTCCTTATTTATTCGAAATTTTTTAACACGAAAACTTTTAAAAAACGATAATAAAATATAATTTTTATTATAAATCTAAGTATTAGCCGATAAATAAATCTGGCAATTTTTTCGACTTTTTAACATTTTATAATAAAAATCCTTTTCAAAATAACGTATATACGGCATAATTTTAAAACTAAATTTAGAAATCGACTTTATAAATTCGTAATAACTTTCGGTTATAATTTTGAAACGTTTTTAAAACCTGTTTAATATAATCAAAACATATTATAATGGTTAAAAAATTTACTTTTTAAAAACTTTTAGGATAAAAATTTTAAGAAAAAAGGAATAATATTATATCAGTAAAATTCCATTAAACCTAAAAAAGGAGCTAGGTAAATTAAAGCGGTTAAAACATTTATCCCGCCGGCTAAACCTCGGCTTTCGCCTTATTTCTGTTTATTTCCAAAAATAAAAAGAAACCGTTTTTATCCGTCATTAAAAGTCTTTAAAGATCTCTGGAAATTAAAGGAAACAAAAAAGATACATATATTAAATAATTTCCTATATAAATAATATCTTTTAATTTCGCTTTTTAACTATTAATTTAAGTTTTTAATTAAAAGTATTATTTTCCAAATAATGTAAAAAGTCCGTAAACCTTTTTAACGAACATCCCATTTATTATGCTATTATTACCTACAAATCAAAACCCCCATTTCGGATACTGCTCATACCTCCAGGTGGATATATGTCAGGTTCGTTATAGTTAGTTAGATTACGGCGTTAATAAAACGAAAAATTAAAAGAGTTTATTACGAAATTAAAACGCTTACGGCATTCGTTAAGTACTTAAATAGTTTCTGTCAGCTAGCAGGGGGGTGCGCTAGCACCCCATATCCGCAGAGTTTCCCTCTGATCGGAACATATATGTTCCGTGGCTAGATTGCATTAAAGTGCAGTACGGGTTTTAAAGCACCGGCAACGAATAATCTAATACAACATAACTAATATCCCTTATATCGAACAATTAAGAGTTTTATTCGTTAATTTATATATATATCATTAATTAGCTTTTGCTAAAACGATATAAGCTATATATTAATAATAATAATGGCGACCGTACCGTCGACGTCCTTAATTATTTATAAAAAACCTAAAAACTGGCATTATTTTAAAGGCGAATTTTAATTTAATACGGATACGTTTAATATTTGGGATTATATCGCTTTTAATCTGGAGATTTTATGGTTTATTAAATTTATAAAACCCGATATAACCTTTTACTTAAAAAAAATTTATTAAACGACGTAAACGATACGAACGATTAAATTATTTTCCGAAACTATATATGTCGAAAAAGCCGATTAAACGGGTTATTCGATAAATATCCATAAAATAACGACCGAAATTAAATAAATTTATATTTAAAATTTTACGGCATATATTTATAAGGACCGGAAATACGAAATTTCCGTAAGAATATTAACGATTTTACGAAATAAGTTTTAAAATTTATATTTTTAACGATTAAAAAAATATTTTTAAGGAAAGATTTACGAAAATGGTACGTTAAATTAATTCAATCTCACAAGGTATACGATAATAAACTTAGAATTAATACCTAACGGAAATATCGTAAACGATTAAAATAAACTTCGAAATTAATACAAAAGTTAAACGAATAAATCGTAAAATAAAATAAAAATAATGGCCTAAGAATAACGATACGGTATTTTAAAAACGAAAACGGTAATTATATAAGTTAACGATTTATATATAATTTTAATTTCTATTACGGAAACTTAAATAATAATTTTTTTAAAAAAATAAATTTAATAACGGTACGATTAATTATTAAAAAATAACTGTTAACTTTTTAGATTATTAAATTATAACTTATTCCTTATTTATATTACGAAATATTAAAATAACGTTTTTAACGTTTTACGCGATTTCCGCGGACCTTATTAATTGGGATAACTTAAATTGAAAAAAAAATTAATTAACCGTTAACCGTAAGGAAAAACTTATGTACAAAAGCCGAAATAAGGTAATCGTAAAGGTTTTAATATAAACCGAAACGTTAATAAACGAAAACGTAAAAAACTAAATATTTAAAATACGCGTTATAAGGCATATTTAAGCCCTTATTATATATTATCTTGATATTTTTATGCATTTTTTAATAAGGTTTTAATTAATTTTCGTTTTAATAATAAAATAATAAAATTAATTTATTAACGATTTAATTTTAATAAATTTTTTAAAAAAAGATTAATCGTTTATTAAAAGGTATAAAAAATTAATTATATAAAAAACTAATTAATTATTAAAGGGAATAAAACGAAATTTTAATATATTTTTTAATTATTAATTAACGTAACGTTATAAATATTTTATTTTATTGCTTAAAAGATTTAATTAGTTTAAATTTAAAGTTTAAGATATATATTTTTAACTTTATTAATAAGTTCTTAAATTTTTAATTAACCGTATAAAATAACGATATATACGTAAGAAAAAGTTTCGTTTTAATTAAAAAATACGGAAAGATAAACATATTATTTTAAAACTTTATAAGCCTGAAAACGTTACGTTTATACGACGTTACTTATTAAGAAAATTTCGTATATAACTTGGTATTATTCCGATAATTTGGGAAAGAAAGATATTAAAAAAATAATTAAAAAAGTAATAATTTTACTTAAAATAAATGTAATTAAGTAATTATTACGTTAATAAATAAGTTTAATTAATTCATTATCGAAAATATTAACATAATAATATTTTATATAACCTTAATTATGTATAAACGAAACGTTAATTTATATATAACGAAATTACCGTAAACCGGTAACGGTATAATATGGTATTTAAAATTAAAATATTTAGGGTCCGAAATAATTATTTAATTACAATTTTATAGTATGGAAATTTATTTAAAAGGTCTTATAATAATCGAATGCTAAATATGTAATAAAGTAAAAACTAAAAGGAAAATATGCCGTAAACTAAAAAAAAAAAAACGTTCCGATTAAAATAACGAATCGTTATCGATTTTATATTTTTCGAAAAAGAACCTTAAAAAATATAAAGACGTTATATTTACTACTAATAAATACTTACCTTTTATTTAAGATATTTACTTTAAAAATCGAAAATAAGTTATATTAATTATAACTTTTCGATATTTTTTAAAAACTTTAAAACATTAAGATAAGGGTTTTTTATAAATAATCGAATACGATAACGAAATTTTAAAAAATTATTAATTTCGAGATATGCTTTATTTGTTTCCTTTTATATTAAATTTAAGTTTTTAATACCGTATATTTAGGCTTAAAACGAAGGTATAAAACGTTTAAAAAATATAATTTAAAGAAAATAATTACGATATAAAATAATATTAAAATTCTTTTTTAATCGTATATATCCTTAAAGCTGTAATATATTTATATAACCGAACCCTTAAATACGTTCTTTTTTAATAAAGCTTATACGAAGTTTATTATATTTACCTGGTATATAAAAACGGCATTATAATATTTAATCGAAAACTTTAATAAATTTACTTGCAAATATACGGCTATATAATTTACGTTATAATAACGGCCGTTATAAAAAAAAATCAAAAGTTTAAAAATTAAATTTTAAAGTATAAATTAGTTATTTCGTTAATTACTGTTTTTGAAATATTTACGAAATTTAAAACTTATTATTTAATAAGATTATCGTTATTTAAAACGTATAATTTAACGAAAAAGTTACTTTTTTAAATAATATTAAAAATTTCAAAAACGATTTTTTATACGTTATAAAAATGGAATTATCGTAATTATTTCGATAAGTAAAAATATTTAATTAAATTAATAACTACCTTTTATATATATATAAAAAAATTGAAAATTTAAACGGAATAATCTAATTACCGGCTGGGTAAAAAAATTTACTTTAAAATAATATAGGCGTCTAAAAAAAAAGTACGAAATAATAAAAAATAAATTTATTCGAATGGAATTAATTATCCTTATACGACCGTTATATTCAAACCATTTCCGTTTTTTAAATTATTATTACCGCTAACGTTTATTTTAATAATTATTACGATTATTACGCCGACGGAAAAAATAAAGGTAACTTTAAGTTTTTATTAAATTATTTAACCTAATATAACGGTAAAAAATAAAAATATTTTACGGGTTAAAAACGTAAATTTTCCGTATATTCCGTATCGAAATAATATTATTCGAAACGATTATAAAGTATAAAAAGGTATCTTTAATACAAAACGGCTGGCTTATTTTATAAAAACGATCGATAACCGGCCGGTAAATAACGGAAATTTAAGGCAAATAAAAACCCAAAATATACGTTATTTTAATTAAAAAGAGTTTAATATATTAAGAATAAAAACGTTATTTAAGCCGTTAGGTTAGGTATATAAACGGAATTTACCGTTATTACCGTAAGGTTATAAAAAGCTAAATATATACCCGTTAAAGGAATTATTTTACGAAACCGAAAAAATTTATATATAAAATTATAAAGAAATAAAGTTTGAAAAAATTATTAATTAATTTTTTATTAAAAGGAAATAAATTTTAAAAAATATATAAATATACGTTTATAAGTTCGATAAATATAATTAATTTTAAAAATATAAGGTCCGTTTTATTATATAAGGTAATTAATATCTTAAAAATATTTATAAAAATATACTCGTATTTATGTTAATTAAACGCTTTTTTCGGACTTTAATCGTTATTTTAATTAAATTGGATTTAAAACATAAATAATATAATATTATAAACGTTTTCGTTAACGTAAATTCATTTTATAAAATATATATAAAAATACCTTTAAGATATTTATAACGTAATAAAAAAATTTCAATTAAAAAAATATTTTACGAATTAAAAAAAACCTTTTTATTTTAATAAAAAAACTTTACCGGTATATTTAAGGATTTAAAATTTAGCCCCGTTTTTTACGAACCATATTATTTTATTCGTTAAAAAATACTTTTATTTTTTTACGTCGACGATATTATCATTACGTATAATAAAAAGTATTAAGATTTCGTTAATTAATTAATTTAATAAATATAAAAACAGTATACTTTAATAAAAAATAAAAACTTATAATAATTTTTTAAAATCGAAATAATTAAAAATAAATTTAATAAATCTTCTTTAATTATTTTAATCCGATTTTATAAATAAATTAATTAACTTAATTTTTAAAAACGTTAATAATTAATATTAAATTATTACCGAACCCTAATCTGGTTTATTTAAATTTTATTAATAAATATTAAAAAAAGATCTGTTTTATTTTATACGTTATAATTAATACGTAATCCGATATATTTTTTATAATATTACGATTTTTACGATTTAATATAAACTTTAATAACATATATTATATAATTATTAATTAAATTATATTATATATAATTAAAATTAAAACGTTTACGTTATAATTTAATAATAAATATTTAATAAATATTTAAAACGATATTTTTTTTACAAATAATATAATTAATTAAAGAAAATTAAATTTATGATATAAAATTATTCGGAAAAATAATAAAATAACGTAAAAATAAATAAAATATAATCATTATTTTTATAACCGAAACGGAATTATTATTTTTTCTATAAATTATTTAAAAATTTTTATGTAATTTTCGATTAATTAAAAAATTAAAAATCGATTTAAATATAAAATTATGAAATATATAATAAGATAATTAATAAATTATATAATGTATTAATGCTAACGTTATATTTTTATAAATATAATTATAATACGTAAATATATATAATTATTAATTACGAAAATAAAAATAAATTATATATTTAGAAATAATATATTACTTAATAAATTAATTAAAACCTTATTACGAATTTTTTTATATATTTTAAAATATAATTAAAATTAATAAATATTTAAAATTTATTTTAAATAAGGAATTAATTAATTAGGAAACTTTAATTACCGGAGGAAAAATAAATAAATAATTATAGCTTTAAAAGGTAATAAAAGGTAACGATTAACGCCGTAATTATTTCCAGGCGTTAAGGGGGTATGTTAACTAGCAAGAAGGTACGTTAATACCCTATATCCGGAGAGTTTCCCTTTAATCGGAACATATATATTCCGTGGCTAGATTATATTAAAAAGTAATACGCGTTTTAAAGTACCTGTAACGAATGATTTAATATAACATAACTGATGTCTCTTATATCGGACAGTTTCTATATCTTATTTTCAGGTAAATAATTTATTTACTTAACCAGGTATTAGATTTTCTTTTTAACTGTTTTAAAGTTTAATATTTTTTCGATTTTATATTCGTCATCGTCCTTTTTAATTTCGCAGTTTTTTTAAGTAAGGCGTTTTTTAAAGCTAGTTTTGATAAGAAAATTTGGAAAATAGGGTATATTTTTAGGTTTTCGAAATCGTTAGAGGGCCTTGGCTAAGCTAGTTATTACCCGTTTGGTACATTTTGGTTTATGCAAGACACCCCATGCCCCACGGTTCCCTGTACGCTAAATCTTCCAGCCTTATTTCCTTTGGTTCATGACAGGCCTGCTTGAAGGCCACCTTCTCCAAGTCTTCAGCATCCCATCCTCAGCAGCTGAAGCACGGTCTGCTAGTATTGAGGCTGTTGTGTTAGTGTTGGTGCCGAAGCCGATATCACGTGCCAAATATGACCCCGAGATGTAAGGACGCATCGAAACGGAGGAACGAAAAGAAGCACCAGGGTGCAAAATGGATAAACTACGGAATAGACGAGTACACTGGATACGTGCTCCCGCAGCACGAGTGGATGACATCTGGAAGAAACCAATCAACAAGGGACGATGTGATTTCCAACGAGCCGGATCTCGAGATCTGGAGAACGATCTATCGATCCAGTGAGGAACTTAGGTAGCTTTAGTATAAAAAAGGAAGAGAATTCTTGGGTCCTACATAGAATACACTTTAGCGCTCAATTCAATAGCCATACTGGCAGCTCAATTGATTGAACCCGAACGCCGCAACGTCAAGCCTCGCGACGATCAGTCTAAACGCTCTGTCCATCCGCAAACATAAATCCCAGAACGGTTACCATTTGGAAAACTAGTTTGTCTTACCCTGAACCATTAAGATAAGCCCGACCGTCACACAAAGCGGGTATTGAGTGGCGAAAACACACAACTGCATAAGAAGAACTTCATATCTCAACTGGGGTGTCATTCTCGGCGCAGTAATATAAGTACGAGAGTGCTGGAATACTAGATGAATATCTGCTTGACAGTGGACTGGCAGCACCGATGGAAATGCTTACTTAGATCTTAATAAGCAGAAAGAGTACTTTCTTGCACACTATGTTTAGGGGGAAAACTGAGGTAACTCTAGGCCTTATTCCCCCGGAAATATCGTTTAATTGGCTTGAAATCGAAGCCGACATCGCCGCTGCCACTTCACCGTCGAGGAGATGATAGAGGCCCGGCAAAGGCAATTAAGTATACAGGCAAGAACCCTATAATAAGCCCCCTGCCGCAGGGACCTTGTTATGGGGGTATAGTTCGGAATGTTAAATCCACTACTGTATCGAAAACGGGGTTCTGGACACTATCACGGCCAACCAATCGAATAGACGAGACTGGGAAGCACCTTGGAACTCTCCGCCGACCCTGGGACCCAGTTGACGATTGTTAACGAGCTTTGATTACTACAAAAGCAAGCGGATTCCCTATTGGCCCGTTATATAGCGACGTATAAGCGACTGTTAGGGGCTCGGCCAGGGCTTGGAAACCACTAACGCAACAGATGTCGCTGCTCTAACACGCAGGATAAGAGCCCGCCTAGCGCGTCACACATCCCTTGCTCCTTGATCGTAGCCACTTAGTGTAACATCGCCAACCCTCAACAGGTCACATCCGCACTACATTCAATCTATACTACCCCCTTGACAATTGGCAAGGCGCATTGAATGTACTTCCTCCAAATATGCTGAGTCACCCCAGGCACCGAAAGTTACTTCAATCTTCTACTATGTATGGCTGATTTTAAAGTACTCTAAGGTAGGCGCTACTTCTGAAATGGGCAAAATTTAAGGAAGGTGAGGTACTACCTAATTGCTATGTCTCATTGGATTAAAATGTGGATGTACACTTGAATGGCCCTTACCACTGTCAAGGATATTTACATCATAACTGCACTTAGGCACAGCGCTGGCAGCTTGTAACCTCAGGCAAATACGACGCCGAGATCTCTGTATCAAGAGGATATAGACAATTGAGTTATCAGAGCAAGGGTTTTAGTCGGACTGGTCATAGCAACACCTGTTAGACCAACTTTCGATGGTAACGTTGGCAGAGGCTTGGCAATCTATCATTCTCCCACAGGATCTCCAGCATCAACAGATCAAGCATTGCATATTGGTGTAAAGGGTCATCAATTATTTTATATGATATAGCGTCATAGGGTGAGATTCTTTTCTGAAGGATGATGGGATATACCACGCGACCTAAGTTATGCCGATCGGCGATGTATATGATTTAGACCACTCGCTTATTTCGAACACACCCTAGTCGAAAGATCCCTCCCCAGCGGCAATACTCGCCTCGATGGCCGCAGCTATCTCCTCCGCCGAGAAAACATCATCAGCTGGGCTTTTGCGGGCAGAAGTGGTCAGTGTATAACACAATGAGTCGGTTGAGGAAGTGGGCGCTTACAAAGTGTTGCCGGTGCCATCCTGACAGGCAATGAACGAGCCTTGGCCAACACCATTACAATCGAAGCCGCCGAGCTCGACTGATCCCCGGAAGTCAGCACCCTGGTTGGCCTCTTCTTCCGCTTGTCTTCCTAGACCACCTGCAGTCTGACCGTTTGCCTCGAGGTCCGCTACGGATACATCGACTCCTGCTGCCTGCAATGCCCTAGCAATCTCATCAAGTGAGAACCGCTCATCGGCGGGGCTGTTGGTAGAAAGGATACGTTAGTGTGTACGAGAATCATCGGTCGAGCAAGCGGGCACTTACAAGGTGTTGCCGATTCCATCCTGGCAGATGATAACCAAACCCTGTCCAATACCATCGCAAGTGAAGCCGCCGAGCTCGACTGATCCCCGAAAGTCACCCTCCGCGTCGATGGCATCTGTGTTCATCTGCGGAGCAGGGGCAGCAGCGATGAGGGGCACGACGCCGACCATGGTGAAAAGAATTGAGTGGTACATCATGTTGGTTGGTCGATTGAGTGTGAGTTGAGTTTGGTTTGATTCCAATGCCTCGCCAGCCAGAAAAGAACGTGAAGGGGACGAAGAAGAAAAATAAATAGACGGGAAATGGTTTTGCGAAATGAAATCTGCCTGCAGATTAAGTGACTGGTAGAGGAAATCTCAATAGAAAAAGACGGAATGGGATATGCTCATCACTTATAAATGCTTCGAAAGGGAGCAGAGTGTTACAGCTTGGCCCATCTACCGTTACTGCATAACAGGGGTGAAATGAGCAAGGGTTCCGGCCGGTCTGGAGGGTGGTAATGGCCCCTATATCTTGGCAAGGGGACTGGACTGATCCGATGCTGAATACAGGTTACCTTAGCTAGCTTAGGCCTCCCTGGCTCATCCTGTCAGCTAGCAGGGGTGCGCTAGCACCCCATATACCGAAAGATCCCTCTGATCAGAACATATATGTTCCGTTACCTCAGCTAGCTCAGGCCCCGCTGGCTCGTTTTCCATTTTCGTCAAAATTACTTAAGTACCACTCCACAACGCTAACAATTAACCAATCAAATCCCAAATCCCCGTAACGAGCTAACAAGGCCTAAATTCAAGTTATCCGAAAAAAGGTTTCGTTTAATACCTTTATATCTTTAAAAACCCGAAAATCCGTAATAACTGAATAATATTTTTTTATAATTATATATATATTTATACGATTCGTTTTAATATAATTTATTATTAATATTATATAAATTTTAATTAAAACACTTTTATTATTTTTAAGTATTAACGTATTTATAAATTATAACCCGAATACGCTACGTTATCATCCCCCCTTTACGAATACGATAAATCTGAATTTTCTTAATTTTACCGTATTAAACTCTTAAAACAAAATATATAAACGCGTATAATAAATTTTTAATATTAATATAAAGAAATTAATATAACTTATAAAACTTTTATTTATAATTAAATTTATAATTTAATTATTCGGATTATCCGGTTAATTAATATATTAAAAAAAACAAATACGTAACCGGTTTATAATATTTAAATATTTATAAAAATCTATTACTTTTAATAATTAAAACCTGAGTATAAATAAATATTATAATACGTTATACGGGAAATTTATAACTTTTCAAAAAAATTTACTATTTATTAAATCATTTTTATTTAGAATTAAAACGATTTATATTACCTTAAACGAAAATTAATAATTTATCAAAGTACTAACTCTTAACTGGTTTAAACTTTAAATTAAATAATTATTTACGCCCTAAAAATCATATAATACGAATCAAAAAATAAAACGGTTTCGTTATAATACCGATCCGAATCTTAATACGTATCTTTTTTTCATAATTTTAATTATTATAAAAAAATTATTTTTAAAATTAACGGTAGTTATTTATCTTATTTATTAAGCGAACTTTTATTATTTTCGGATATATGACGAAATACGATCGATGTTTTAAAAAATTTAATATATACGAATTTTATATTATATTAAAAAAGGATATAACGCGGATATTAAAAATAATTAAAATAACCGTATCACTCTTTTAATAATAATACGGTGTTAATTACAATAAAATATATTTTACGACGAAATATAATAAAATGATATTATATTTTAATACGATAGTTTTAACGTATAAAACCATAGTCGTAATATAACGTTTCGATACGGTTTTATTATATAAAACTTTATTACGATTTTCGTGCGTCGTTAAAACCGGATTCTTATAAAAAGTTAAACTAATTTATATTCCGTTTTACTTATTATTATTATATAAAATAATTTTACGAAACGTTATAATAATATTTAACATTACTTAATACGTTTTATTAATTCATAATTAATATTATCCTGACTTTATTTTTTAATATTATTAATACGTTTTATAAACGAAATAAATAAAAATTCCCAAATTTCTTTAAATTAAAACGTATATGTAACGAACCTGTCATACATCCGCCTGGAGGTATAAGCAGTATCCGAAATGAGATCTTGATTTGTAGGTAACAATAGCATAATAAATAAGGTATTATTATAATACAGGAACAGGGGTTCTTGTCTTTGGAGAGACCTGTTCTCGGAGGTCTTTAAGGGAGGCTCCGACCGGGTAAACCTCGGGCAAAAAAAAGCTTGGCTTCCCCGCGCCAAGGTTTAAGTGATTTAGTTAATTTAAGTAATCTAGGTAATCTGGGACTAAATTACGTATATTACATAAATTACGTAAATCTACGATACGTTTATTAAATCTAGGATAGATATATAATGATCGATTTTTTATATAAATAATATCTTTTAATTTTATTTTTTAGTTATTAATTTAAGTTTTTAATTAAAAGTATCGTTTTCCCATTAAGAAAAAAATCCGTAAATTTTTTTAACGAATATCTTTTTTATTATATTATTATTACCTATAAATTAAAACCTTTATTTCGGATATTACTTATTTTTTTAGGTAAATATATATTAAGTTCGTTATATTTTAATAACTTTTTAATTAATAACTAACGAATAATTTAAGGCTTAATTAGGTATAAACTTTCTTAAACTTAATAAAAATAATATTATAAAACGACTTTTTGTAAATATATAATATATTCGATCCCCGTTATTAACTAATAAAGGATTAATAACTAAAATATATGATTTACCTTTTATTAAAAAGGTTTTTTAGTTAATTAATAATATGGCACCTATAATTACCAAAGCTAAGGGTTTAAAAAAGTTTTTTTTTTCCTAATAGCAACCTACCCCTACCTTCAAAAAGATTATTAAAGTCTAGCCTGAAAAATCCAACCAAAAAAAGAAAAAAGTTAAAAAGGTTTACGGTAAAGAGATAAAAAAAGAGAAAAAAAGAAAGTTTATAACCAACGAACGATTAAATCTTATAGCTAAAAAAGTTATAAAATTCTAAAAAGAAAACGCTAAACTTGCCCGATAATTAAAAAAAGCTTTTATTTTCTTAAAAAATTCTTTTCGTTTAAAAACCCCAGCTCCTCCCTTATTTAGTTAAGATAAAAAAACAATTATACCTTTTCCTACCTATGACGAAATGCCTAATATTAAAGGCTATAAACTAATTACTTTTAAACCTTATAATGAATTTACTGATATAGAAGGATTTTTAATTCAAGTTAAAGTTTACTTTAAATAATACGAAAGTTTTTTAACGGAAAAATATCAAAAAATGATAACTATTTTATAATTATTAGTTAAAAAAATATTTAACTAATTTAAGCTTATTTTTAAAAATTGCCTAATAAATTACCTTAACGATTACTTAAATGTTATTAATTATATTTTTAATAATCACGATAACTTTAAAAAACGAATACAAATTTTATATAAAGATACGGATAAATAATAATACGTAATTAAAAAAATGTACGACTTAAAATAAACCACGTTAACAGTTAAATATACGACCGAATTTAATTATTTTATAACCATTTCCAAATTACCGCAAGATATATTATTTTTTCCTTATTATAACGGCCTAAAGCCTTAAATTAAAGATAAAATATTTAAGGTACCTAAAATAAATCCTTTCAAAAATTATATAGATAAGGTTATTATCGCCGACCGACGCATTTTTAACCGGTACTTTAAAAAAAATACCAATAAACGAAGTAGTAATAAACGTTTAATAATAATAAAAAAACAAAAAACAAATCCTAAAAAAAAGCTAATATTATTTTAACGGAATTTAGAAAAAACAAATCTAAAGTTAAATTTTTTAATTCTGGTAAAAAGCGCTATTTTAAAAACGAATATCATTTTTTACTAAAAAAAAGGAATTTTTAAAAAGGAAGGATTTTATAGCCCAAAAAAAGGTCCGTACGGCCGAACGAAACATAGATAGCAAAAAATAAAATAAAAAGGAAATAAGTTTTACTGCCGCCGATGAGGAATTTATTATTATTATGTTTAATAAAATTAAAAATAACGACCTAAAATATAAAAATTATATTATTTGTGAAAATATTACTGCTAAAACATACAAATACTATTTAAAATAAGAAGCTTCCCGGATAATTATTACGTTAAGATATATTTATTACCTCGATATATAAGAATGTGAAATATACGACCAGGACGGTTAGTTACGAATAGATTTCGGTAGCTACCGATAGTTATCTTCCGAATATTATATTTTTCCAAAATATACGGTATATCCAAAATCTTTAATAAATAATTATAAATTTTTGTATTTTATTACTTACTATAATTATAATTACCTTATTTATTAACGAACCAAAAAGAATAACGACTTTAAGCTAAGATATAACGAAAAAATGCTTACGGAGCTAGATAACGAATACAGATATATAAAAACCCTTTAATAGCTAGATTACATTAAATTAAAATAAAGTCAGGGAGCTATAACGTAAGGATATTTGTATTATTTATTAATATTCTGTAATAAATCGAATTCCTAATTATAAAAATGCCTTTTTCGAAAGTTTACTTTTTTAATCCCGTAATTCGTAAAGTATAAAACCTAAGGAAAAGCTAGAAAAAAGTAGTTATTTTTTAGTACCAGTTCGGTAATAAAAAATAGTTTAAGTTTATAAATAATTATTATACCAAGTATGCAGTCAAAAAATTACGCAAATAGAAACGCCTCGTAGTCCCCAGGACGTATTAGTTAAAAAATTATAAAGACTTTCGGAAATAAGGTACCCAAAAGCCCTTATATATAAAACTTTATACGAAGCAAAAAAAAAATACGGAATTAAATTCAAATTTTAATTTATTATAGAAATAAAATATTTAATACTATAATTAATTCCGGAGCAAAAAAAAAATTTTCTAAAGTAAGTAAAAAATATTAGATCCCTTAAAAATATAAGTAGCAATTATATAAATTGCGGGCATTTAATAAAAACTTATTTACTTATAATAACGGTTGAATCTTCTGAAAAATTAAAAAGTTCGTAATATAAGGATATTTAAAACGGATTATTTTCGATATCGCCGACATTTCAGGATACGATATTATTCTAGAATACCATAATTTCGTTCCAGTAATTTACGGATTAACTGGAGAAATTAAACGTTTTTATGAAATAATTTTAAGAACGAATTTTATAAAATTTATTACGTAATCAAAAAAGTTAAAATTTCCGACCTAATAATAATAATACCCCCTAAATATCGACGGTTTAAAAAATTATTTAAGGAACGAACCCGTAAAAAATTACTTAACTATAATTAATAAAATTATAAAATTCTTATTAAAAAAGGATAATACCCAAAATTTATTAAATTTACTATATAAACCTTAAGAAAATAAGGCTTTTTAAAAAGATTTTTAACGAAACCTTAAAAAGGGTTATATATAGAAATCCGAATTATTTATAAAGTATCCAGTTATAATGGTACAAAAAATAAAAAACGGCAAAATTAAAACCGATAAAGATAAAAATTTAATATACAGACGAATTCATAACTATCGACAACTAAACGACATTATTATTAAAAATGGATATTTTTTAACGTTAATAAATAATATAAATTTTTTTAATAAAACTAAGTAATTTACGGCCTTTAATTTACTAAATGGTCATTATGTAATTCGAATAGTTAAAGGAAAAAAAAATAAAAACCCACTTTTAAAATTATTTATAAATATTACGAATATAAAGTTATACCATAAAAGTTAATTAACGCCCTAGCTAACTTTTAGTATATATTTACTATTATTTTACTGAAATCTTTAATTACATTCGTTTTCGTTTATTTAAACGATATTTTTATTTATTTAAAAACTTTAAAGGAATATAAAAAATACGTTACTTAAGTTCTAGACGCCCTTAAGAAGGTTAACTTATTAATAAAGGTTAAAAAGAAAGTTTGGCATATTTAATAACTAAATTTTTTAGGTTTTATTATTACCCCTGGACAAATTTAAATTTAAGATTCCAAATTGGAAACTGTTAAAAACTGGCCAATTTTAAACAAAATTACCGTTATTAACATCCGCTAATTTTTAAAGTTTATTAGTTATATACAACCTTTAGTTTAAAATTACGATAAACTTGCCAGCCCCTTAATTAAACTTATTACCAAAAAGTACGTCGGAAAAAAATTCGAATTTTGAAAAAAGCCAAAAAAGCTTTCCAAATAATTAAAGATAAAATTGTTAACGTCCCGGTAATTAAATTACCAAACCCATAATAAAAAGAAACGATTTAAAACAAAGGTTTTAAATTACGCTTTTAAAATAGTTTTAAAGCAACTAAAAAATAACGTAAAATAGTATGTAATAACGCACTTTTTTAACGCTTTTAAGGACGCAAAATTTACGTATCCTATTTATAATAAAAAGTTACTAACGATTATTTTAATATTTAAAAAAAATAAGAACTATTCCTAAAAGGAATTAAAAAATTATTCGATATTTATTTAAATTACAAAAATCTTATTCGATTTATAATAACCCAAAAATTAAATATACGTTATAAAAATTAAAAGATTTTCTTATCCAAATTTAACTTTAAAATTTACCAGATTAAAAGTAAAGAAAATATTTAAGCGGATATTTTAAGCCGAAAAAAAAATTACGATTCGAAGATTTCAAAACGATACATATAGGTATTATATCGTAAGGACGATAGGATAATATAGTTATATATAACCCTAAAACAACTTATTTTAAAAAAATTAATTTAGTTTAAAGGTTTTTATAACCCGGAAAAATAAAAGGAAATTAAATAGCTGAAAGAAAACGACAAAAATTATCTGTTATTTCGAAGTAAGATTTATATTTCCTGCCAGCAAGAAAAGGAATTTGTTAAGAAATTTTACGAAAACCTTTTATATAAATACCAAAAAGTATTTAAAATTATTAAACGACTTTAAAAGAAATACGATTTTTTAAAACTCTGCCAGATAATTAAATAAGTAATTAAAAATTATAATATTTGCAATAAGGTTAAGGCAACCCGCTATAAGCCGTATAGCTTATTGCAACCTATAAATATACCTAATAAAATATGGAATATCATAATTTGGGATTTTATTACTGGTTTTTTTATATCGAAAAACCCAGTTACTGGAATTAAATACGATACGGTATAGGTAATTATTAATAAACTTCTTAAATATAAATACTTTTTACCTTTTAAAAGAATAATAATAATAAATAATTAACTTATACCTTTATTCGATATTATCTCGATAAGTACGAAATGTTAAAAAAAATCGTTTTTAACCGAAATAAACATTTTATATCCAAATTCGGTATTAATTTTTTTAAGCAAATTAGTACTGAATTTAAGTTTTTAACAATTTATTACCTTTAAATAAATAGTTAAATAAAATAATTAAATTAAACCTTAAAATAATACTTTCCGAATTACGTTAATTATTAATAAAATAATTAAATTAAATCTTTACTATTTGTATAAATAGCTTATAATACGTCCGTTAACAAGGATATAGGTATATTATTCCATATAGTTATATATGAATATAACGCAGTAATCTAACGATTTAAATACTTAATACGTAAGGTACCGGTTATTACCGTGATAACCTTTCGAATAAAAATAATGGTAACAAAAATTAAAACGATATAAGTCCGATTTTAAATTAAATTGTGATTTTTATAATAAAGAATAGCCTAATATTATAATAAGAAAAAAGTTAAAGGATTACTTTTAACGAAAGAAGATAAAATCTATTTATTATGCTAAAAATAAAAAGTAACGTTAAATTTTTTATAAATTAAAATGAAAAAGCCTAACGATAAGGTTAATTTTAAAAATTAATTACAAATTTTTATTACCTAAAAGCATAAAAATATATCTTATATTCCATATTTCCTTATTAAAACCAGCCCTAAAAACGCCTTTTTAATAAAGAACCTTCGAAATCGAAAGAAACGATAACAAATACAAAGTCGAAAAGATATTAGATTTTAAAATAATTAAAAATCAAATTTAATGTCTGGTTAAATAGATGGATTACTTACTTAGAAATAATATATGGGAATTATTTTAATATTTAACGAATACGATAAATTTAATTCAGGATTTTTATTAGTAAAATCTTAACCGACCGTTTTTAATCCAGTTAAAATCGTAGGCGATAACGGTTCCCTACTTAAGTTCAAATTTAAGGCGTTCTAGCCGAAAAAAGTAAATACTTTTACCGTAACATTTATCTTAAAAACAAACCGCGTTTATTTTGTTTCCATACGACGTTACTTTTTTTTATAACCTTTTCCGTTTTTTTAATTAATTTAATTCTCAATCCTTTTTTAATATTTTTAAGGCCTTTGTTTAAAAAAAAAGATCTTATTAAAAACGTAACCGTTTTAACTTTTTAATAAACTTTTTTAATTTTTCGTTTTATTAACGCCGTAATTTAACCAATCTTTTTTCTATTACTTTTTGTTTTTTTTTATAATTTTCTGGAACGTTAAGAAATTATTTTTAATTTTTCATTACTTTCGGAATAGGCGATCTTAAGTTTCGTTTATTTTCCTTAAGGAATTTATGGTTAAAACGTTATAAAATAAACGTTAGTAATAAATATAACAATCGTAACCTTAATGTCTTAAAGAAAAAATTTAATCGGTGTTTTTTAACCGAATGCAATTAAAATAAGAAAATGCTTTAGTACTAAATATTTTTATCGAATTAGTACGAATGTTACGAAAATCGCGTTAATTCGGACGTAATTTTCTTTTTTTTTCTTTTTAAATACGATTTATTATGATAAAATTAATTTAAAAAAGTTTAAAAAAAACCCTTTTAACAAATAATAAAAAGGCCACTTACGGTTTTATTTTTGTGACAAAGATCCTTGGAAAGGGGAAATGGTATTACAGTACAGGAATAAGGGTTCCTGTTTTTAAAAAGACCTGTTTTCGGAGGTTTTTAAAAAAGGTTCCAACCGGATAAACCTCGGGCAAAAAAAAGCTTGGTTTCCCTGCGTTAAGGTTTAAATGATCTAGTTAATTTAGGTGATTTAGGTAATCTGGAACTAGATTACGTAGATTACATAAATTACGTAAATTTACGATACATTTATTATATCCAGGATCGATATATAACGATCGATTTTTTATGTAAATAATATCTTTTAATTTCGCTTTTTAATTATTAATCTAAATCTTTAATTAAAAGTATCATTTTCCGATTAAAGAAAAAGTCCGCAAACCTTTTAACGAACATCCCTTTTATTGTGCTATTATTACCTGCAAATTAAGACCCCCATTTCGGATACTGCTTATACCTCTAGGTGGATGTATAACAGGTTCGTTACTGGTATTCGTTAAAAAGGTTTGCGGACTTTTCCTTTAATCGGAGAACGATACTTTTAATTAAAGACTTAAATTGATAACTAAAAACTAAAACTAAAAGATGTTCTCTATATAGGAAATCGGCTAATATATATATATCCTTTTTATCTTCCTTAGTTTTTGAAGATCTCTAGAAACGGACAGAGACGGTTTCTCTTTATCTTTAAAGATTAACAGAGACAAGCCGAAGACCGAGATTCAGCCGGCAGGATGGAAACTTTAATTACCTTAACTTACCTGGTTTCTTTTTTGGATTTAATAAAATTTTTACAGATATAATATTATTTCTTTTGTTAAAAGAATTTCTGTTTTAAAGATTAAAAGGTAAATTCTCTTTTTTTCTTTTAATTATTATAATATATTTTAACCATATTAGGCGGGCCTTAAAAACGTCCTAAAACTTTAACCGAAAATTGTTACGAATTTATAAAGTCGATTTTTTAATTTAGTTTTAAAGTTATACCGTATATAGGTTATTTTAAAAAAGAAATTGTAAAATGTTAAAAGACCGGAAAGATTACCAGAATTATTTGTCGGTTAATATTTAACTTATAATGGAAATTATATTTCGTTACCGTTTTTTTGAAAATATTTAGGCTGACAATTTAGAATAAATAAAGAAATAATAAAGTAATACTTTTAAGATAGTTAAAAAAGAAAAAGTCTGAATTTAATCTTAAAAATACGAAAAGGTTTATAAAAAACCAAAATATTTTCCTAGGCTATTATTAAACGATAACATGCCGTTATAACCGTACTAACAGTTCCTTAAAAATTCTAAAAATACGCTAAATAAAGAACTTAACATTAACGCTATAATAATTTACGCATAATAAAGAAAATACTAACGATAAGAATATTAAAAACTAAGTAAGTAAAGTAAGAAGTATCAAAATTAAAATAAGGTCTTATAATAAAAAAACCCCGACCGATATGGCAAATTATACCTTGTTTATTATATAACAGCCTATTACGCCCGATATTAAAAATAACAAAAATATATTCAGCGTCAAATTACCTCTATATACCATTAAGGATTCGATTTTATAAACCAAACTAGAAAACGTATCAAAAACTAGAAATGGTACCGGTATTTACGAACTATAATTATCTAAAATACTATGGATATCCTTATGGTAAAAGAAAACATGCCAAAGGGAAAGAATTGCCCGGAATGAAATTTCATATGCTATTACGAATAATACGACCATGAAATAAAATAAAAACTAAGTATACCAGATTGTTATAAAGGCCTCGTAAAAGGTTACTAGCAACCTAAAACTTAAGTTATCCTTTATTAAAGATTTTAACGAAAAGTATAACGTATAGAAAAAAGTTGAAAGCGGAAAGAAGATATGGCATAATTTAACGCCCAGTACTAATAGAAACATTACCCAGAAAATTACGAATACATTAAACGTAAAGTTTTTTACGAACAATTAATTAAGACGCTAGGAAAGATAACTAAAAAAGATTTAAAGAATTAACCGAAAAAATCAGAACGTATTGAAAAATTAAAGCTAAGCCCAAGAAATAAACGCTACCTATAAGGAAGGTATCAATAAAGAAAAGCAAAAGAAATTAATATATACCCCTTAAGAAACCTTTATATACGATAAGAAAAGTGATGAAAATTCCTTTTATTATAATCAAAATATAAGGTTAAAAATAATATATTTTATTAGTAAATTAAGAACCCAACCCGAATTATATCAAACTAAAAGTAATTAATAAATTGCGATTATTATAAAAAGATAAAACCGAACCTCATAAACTTAAAAATGTAAAAAGTATTACATTTATTTATAATAACAGATAAATTAACCTGGAAATTAATTACCTTAAAACCTATATTTAAAACCGAAAGTAAAATATTAATTTCGATATTAATTTAATACGTAATTACGACATAATTCTGAACCAAGAATTATTATATTAATATAATTGTAACGAACCTGTTATATATCTACCTAGAGGTATAAGCAGTATCCGAAATGGGAGTTTTAATTTGTAGGTAATAATAGCATAATAAATAAGGTGTTCGTTAACAAGGTTTGCGGACTTTTTTCTTAATCGGAGAATAGTACCTTTAATTAAAGATTTAGATTGATAATTAAGGAGCGAAATTAAATAGATGTTATTTATACAGGAAATCGTCTCATATATACATTTTCCTTATTTTCTTTAGTTTCTAGAGATTTTTAAAGATTTCTAGAAAGAGATAAAGACGGTTTCCTTTTGTTTCTAGAGATAGTTAAAGATAAGCAGAAAGCCGAGACTTAGCCGGTAAGGTGGAGGCCTTAACCTCTTTAATTTACCAACTTCATTTTGGGTTTAATGGAATTCTTATAGATGTAATATTAATTTTTTTTAAAGACTTTTATTTTAAAGATTAAAAGGTAAGTTTTTTTAAAATTATTACGATATGTTTTGATTATGTTAGGCAGGTTTTTAAAACGTTCCAAAGCTTTAATTAAAAGTTATTACGAACTTATAAAATCGATCTTTCAATTCGGTTTTGAAGTTATATTTTATACGTATTATTTAGAAAAAGGTATTTTTTGGTAAAATATTAAAAGACTGGAAAAATTATTAAAATTATTTATCGGTTAACTGTTATGACCAGAGGCCTTGGCTTAATAGCAGACGGTCGGAAGTTGTGGGACGAACTTTCGATATAGGCCCAGGGTTACGCGATGGGCTTAATGGGCTCGAAATTCCTGGTTGGATCCAGGGGAACTTGGTACGTCAAGCCAGTCGAACCGGGCGACGGTTCGAGGTAGCTTAATGGGCTCGAAAAAACTTAATTACTAAAGGAAAGATAAAACCGGAACGAATTAATCGAATTAAGAATAATATATATACGTTCGTTACATTTTTATAATTTAAATAATCCTAATTTATAATATAACTTAATTATTAAATTATTTTTAATATTTATTATTATTAAACGTAATTATATCCAGTTTATTACTTAAATTTCCATAATATTATTATTAATATAAACCATATAATTAAGGTTTAATAAATAATTAAGTTAATTAACTATTATACGTTATAAATTTTTATTTAATAATATAATTAAATTTTAAATAATACGTTATACCATTAATATATCGGATAATATTTAAGAAGTTATTATATAATAATATAAAAATATAATTAAAAATTTATATTAATATTATTCGGATTAACGAAATTAAAATTAAACCCACAAAATTTAAACCTTATAACGGAAAAAATAACGTAAAAAGTTTCCTTACCTAAATACGCGTTTATTTCCGTTTTAAAGGAATTATTAATAAGGCCGATAAAATTTTTACGGTTACGGTATTCCTTAAAAAAAATACCTTAAATTAATTTAAATTTATTTTACGAAATTATTTGGAAAATAAAAAATTAAAATAATAATAAATTACCAAAATTTTTTTAATATTATATTAATTTCGAAAAAAAATTAAAAGTTAATTTCGGAAACTTAAAGGGAAAAAAAAAACCGTAAAAAAAAAACTTTTCGATTTAAAAAAAAGTTTTAACGTTTAAAAATATAATAATGTTTAAAACCTTTATAATCAAGATAAAATAAATAAACGAAAAAAACGATAACTTAATCGATATTTTTTATAAAGGCTTTAAATATAACGTTAAGAACGAAATTATTAAAGTAAT
Source organism: Monosporascus sp. MG133 (assembly GCA_004155925.1). NCBI lineage: Eukaryota > Fungi > Ascomycota > Sordariomycetes > Xylariales > Monosporascus > Monosporascus sp. MG133. Next base: position 142,957 of record QJNX01000020.1, on the reverse strand, counting down.
ACGTTTTATTATCTGAAATAAATATATCGTAAAAGTAATTAAACTCGATAACCGATAATATAAGTAATAATAAAAATAAAGAAGCTAATTTATTTTTAAAACTAGGTTTACGGAAATTAATTAAAATAAAAAACGCGATAAATTTTTTATTACTTATAAGACGGTATCAGATCTTATAAAATTAAAAATAATTTAAAAAAGGAATTAAAGCTAAATTAAATGTTATAATTATAATAAAATGAGTTATATTTAAAGTTAATATAAGGCCCTTAAAAAATAACGTAACGGTTAGATCCCGGTACCCGAAAAACGATTAGGAAATAAGAATAATAAAACAGTAACTTTCGGTATAATTAAGAAAAGGGAAAACTTTAACTTACCTTTAAAAAATCGAAAAAGGTTACGAAAAGATAAAATATTTTTTAAGCCGTAATTATACGATAACGTATTATTATATATGGTTTAATAATTATTTAATAATTATAAAAATATAAAAAATAAAAAGAATTAATATTAAAAATATAAATATTTCGTACGTAACAAAAAAAATAAGAACGACAAAAATAATAGGAATTAAGTAAATGGATAAAGGAATATTAAAATTAAAACGAAATTTTGTACCTAAGAAAACTTAATTAATATAAGAAATTATATATTATTTATTATAAAAAAATTTACTATTTACGATATAAAAATAATAAAAGTATATTTAATAACGACTTACGTATATATATAAATAAGGATTTAATTTTTATATCCAAACCGGAAACGATTTTAAGGACCAGAAATAATATAGATATTTACATATTATAATTACATAAAACGATATCGACGTTATTATAACGTTAAAAAGCTAGCCGAAAGGAAAAGATTATCCCAAATAAAACCTTATATATTATTACGAATAATATAATTATATAACGTAAAAAAAAATAGATTTATCAAATAATAATAAAGGCCCAACAGAAAATAATAAATAGTTTATATTTCCGATACGTTTACGTTAATAATTTCGAAAAAAAAAGAAAAAATAAGAAAAAAAATCGGAAAACGTTTAATAAAAATGGCCCAGTATTATACCTAATATTAGGAACGTTAAAGATATCAGGATTAATTAATAACGATAAATTAGTCGCGAAAAACCGAAACCTTTAAAAACTAAATTACCAGCATAAAAAGTTAAATAAAACGATAAAAAAAAAATTTCGAATTAAAAGTTTAATTATGCCGACAAAAGAATAATTACAGTAATTATAAATATAAACCTTAAAAAGAAAATATTATTTATAAGGAAGTTATAAGCTAATAAAAACAAAAAAAGTTAATATATATCCCTTAAAAAAACTTTATATACGATAAAAACTTTTTTATTATTATAATTAAAATACGAATTAAAAAAAAATTATTATTATAATAAATTACGGAACCGATCCGAATTATATTAAACCGGAAATAATTAACAAATTACGTTTATTATAAAAGAATAAAGTTAAACTTTATAAAATTAAAAATATAAAAAATAGTAAATTTATTTATAATAACGGCTAAATTAATTACGAAATTAATTATTTTAAAACTTATATTTAAAAATAAAAATAAAGCATTAATTTCGATATTATTTTAATACGAAATTATAATCTAATTTTCGGTAAAAAATAGTTATATTATTATAATCTTTTAATTAATTAAAAAATTGGCTAGATAAGATTTATTTTACCTTTTATCGACAAAAACGATTTAAAAAAGATTTATTATTTAACCGATAATAATAACGGTAAGTATAAGTATAAAGATACGATAAAAACCTTATTATTTAAAGGAATATAATATATATATAAAAAAAAAGGCAAAATAAATATATATAATACGTTATCGTTATAGTTAAAACACGGTTATACGAAATAAATAACGATTTATAATACCAGCCTTAAAAGCCAGAAAAAATAGTTAAAATATTACCATAATATTATAAATAAAAACGATTATTTAAAGAACAAATCGAAATAAAATTATTAAAATATAATAAATTAAATTACGAAATAATTTTAAAAAATAATAAAATGATTACCTTTTATATTATATATAACCTAAATTAACAAAAATTATACGTATTATAAAAATACTTCGAAAATAAGTTACGTAAAAAATATATTAAATATTTTAAGTTACCGGCAAAATACCTTATATTTTTCGTACCAAAAAAAGAAAAAGTTATAGTTAATAATTAATTACCGATAATTAAACGATATTATGGTTAAAAATTATATATCTTTATTTTTAATCATTAAAATAAAAAATTACTTTTACGGAACCAAATAATTTATTACCTTAAATTTACGAAACGGATATAATTTAATTTGCGTTAAATTAAAAAATAAATTAAAAATAACCTTTAAAATTTAATACGGATTATACGAATATTTAATAATACCTTTTAAATTTATTAACATACTTATAACGTTCCAAAAAATAATTAATTACGTATTACGCAAATACCTTAATATTTTTATTATTTATTATTTCGATAACATTTTTATTTACTTAAATTCGGAAAAAGAATACGAAAAATACGTCCATAAATTTTTTTAAATCTTGTAAAATACTAACCTTTTAATAAATGCCAAAAAAAAACGAATTTTATAAACAAAAAATACCGTACTTAAAATACGTTATTATTTCGAAATATATTAAAATAAACCATAAAAGAAAATAATAATTTAAAAATAAAAAGTACTTATTAAAATTACCCAAATTTAAGCTTTCCTTAAATTCGTTAATTATTACCGGAAATTTATTCGTAACTTTAACAAAATCGTAATATTTTTATCTAACCTAACCCAAAAAACAAAAGTTTAATAAATAACCGAAATAAAAAAAGTTCTTTAAAAAATTAAAATTATAATTACCAACGAACTAATATTAATTATATACGACCCATATTACTTTATAAAACTAAAAACAGATATTTTAAATTATACGTTAAACGTAATAATCGGATACAAAAATGATTAAAATAACTTATACGTTATTACGTTTTATTTTTATAAATTAAAAAAAGCCGAATTAAATTACGTTATACCAGATAAAAGGTTTTTCGTTATTATTAATACTTTCAAAAAATTTAAATATTACTTTAAAAAAAACCTATATTAAGTTAAAATATATATAAATTACAAAAACCTTTTCCGGTTTATTACTACCCGAAAGCTAACAAAATAATAATTCCGTTACGTAAAATACCTTTCAGAATTTAATTTCTTTATTATTTACAAAAAAAGATTAAAAAATAATAAAATAAACCTTTTTAATAAACGATTAAACCTAAAAAAAGAAATCCTTAAAATTTTATATTAAATATTTAACTTAATAAAAAGAAATATATAAAACTATAATAAATCGTAATAATTAAAAAAATAATACGTAATTTATATTAACAAATTTAACAATATAATAATTAATTATTAAAAAAAAAAACCGATAAAACCCAAATATTAAAAAAGCACCAAAAAAAACTAATATGCAAAATATACGAATACTAATTATACGGATATCTTAAAGTTTATAAAACCTTAAAACGGTTATAACTTATATATTATTTCCCCAAAATAAAGTTAATAATAAAAAATGTTTTATAAAAATACGACCTATATAACAAAACCAAAATACGATACTATAAATTATAAAATTTTTTTTAACTATTATTAGTTATAAAACGACCATAAAATTTAATTACTTTTAATTTTATTACTAAATTATTATTATTAAAAAACTTAATAACGGATATATATTACGATAATATCTTTATAATCATAAATTAATTTATAAAATTTCTTTATTTTTTATTATTTAACGAAAATATAAATATAAAATAACTAACATACGTTTTTTTAAATATTTTATTAACGTATACGGATTTTTAATAAAAATCGTATTAAATAAAAATATTACGTTTATTTTAAAATTTTAACAAAACCTTATAACATAATTAAACTTAAATTATAAGTTTTTAAACGCTTTTAAATGATAAATAAACAACTAAATAAAAAAATAAATTAAATATTCGAAATTTACTTTCGGTATTAGATTAATTATAAACAAAATAATTAAATTAAAATGTTACTAATAACTTAATTAATTTATAATATAAATTATTACGAAAATATTAAAATAATACCAATTAATACTAATTTTGGCCTTATATTAGAAATTTACTAAAATGCATAAAAGAATATTTATTTAATATTAAAATTATCCTTATTTTAAAATAATTTAAATAATTACATACAAAAATAAAAACAAAACTTAAATTCGTACGTACCTAAATACAAAAATATTATAACTAAAAAAAAATTAAAAAATTTAACCTTTTTAAAAAGAAAAATAATTTACTTAATTACCAAAAATATCCAAATAAAATAACTTAATAAAAAACTTAATTACAAATATATCGGATTATATAAGGTCGTAAAAAGAATTTTAAAAAATAATTACTAATTAAAATTACCCCTTAAAATTAAGTTTTATCCCGTTTTCTATATTTCCTTACTAGAATTAATAACGGATATAATTTAAATTAATACGGAATAAAGAAATTAATAAAATACGTACCAATATAAAAGGTCGAAAAAATCCGTAATATTAGGAAAGGGGATAATAAAAAATAGTATTTAATTAAATAAAAAAATTACTTATAATTAAAAAATATATAAAAACTTACGAAAGATTTTACGGAAATTTAACGTTTATTAAAAAACTTTTATTAATAATACCGGAAGTATTAAGGTTAAAAAATTTTTAATTTACGTTATCCAGATCGGATTAATTAACCGTATTCGTGGTACGAAAAAACGAAACCATTTCGGCCTTTAATTTACGTTACTTTTTTTCTAAATGTTCGAACTTTTTTATCGTTTCCGTATTTTTAATACCTTTACGTAATATTTCGATTTCCCGTTAACGTAAAAGTTTTTTTTATTACGTAATTAAATTAAATAACCAAATAATTCGTTAAAATATTATTAAAGTTTATTAAAACGTTATTAAACGAAAAAAGAAATATTTTTAATAAAACGTTTTTAAAATTTAAAACGAACTTTTTTCGTAATTAAACGATTATATTTAATTTCGGAAAGTTTAAATAAATTATAAAAATTATTATATTTAAAATAATAAATATATTTTTTAAAGTTAAAATAAATTTTATAAACTTTTCTTTTACGTTTATAACGTAAGCAAAAAAACGCGGATATATTAAAACCAAAAATATTAATTTTTTTAAAAAAGATTAAAACGTTATTACGCTTACGGAATTTTTATTTTTTAATACGATTAAATATAATAACCAAAATAATACAAAAATAATATCAAAAAAAAGGAAATTATTTATTAAATAAATATAATAAATAAATTAATTTTTAAAAATAAAAATCTTAAAAGGGGAAAATCGTATTATAATCAAAAACCTTAATTTAATAACAAACGGTCGGAAATTATAAAACGAACTTCCGATATAAACCCAAAATTACGTAATAAACTTAATAAGCTCGAAAAACCTGATTAAACCCAGAAAAGCTTGGTACGTTAAATTAATTAAACCAGGCGACGGCTTAAAATAATTCGATAAGTTCGAAAGAACTTAATTACTAAAGGAAAAATAAAGCCGGAACGAACCAATCGAACCAAAAATAACATATATACGTTTATTACTTTTTTATAATCTAAATAATAGCAGCTTATAATATAATTTGGTTACCCAGATTACCTTTAAGATCTGCTATTACCAAACATAATTATATCCAGTTCATTACTTAAATTCCTACAGCATTACTGCTAACATAAACCGTACGACTAAGGTTTAATAGTTGGTTAAGCCAGTTAGCCGTCACATTAACGTTTAAGCCTATGATAAGAATTACCTCCTATTATCGTTTTTTGAAAATATTCGGGTTAAAAAATTTCGAATAGATAAGGAAAAACGTTTAACGATTTAATAATTCCAGAAATTATTTAACCGTATTATGTAATTAAATGGTTAATTAAAATTGTTATATTTTAAAAGAATATTATTTATTTAAAAAGGGTTTTAAAATATAAATAAATTAAAAGAATAAGAAGAATTAAACCCGGAAAAAGATTGCGAAAAAAGATTACGAAAAAAAAGGAACGAATATAGTTCGTTTTTAAATTTAATATATTAATAAAGGTATTTATTTTTTTCGATTAAAGCGTTATAAATTTAGATTTCGGCGGGGGACCGTTATCGTTTGTAACCTTGGCCGCGTTGGAGATGGTCGGTTAGGATTCTGCCGGTGGCAACTTTTAATTAAGTTTATCGTATTCATTAGACGCGTAAATACTTCTAATGTATGATTTTTAGGTGACTAATTTATGTATTTAATTAAATATTAAATTTTATTTTTAATTATTTAAAGTCTAGTATTTTTTAAATTTCGTATTCGTTATTGCTCCTTTCGGTTTCGAAGTTTTTTTAAGTCGGATGTTTTTTGGAGCTAATTTTAATACGGAAATATGGAATATAAAGTATACTTTTATAGTTTTGGGTAGTAACAATTTATAATTAGTTTTCGAAATAGTCTTTTCGATCTTAAATAGGTTATATTTTTTTAAATTAAGTTTGTTGCTGAATTTTTTCGTTTTATTTTAGAAAATATTAAATATTACGTTTTGTTTTTAATATAATAGGTAAACTTTTTTTTTGGTTAAAATTGATTCGTTAATTTTTTTTTATAATATTAATTTTTTTTTGTTATAAAAATAATAATTTTGTTTTGAATCGGGCCTATATCGTTTTGATTTTTATTACCATTATTTTTATTCGAGGGGTTATTATAACGATAACCGATACCTTATATATTAATTATTTTAGTCGTTAAATTATTACTTTATGTTTATATATAGCTTTATAAGGTAATACGTTTATATCTTCGTTAACGGACGTATTATAAGCTATTTACGCTAATAGTAAAAGTTTAACTTAATTATCCTGCTAGTAATTAGCGTAATTCCGAACGTATTATTTTAAGGTCTAGTCTAATCGCTTTATTTAATTATTTATTTAGGGGTAATAGGCTGTCGAAAATTTAAGCTTAATATTAATTTGCTTAAAAAAGCTAATATTAAATTTTGATATACAAAGTTTATTTCGATTAAAAATAATTTCTTCTAAGATCCCGTATTTGTCGAAATAATATCGAATAAAGGCGTAGGTTAATTATTTTGCCGTTACGATTTCTTTTTCAAAATAGGAAATATCCGTATTTAATAAATTTATTAATAATTATTCTTACCGTATCGTATGTAATTTTAGTAATTAAACTTTCGATGTCGGAAAATTAATAATAAAATCATAAGTTATAATATTTTATGTTTTGTTAAATATATTTATAAGTTATAATAATCCATACGGTTTATAGCGGGTTATTTTGGCCTTATTATAAATATTATAATTTTTAACTCTTTATTTAATTATTTGGTAAAATTTTAAAAAGTTGTATTTTTCTTAAAATCGTTTAATAGTTTTAAATATTTTTTATGTATTTATATAAAAAGAATTTATAAAACTTTTTAAATTAAATTAATTTTTCTGGAGTAAGATATTTTAAAATTACCTATAATTATACTATTTTATCATTCTTATAATATAATATTTATACATAATATTTAGAAATTTTGGAATTATAATCTTTTTTTCGGCTTAAAATATCCGCCTGGATATTTTTGCGGTTTTTAATATGGTAGATTTTAAAGTTAAACTTGGATAAAAAAATTATCCAGTTTTTATAGCCTATATTTACTTTCTGAGTTATTATAAATCGCATAAAACCTTTTGTAATTTAAATAAATATTAAACGGTTTTTTGGTTTCGTTAAAGAAGGATTTTTCTTTTTTAAGTGTTAAAATAATTATTAACAATGTTTTGTCATAAATGGGGTATCTAAGTTTTATATTTTTAAAAATTTGAGAAAAATAGGTTACTGGGTACCATTTTCCATTATTTTTTAGTTACTTTAAAACTGCTTTAAGTACGTAATTTAAAATATTTGTTTTAAATCGTTTCCTTTTTGTTATTGTTTGGTAATTTGATTACCGGGGCGTTAATACCTTTATCCTTAATAATTTTAAAAAGTCTTGTTTTATTTTTTTTGGAGAATTCGAATTTCTTTCCGATATATATTTTGGTAATAAATTTAATTCAAGGGTTGGCAAAGTTGCTATAATTCTGAACTAAAGGTTATATATAGCTAATAAATCCTGAAAATTAACGGATATTATTAATAAAAATTTTATTTAAAGTTAGCTAATTTTTAATAACTTTTAATTTGGAATTTTGTATTTAAATTTGTTCGGAAATAATAATAGAGCTTAAAAGTTTTAGCCTTTAAATATGCTAAATATTTTTTTTTACGTTTATTAATAAGTTAACTTTTTCAAAGGTCTTTAATACTTAAGCGATACATTTCTTATATTCCTTAAAATCCTTAAGTAAATAAGGATATTATTTAAATAAACGAAAATAAATTTACTTAAAAACTTTTATAAGTTAATAATAAATACATGCTAAAAACCAGCTAAAACATTAATTAACCTTTACGATATAACCTTATATTCGTAATATCCAAAGATAATTTTAAAAGCAGTTCTTTACTTTTCGCTTTTAGCTATATAAATTAGGTAATAACTATTTAATAAATTTAAAACTATAAATTGTTTAATTTTATTAATATTTTTCTTTACAATATTTATTAACGTTAAAAATATTTATTTTTAGTAATAATATCGTTTAATTATCGATAGTTATAAATCCGACGATATATTAAATCTTTATCCCTATCGACTTTAATTTTATTATCTTTAATCTTTAGTATTATTATTACTAGATATCTTATAAGTAATTCGGATTTTAAAAATAAACTTTTTAAGGTTTCGTTAAATTTCTTTTTAAAAAGCTTTAATCTTTTTAAAGTTTATATAATAAATTTAATAAAATTTTAAACAATATTCTTTTTAATAAAAATTTTATAATATTAATAATTATAATTAAGTAATCTTTTTCGGGTTCGTTTTTTAAATAGTTTTTAAACCGTTAATATTTAAAAGATATTATCGATATTAGTTTAAAACTTTGGTTTTTTTAATCATGTAATAAATTTTAAGAAAGTATTTAATTTTTCCAATTAATCCGTAAATTATTAAAACGAAGTTATAATATTCCTAAAATAATATCGTATCCTAAGATATCGGCAATGTCGAAAATAACCCGTTCCGGATATCCTTATATTCGAATTATAAGTTTTTCTGTTTTTTAAAGAATTCGACCATTATTATAAATAAATAGGTTTTTATCGATTGTTCGTAATTTATATATTTATTGCTTATATTTTTAAGGTATTTAATATTTTTCGGTTATTTTGAGAAAAATAAAGTTTCCTTTTATTCCCGAATCGATTATTACGTTAAATATTTTCTTTCTATAATAAATGAGGATTTCGATTTATTTCCGTATTCTTTTTTTTGCTTCGTATAAGGTTTTATATATAAAAACCTTTCGGTATCGTATTGTTAAAAGCTTTTATAATTCTTTATTAAAATATTCTGAAGATTGAAAGGCGTTTTTATGCGCGTTATTTCTTAGTTATATGCTTAATATAATAATTATTTGTATATTTATACCATTTTTATCACCGAACTAATATTTCAAAGTAATTATTTTTCTTTAATTCGTCCTTATGTTTTATTTTTCGCTAATTCTGGAATTAAAAGGATAGATTTTCGAAAAGGGTACTTTTACAGCTAGGAGTTCGTATTTCTCGTAAAATATCGGCGAATAATATATGTATCCTTACTTTATAGTCTTTCAGCTTTATTCTAACATAGAATATAGGTAATAAAATTTTAGGTAATTTAATTAATAATAGGTTTTTGTAAATTTATATTTATTATTTGATTTTATAAGCGTTCTTTTTATTATGTTCCAGTTAAAAGTCGTTATCCTTTTTAACAAGAAAGTAAATAAAGTAATTATAGTTATACTAAGCAGTAAAATATAAATCTTTATAATTGTTTATTAAAAGTTTTAAATATATCGTATATTCTAGAAAAATATAGTATTTTAGAGATAATTATTTATGTTTACCGAAATTCTTTCATAACTAACCATTTTAGTTATATATTTCATACTTCTGTATATTAAGGTAATAAGTATATTCTAACGTAATAATTACTTTGAAAGCTACTAGTTCTAGATGGTATTTATAAGCTCTGACCGTAATATCTTTGCAAATAGTATGATTTTTATACTCTAGGTCGTCGTTTTTAACTTTGCTAGTTATAATAATAGTAAATTTTTCATCGGCGGAAATAAGGTTTATTTTCTTTTTATCCTTTTTTTCGTTATTTGTTTTTCGTTCGGCCGCGCGGATTTTCTTTTAAGGGCTAAAATACCTTATTCTTTTAAAGACCTTTTTTTAATAAAAATCGATATTCGCTTTTAAAATAACCCTTTTTGCTATAATTAAAATATTTAACCTGGGACTTATTTTTAGATTTTTTTAAAACCGTACTAATTCTTTTCTAGAATTTTTTTTATACTATTAAAACGTTTATTATTAAACGTTTACCGGTTTTCTTTTTTAAGATACCCATTAAAGATGCGTCGGTCGGCGATAATAACATTATTAGTATAATTTTCGAAGGGCCCGGTTTTAGGTACCTTAAACATTTTATCCTTAATTTAAGGTTTTAAGCCGTTATAACAAGAATTACGTATTTTATAGTAATTTAGAAATAATTATTAAACGGTTAAACTTAATCGTATATCTAGTTATTAACGTAATTTTATTAAAATTATATATTTATTTAATTATTTATTCTTACTTATTTTGATTTTCGAATAAAGTTTATATTAGTTTTTCGAAATATTCGTAATCGTAAAGGATATAACTAATAATATTTAAATAATTATCGGGGTAATTTATTAAGTAATCCTTAAAAATAAGGTCGAACTAATTAAGTTTTATTTTAGCAAGTAGTTACAAAATAACTATTATTATCCGGTAATTTTTCGTTAAAAGATTTTCGTATTATTTAAGGTAAAATCTGGCTTTAATTAAAAATCCTTTTATATCCATAAATCTATAATAAGGCTTTAGGGGAATTGGTTTATAATTTTTCATATCAAATATCATACGGTAAATAAATAAAAGTGTAATTCTTTTTCGGTCGTAACTGAATAAAAGGGGGGCAGGGGTTTTTGGACGGAAAGTGGTTTTTAAAAAAAAATACAAGAACCTTTTTTATTTGCCAGGTAAGTTTAATATTCTTTTATTTAAAATTCATAACTTTTCCCGTTATAAAGTTTAACCGTTTATCGGTTATAAATTCTTTCTTCTTTCTTTTCCTATCTCCGCGACGCACTTTTCCTTAACTTTCTTTTCTAATTTAATTCCTTAAGCTGGATTTCGATAAATTCCATAAGGATAAGAGTAAATTACTATTAAGAAAAAAAAACTATCTTATACCCGTAGTTTTGGTAATTATAAATATTATATTATTAATTAATCAAGAAACTGTTTTAATATGAAATAAAATATTTAATTTAATTATTAATCCTTTGTTAAATAATAACGGAAATCGAATATGTTATTTATTTATTAAGTATTATTTTATAATACCGTTTTTATTAAGTTTAAAAAAACTTATACCTAATTAAGCCTTAAACTATTTCTTACCGATTAATTAAAGATTTATTAAAATATAACGAATTTATCATTTATTTATTTAAGAATATAAATAATATCCGAAATAATAGTTTTAGTTTATGGGTAATAATAATATAATAAATACAGTATTTATTAAAAAGGTTTACGAATTTTTCTTTTAATTAGAAAATAATACTTTTAATTAAAAACTTAAATTAATAGCTAAAAAAACAAAATTAAATAGATGTTATTTATATAATAAATCGTTTAATATATATATCCTTCTTATTTCTTTTAGTTTCTAAAGATCTTTAGAGATTTCTGGAGACGGATAAAGACGGTTTCCTTTTATCTTTAAAGATAGATAAAGATAAGGCGAAAGTCGAGATTTAGCCGGCGGGGTGAAGGCCTTAGCCGCCTTAACTTACCTAGCTCCTTCTCTGAGTTTAATAGAATCTTAATGAATGTAATACTAACCTAGTAAGTAATTTAAGAACTGGTTAAATAAAGTTCGTTTTATTTTTTATTAATAAAAACCATAATATATATAAATATAAGGATACGATAAAAATATTATTACTTAAAGGAATATAATATATAGAAAAAAGAGACGAAATACGTATATACGATGCGATATCGTTATAATTAAAACATAATTATACGAAATAAACGACTATTTATAATGTTAATTTTAAAAGCCAGAAAGAATAATTAAAATATTACGATGATATTATAAATACGAACGACGTTATAAAGAAATAAATCGAAATAAAGCTATTAAAATATAATAAATAAAATTACGAAATAATCTTAAAAACCGGTAAAACGATTACTTTTTATCTTATCTATAAGTTAAATACATAGAAATTATACGCATTATGAAAGTATTTCGAAAATAAGTTACGAAAATTATATATTAAGCGTTTTAAGTTATCCGCAGGTTACCTTATTTTTCTTTATAAAAAACTGGAAAGTTACGATTAATTATTAATTATTAATAATTAAACGATATAACGGTTAAGGATCGTCCCATTTTATGCTTAATTATTAAAATAAAAAATCGCCTTTACGGAACTAAAACATTTATTATTTTAAACTTACTAAACAAACATAATTTAATTCGTATTAAGTTAAAAAATGAATAAAAGATATCCTTTAAAACTAAATTCGGATTAAACAAATATTTAGTAATATCTTTTAGGTTAATTAACGTACCCGTAACGTTTTAAAAAATGGTTGCACGAATCCCTTAATAGTTTTATTATCTGTTACCTTAACGACATTTTTATTTATTCAAATTTGGAAAAGTATATATATATATATATATATATATAAGAAATGTTAATAAAGTTTTTTCAACCTTATAAGATATTAATCGTTTAATTAATGCCAAAGAAAAGTAAGGTTTATAAATCAAAAAACCGGACTTGAAATACGTTATTATTTGTAAATGTATTAAAATAAACGTTAAAAAGGGTTAAAAATAAAAAGGATTTATTATAATTACCGAAGTTAAAACCTGTTTTAATTTCGTTAATTATTTCCAGAAATCTATTCTTAATTTTAACAAAATTGTAATATTTTCATCTAACTTAACTAAAAAGAAAATCAAATTCTACAAAATAATCTAAAAAAAACTTTCTAAAGAATTAAAGATATAATTATTCACAAATTAGTACTAATTATATACCATCTAAATCGTCCCGTAAAGCTAAAAACCGATACTTCGAATTATATATTAAGCATAATAATTGGATACCGAAAGAATTCCCTAACTTATACTTTATTACCTTTTACTTTTATGGGTTTAAAAAATTTGAATTTAATTCTGCTATTTTAAATAGCAATAACAATTATTATTACCGCCTTTAAAAAGTTTTTAACATTATTTTAAAAGAGCTTTATATTAAGTTAAAATGTGTATAAATTATAAAAACTTTATCCGCTTTATTAGCACATAAAAGCTAATAAAACGATAATTCCGTTACGTGAAATACTTATCAGAAGTTAATTTTATTATTATCTTTAAAAAGGGTTAAATAATAATAAAGTTAACGTTTTTAGTAAACGACCAAACTTTAAGAAAAAAGTCCTTGAAGTTGAATACTAAGTATTTAACTTAATAAAATAAGGATATATAAAATTATATTAAATTACAATAATTAAAAAAGAATATCTGACTTATATCAGAAGATTTAATAATATAACAATTAATTCCTAGAAAGAAAAGAACAAATAACCGCTAATTATTAAATGAATTTTAGAAGAATAAACGCGCGAAATATATAAACATTAACTATATAAATATTTTGAAATCTATAAAACTATAAAACGGTTATAACGTATATATTTCTTTCTTAAAGTAAAATTAATAATAAAAATCTTTTTACGAAAATACGACTTATATAATAAAATTAAAACACGATACTAAAAATTAAACGGAAAGTTACAGCTATTATTAATTATAAAGTAATTATAAAACTTAATTAATTTTAATTTTATTATTCAATTATTATTATTAAAGGATTTAGGGACCGATGTATAATATAATAAGATGTTTATACTTATACATCAATTTATAAAGATTTCCTTTTTTTTAAGAATTAACGGAAATATAAATATAAAATAATTAACGTACGTTTTATTAAAATACCTTGTAAATACATAAAAACTTTTAATTAAAATCGTAAAAGATACAATACTATACTTATTTGAAAATTCTCGAAACATTTTATAATATAATAAGATTTAACCTATATATTTTAAATTACTTTAAAATTATAAACGGATAATTAAATAAAAAGAATAATTAAATATTTAAAACTTATTTATAATAGTATATTAATTATAAACAAAATAATTAAGCCGAAAGGTTATTAATAACTTAGTTCACGTATATTATAAACTATTACGAAAGTATTAAGATAATATTAATCAACGTAAATTTAAATTCAAGTTAAAGATTTATCGGAATTTACGAAATAAACCGGTTAACGTTAAAGTAACTTTTATTTTGAAATAGTTTAAATAAATTATATGCAGAAATAAAAGCAAAACTCAAATTCGTACGTACTTAAATACAAAATATTATAATTAAAAGAATTAAAGAAATTACTTTTCTGAAACGAATATTAATGTATTTAGTTACTGAAAATATCCAAACCAACCTATGAAATACAAAACCTAATTTCAAGTATAATAAACGGTATAAAGCCGCAACGAATTTTAAAGTAATAATTATTAATTAAAACTATCTCTTAAAATTAAATTTTATCCTTATTTTTATATCTTTCTGTTAAAGTTTACGGCAGACATAATTCAAATCTATACGGAATAAAGAAATAAGGTAATAAAGGATGTATTAATATAAAAGGTGAAATAGATTCCTAATATTAAAGAAAAACGGTAAAAGGTAATATTTAATTAAGTAAAAGAATTACTTAAAATTAAAAAATACCTAGAAACCAGTAGGAAACCTTACGGAAGCCTAACGCCCTTTAAAAGGGTTTTATTAATAACGTTAATAATACCCGGGTTAAATATATTCCAGTTTACATCGCCTAGCAGTGACCAGCCGATTTCCTCGGCGACAGGCCAGTTAGTAAGAGGAACGGCTTACGCGGACGCAGCCAGTTTTGTTTCCTGCTGTTGCTACGCTTTTTCCCAACGTTTAAGCTCTTCCATCGCTTCCGTACCTTAAATACCTCGACGTAACATTTTAATCTTACGACGACGTAGAACCTTGCGTGATTTTTAAAAACAATTAAGCTTATTAACAGCAAAACGAAAGACCTTTCGAATTTAATTTTCTTTGCGCTTTAATTATTTTTCCTTATTTAGAAATCGTTAATATTTAAAAGTAAAAGAATCAAGTAAATTATATAAAGTATTATATTCGATATAACAAAAATATTATTTAAAAACAAATATATTTTACAGTTTTAATTTAAATTTATAAGGAAAATAAGATATGTAAGATGTATAATAAAACTAAAAAGATTAATTCTTTTAATTAAATTGGAAAGGTGGTATATTTACAAGGGTTTTGCTTTTTAATATATTTAAATATAAGGACCGAAAAGTAATCTATAAAAAGGGAAGTTATTTACAGAATAAATACGATAAATAACTAATTGTAAAAGATAAAGATTTAAAAAAATAAAAAGATTATATTATAAGTTACAAAATTAATTTATTAAAAGACGGTCGGAAAGTATGGGACATATTTCCGACGTAGGTTCTAAAATACGTAATTAGTTTAAAGGTTTTAAAAAGTTTAACATTTCAAGTTTTTTAAGCTTACGACAAGTTTAAAGGCTTTAAAAGAATTTAAAAATATAAATCGTTTAAGCATTTTATGTTAAAAGTAATATATATACGCTTATTACTTTTTTATAATTTAAATAATACCAGCTTATAATATAACTTAACTATCCAGAAACCTTTACGATTTATCATTATCAAACGTAATTCTACCTTTAATTTTCTACTTAAATTCCTATAGCATTACTATTAATATAAACCGTACGACTTAGGTGTAATGAACCTGTCATACATCTACCTGGAGGTAGAAGGAGTATCCGAAATAGAGGTTTTGATTTGTAGGTAACAATAGCATAATAAATAGGGTATTCGTTAAAAAGATTTACGGACTTTTCCCTTAATCAGAAAATGACGCTTTTAATTAAAATTTTAAATTAATAACTAAAAAGCAAAGTTAAATAGGTATTATCTATATAAAAAACCGTTCGTTATATATCCATTTTTAACAAATAAATATATCGTAAGTTTATTTAATTTTATATAATTTAAGTAACCTAGTTCCAGATTACTTAAATTATTTAGATTAACTAGATTACTTAAACCTTGGCGCGAGGAAGCCAAGCTTTTCCTTATCCGAGATTTATTTAATCGGAACCTTTTTTAAAAACCTCCGAGGACAAATTTTACGAAAAACAGGAACCCTTATTCTTATATTATAATATTATTTTCCTTTTCCAAAAATCTTTATCTCAAAAATAAAACCGTAAATAACCTTTTTATTATTTGTTATAAAAATTTTTCCTAACCGTTTTTTCACTAATTTTATTATAACAGGTCGTATTTAAAAGGAAAAAGGAAAAAGAAAATTACGCCCGAATTAATGTAACTTTCGTAATATTCGTATTAATTCGATAAAAATATTTGGTATTAAAACATTTCTTTATTCCAATGATATTCGATTTAGCAAAACCGATTATTTCTTTTTTTAGGGCGTTGAAGTTATAATTATTATATTCGTTATTAACGTTTATCCTATAACGTTTTAATTATAAGTTCCTTAAAAAACATAAACGAAATTCAAAATCGCTTCTTTCAAAAGTAACGAAAAATTAAAAACTATTTTTAACGTTCTAAAAAATCGCGAAAAAGGAACAAAAAGTAATAAAAAAAAGTTACCTAAGTTACGGCATTAATAAAACGAAAAATTAAAAGAATTTATTAAAAAATTAAAACGGTTACGTTTTTAACAAAACCTTTTCTTTTAAAAAAAGGCCTTAAAAATGTTAAAAAAAGATTTAAAATTAAATTAAGTAAAAAAACGAGAAAGGTTAAAAAGAATTAACGTCGTATAAAAGCGGAATAAACGCGGCTTGCTTTTGAAATAAACGCTGCAGTAAAGGGTTTTTTTTTTCCTTCGGCTGGAACGCCTTAAATTTGGATTTGGACGGGGAACCGCTATTACCTACGATTTTGGCTGGATTAAAAACGGTCGGTTAGGATTTTGCCGGTAAAAATCCTTAATTAGGCTTATCGTATTCGTTAAATGCTTAAATGGTTTTTATATGTTATTTTTAAGTAAAGAATTTATTTATTTAACTAAATACTAGATTTTGTCTTTAATTATTTTAAAATCTAATATCTTTTCGATTTCGTATTCGTTATCGTCCTTTTCGATCTTAAGCTTTTTTTTAAGCGGGGCATTTTTTAAGGCTGGTTTTAATAAGGAAATATAGAATATAGGATATATATTTATAGTTTTAAATAATAATAATTTGTAATTAGTTTTTAAAATAACTTTTTTATTTTTAAATAAGCTAAATTTCTTAAAATTAAGTTTATTGCCGGATTTCTTTGTTTTAATTTAGGAAAAATTTAACATTACGTTTTATTTTTAACGTAATAAATAAACTTTATATTTTTTGAGTTAAAATTAATCCTTTAATTTTTTTCTTATTATAATATTACGTTATTTTTTATTACAAAAATTATAATTTATTTTAAAGTCGGGCTTATATCGTTTTAATTTCTGTTACTATTATTTCTGCTTATGGAGCTATTATAATAATAACTGGTACCTTACGTACTAATTATTTTAGTCGTTAGGTTATTGCATTATATCTATATATATCTATATGTAATAATATATTTATATTTTCGTTAACGGACGTATTATAAGCTATTTATATAAATAGTAAAAGTTTAACCTAATTATTTTATTAATAATTAATATAATTCCGAAAATATTATTTTAAGGTTTGATATCATCGCTTTATTTAACGATTTATTTAGGGGTAATAAGTTATTAAAAACTTTAACTTAGCAATAATTTACTTAAGAAAACTGGTACCGAATTTAAATATAAAAAAATTATTTCGATTCGAAATAATCTTTTATAGTATTCCGTATTTATGAAGATAGTATCGAATAAAAGCGTAAGTTAGTTATTTTACCGTTACGATTTTTTAAAAGGTAAAAAGTACCTATATTTGGTAAATCTATTAATAATTACTTATACCGTATTATACTTAATTCCGGTAACGGGGTTTTTCGATATATGAAAACTAATAATAAAATTCCAAACTATGGTATTTTATATTTAATTAAGTATATCCGTAGGTTGTAATAAGTTATACGGCTTATAGCAAATTCCTTTAACCTTATTACAAATATTATAATCTTTAATTACTTATTTAACTATCTGGCGGAATTCCAAAAGGTCGTATTTTTCTCGAAATCGCTTAATAATTTTAAATATTTTTTGGTATCTATATAAAAAGTTTTCGTAAAATTTTTTAACAAATTCCTTTTGTTACGAAATAATAATTAGTTTTTGTTATTTTTTCTTTTACTATTTAATTTTTTTTTATTCTTCCGGATCGTAAAAATTTTTGAACTGGGTTAATATTTCCGGGATTAACTATTTTAGGATTATATATAATTATATTATTCCATCGTTTTTACGATATAATATTTATATATGCAAGGTTGATATAGGTTCAAGCCTTATTTTCTAGGCTGAGCCAAATATACAGAAAATTATTACACATATATTCCAGACGATAGATATTATATCCAGTATCTTCGAATACGATAATTAATTAATAATTTTTACGGTTAAGATAAATTGTATACCTTAGTCCCATAAAACCTCACTCTAAAGCAGAACCTCACTCTGAAGCAGAACCTCACTCTGAAGCAGAACCTCACTCTGAAGCAGAACCTCACTCTGAAGCAGACTGATACGTGGTTGCCGATAAGCTTCGACTCTGATGAACCTTATGCCAGCTGGGCAGTAAACCTTAAGAATAAACCTTAAGGATAATAATATTTATATATATCGTTTGGAAATTTTTGAATCATAATTTCTTTTTCGGCTTAAAATATCCGTTTAGATATTTCTTTTATTTTTAATATAGTAAATCTTAAAATTAAATTTAAACAAAAAAATTATTTAATTTTTATAGCTTTTATTTAGTTTTTGGATTGTTATAATTCGAATAAATATCGAATAGTTTTTTAGATCCGTTAAAACATGGTTCTTATTTTTTTAAATATTAAAATAATCGTTAATAATTTCTTATCGTAAATAAAATATTTAAATTTTACTTTTTAAAAGTTTTAAAAAAGTACGTTACCGGATATTTCTTTTATTACTTTTTAATTACTTTAAAACTATTTTAAAGGCGTAATTTAAAACGTTTATTTTAAATTCTTTTTCTTGTTATAATTTAATAATTTAATTACCGGAATATTAATTATTTTGTTTTTAATTTTTTTAAAAGCTTTTTTTACTTTTTTTAAAAGTTTAAATTCTTTTTAACGTATTTTTTGGTAATAAGTTTAATTAAAAGGCTAATAAATTTGCCTTAATTTTTATTTAAGGATCGTACGTAACCGGTAAATTTTAAAAATTAACGAATATTAATAACGATAGCTTTATTTGGAATCGGCCAGTTTTTAACGGTTTCTAATTTGGAATTTTGGATTTAGATTTATCCGGGGGTAATAATAAAACTTAAAAAATTTAGCTTTTGGATATATTAAACGTTTTTTTTTAACGTTTATTAGTAAGTTAACCTTTTTAAAGGCTTTTAAAATTTAAACGACGTATTTTCTATATTTTTTAAAAGTCTTTAAATAAATAAAAATATTTTTATATAAACGAAAATAAATTTATTTGAAGACTTCCGTAAAATAATGGTAAATATATATTAAAAGTTAGTTAAGGTATTAATTAACCTTTATGGGATAATTTTAAAGGCGGTTTTTTATTTTCCGTCTTTAATTATTCGAAATAAATAATAACCGTTTAATAAATTTAAAGTTATAAATTATTTAACTTTATTAATATTTTTCTTTATAATATTTATTAACGTTAAAAAAATTTTATTTTTAATAATAATATGGTTTAATTATCGATAATTATAAATTCGTTAATATATTAAATTTCCGTCTTTATCGATTTTAATTTTGCCATCTTTTATTTTTGGTACTATTATAACTGGATACTTTATAAAGAATTCAGATTTTTACATATAACCTTTTTCTAAGTTTCGTTAAAAAATTTTTAAGGTTTATATGGTAAATTTAATAAAGCTTTAAATAATATCCTTCTTTAATAAGCATTTTATAATCCTATTAATTATGGTTAAATAATTTCTTTCGAATTCGTTCTTTAAATAACTTTTTAAATCGTCGATATTTAAAAAATATTATTATTATTAGGTCAGAAACCCTAGTTTTTTTAATTATATTTTAAATTTTATAAACCTTTTTTTTAAAGTTAGTTTATAAAAACGTTTATTTTTTTTAATTAATCCGTAAATTATTAAAACGAAATTATAATATTTTTTAAATAATATTATATTTTAAAATATCGATAATATCGAAAATAATTCGTTTTAAATATCCTTATATTTAAATTATAAATTCTTTTATTTTTTAAAAAACTTAACCATTATCGTAAGAAAATAAGTTTTTATTAATTATTCGTAATTTGTATAATTATTATTTATGTTTCCAAAAAATTTAATATTTTTAGTTATCCTAAAGGAAATATAATTTCTTTTATATTAAAATCGATTATGGTATTAAACGTTTTATTTTCATAATAAATTAAAATTTCGATCTAATTCCGTATTTCTTTTTTTGCTTTATATAAGGTTTTGTACGTAAGGGTTTTTCGGTACCATATTTTCGTAGGCCTTTATAGTTTTTTAACTGATATACCTTAAGGGTTAAAAGGCGTTTCCGTTTACGTACCTTCCTGGCTGCATGCTTAATATAATAATTATTTATATACTTAAACCATTTTCTGTTACTAAATTAATAGTTAAAAACGATTTTTTTTTCCTTAGGTCTTATTTTTTGCAAATTATAAGGTTAAAAAAATAAACTTCCGAAAAGGGCACTTCCATAGCTAAAAGTTCGTATTAGTTATATAATATTAATAAATAATATAAGCATTTTTACGTTATAATCTTCCGGCTTTATTTTAATTTTGAATGTAAGTAACAAAACTTAAGATAATCTGGTTATTAAGGGGTTTTTATATATCTGCATTTATTATCTGGTTCGGTAAACGTTTTTTCGTCGTATCCGGATCAAAAATCGTTATCTTTTTTGGTACATAAATAAATAAGGTAATTATGATTATAATAAACAGTAAAGTATAAAAGCCTGTAATTATTTGCTGGAAGTTTTAAGTATATTATATATTTTGAAAAAATATAATATTCTGGGAATAATTATCTATGGCTACTGAAATCTATTCGTAATTAATTATTTTAGTTATATATTTTATACTTCTGTATATCGAAATAATAAATATATCCTACCGTAATAATTACTTTAAAAACTGTTCGTTTTGGATAATATTTGCAAGCTTTAACCGGAACGTTTTTATAAATAATATAATTTTCACAATCTAGGTCGTTATTTTTAAACTTATTAGTCGTAATAATAATAGATTCCTGATCGGTAAAAATAAGGTTTATTTTTTTATCCTTTTTTTCGTTATTTATATTTCGTTCGGCCGTACGGATCTGTTTTTTACGTTATAAATTTTTTCTAAAGATTCCTCTTTTTTTGGTAAAAAGTAATACTTGCTTTTAAAATAACCCTTTTTGCCATAATTAAAATATTTAACTTTAGATTTATTTTTTTTAAATTCCGTTAAAGTAATATTAGGTTCCTTTTAAAATTTATCCTTTATTTTTTTTGGTATTATTAAAACGTTTGTTACCATTTCATCTACCGGTATCTTTTTTTTAAGGTATCGATTAAAAATACGTCGGTCGGTAATAATAACCTTATTTATAAAATTTCCGAAAAGGTTTATTTTAAATATCTTAAATATTTTATCCTTAACTTAAGGTTTTAAGTTATCGTAAAAAAGGAAAAATAATATATCTTATAGGAATTTAAAAATGGTTATAAAATAATTAAACTTAATTATATATGCGGCCGTTAACGTAATCTGCCTTAATTCGTATATTTTCTTAATTACGTATTATTATTTATCCGTATATTTATATAAAGTTTATATTCGTTTTTTAAAGTTATTATAATTATTAAAGATATAATTAATAATATTTAAATAATGGTTAAAGTAATTTATTAAATAAACCTTAAAAATAGGTTCGAATTAATCGAATATTTTTTTTAATAAATAGCTGTAAAATAATTATTATCTTCTGGTATTTCTTTATTAAAGAACCCTTATATTACTTAAGGTAAAATCTGGCCTTAATTAAAAAAATTTTTATATCCGTAAATTTATAATAAGGTTTAAAAGTAATTAATTTATAACCTTTGATATTAAGCATTCCGTAATAGGCAGAAAGGGGTACAATTCCTTTTTGGTCTCGATTAAATAAAGGAAAAACTAAAGTTCTTAAACGAAGGGTGGTTTTTAAAAAAGCGCAAAAGTTTTTTTTTTTTAATTATTTAACAAGCCTGGTATTTTCCTATCTAAGGTTCATAACCTTTTCGGCTATAAGATTTAATTATTCGTCGTTTATTAATTCCCTTTTTTTTCCTTTTCCTAATTCCGCGCTATAGGCCTCCTTGACCTTTTTGTCCTGTTAATCGGATTCCTTAAGCTATACTTTAATGGATTCCTTGAGGGTAAGGGTAAGTTATTATTAAAAAAAACTTTTTTAAGCCTTTAGCTTTAATAATCATAAATGTTATATTAACGATTAATTAAAAAACTTTTTAAATAAAAAGTAAATTATTTAATTTAATTATTAATTTTTTAT
The DNA here is from genome assembly GCA_004155925.1 of Monosporascus sp. MG133. Lineage (NCBI taxonomy): Eukaryota > Fungi > Ascomycota > Sordariomycetes > Xylariales > Monosporascus > Monosporascus sp. MG133. The sequence continues at coordinate 119,715 of QJNX01000020.1, read as the reverse complement.
TAGCTAATATCGGAAATCGAATATATTATTTATTTATAAAACGTTATTTTTTAATATCGTTTTTATTAAATTTAAAAAATTTATATTTAATTAACCTTAAATTATTCGTTAATTATTTCTTAAGGAATTATTAAAATATAACGAATTTATTATATATTTATTTAAAAATATAAATAATATCCGAAATAAAAGTTTTAATTTATAAGTAATAATAATATAATAAATAAAATATTCGCTAAAAGAATTTAGGGATTTTTTTCTTTATCGGAAAATTAAGCTTTAAATTAATAATTTAAATTAATAATTAAAAAACGAAATTAAATATATATTATTTATATAAAAAACCGTTCGTTATATATTTATTTTTAATAAGTAAATATATTATAAATTTATTTAATTTATATAATTTAAGTAATCTAGTTCCAGATTACTTAAATTATCTAGATTAATTAAATTACTTAAACCTTGGCGCGGGAAAACCAAGCTTCTCCTTGCCCGAGGTTTACCCAGTCGGAGCCTTCCTTAAAGACCTCCGAGGACAGGTTTCTCCAAAAACAGGAACCCCTGTGTTACAGTACAGGAACAGGGGTTCCTGTCTTAGAGAAACCGGCCTCCGGAGCCTGGTATGGGCTCCTTGCGGCTGATCTTCGGGTAAGGAAAGCTTCGCTTTCCCCGCGCCAAGGAATGGTGATCTGGAGGATCTGGTAGATTTGGGACCAGATTTAACAGATCCTACAAATTTACGACATACTTATTAAATCCTAATAAATATATAACGAACGGTTTCTTATATAAATAATACTTATTTAATTTCGTTTTTTAATTATTAATTTAAACTTTTAATTAAAAGTAATTATATATTTTTTTAATTAAAAAAAATTTACAAATTTTTTTACCGAATATCTTATTTATTATATTATTATTATTTATAAATTAAAAATTTTTATTTCGGATATTATTTATACCTTTAAATAAATATATAACAAATTCGTTATATTTTAATAATATTTTAATTAATAACTAACGAATAATTTAAGGTTTAATTAAATATAAATTTTCTTAAATTTAATAAAAATTATATTATAAAACGACGTTTAATAAGTAAATAATATATTTAATTTATGTTATTAATTAATAAAAAATTAATAACCGGATTATATAATTTATCCCTTATTAAAAAAAATTTAATTAATCGATAATATAATATTTACGATTATTAAAATTAAAGGCTTAAAAAAATCTTTTTTTTAATTATAACTTACCGTTACTTCCAAAAAAATTATCGAAATTTAACCTAAAAAATTTAACCAAAAGGAAAAAGAAAAATAAGGCATAAAAATTAAAAAAAAAAAAGGAAAAAAAACTTATAATTAATAAATAACTAAATTTTATGACCGAAAAAATTATAAAACTTAAAAAAAAAATTTCCAAACTTACCCGATAACTTAAAAAAAAAACCCTTATACCCTTTTTTAAAATTAATTTTCGTCCAAAAACCTTTACTTCTTCTTTATTTAATCGAAACCAAAAAAAATTATACCTTTTCTTATTTACTATAAAATACTTAATATTAAAAATTATAAATTAATTATTTTTAAATTTTATAACGGATCTATTAATAAAAAAGGTTTTTAATTAAAGCTAAACTTTATTTTAAATAATACGAAAAATTTTTAACGGAAAATTACCAAAAGGTAATAATTATTTCTTAATTATTTACTAAAAAAATATTCGATTAATTCGAACTTATTTTTAAAAATTACTTAACGAATTCCCCCGACGATTAGCTAAATATTATTAATTATATTTTTACTAATTACGATAATTTTAAAAAATAAATATAAACTTTATATAAAAATATAAATAAGTAATAACATACGGTTAAATAAATATATAAACTTAAGCAAATTATTTTAACGGTTAAATATACGACCGAATTTAATTAACTTACGGCTATTTTCAAATTTCCATAAAATATATTATTTTTTTCTTATTACGATAACTTAAAAACATAAGCTAAGGATAAAATATTTAAAATATTAAAAATAAATTCCTTTAAAAATTATATAAATAAGGTTATTATTATCGACCGACGTACTTTTAATCGGTACCTTAAAAAAAAGGTACCGCTAGATAAAATAACGATAAACGTTTTAATAATAAAAAGAAAATAAAAAATAAATTCTAAAAAGAAATTAGCATTATTTTAACGGAATTTAAAAAAAATTTTAAAATTAAATATTTTAATTATAATAAAAAAAACCATTTTAAAAATAAATATTATTTTCCAGCGAAAATAAAAAACCATTTAAAAAAAAAAGATCTTATAACTTAAGAAAAAAGTTTATGCAACCGAACGAAATATAAATAAGGAAAAAGAAATTAAAAGAAAATATGCTTTATTTTTGCTAATTAAGAATTTATGATTATTACAACTAATAAAGTTAAAATAACGACCTAAATTATAAAAATTATACTATTTACAAAAATATTACGGCTAAAATTTGCAAACATTATCCAAAACGAACGAACTTTAAGGTAACTATTACGTTAAAATATATTTATTATCTTAATATATAAAAATATAAAATATATAATTAAAACGGTTAGTTACGAAAAAATTTCGGTAATTATAGAAAATTATCCTTTAAATATTACATTTTTTAAAAATATATAATACATCTTAAATTAATAAATAATTATAAACTTTTATATTTTATTATTTATTATAATCATAATTATCTTATACATTAACGAACCAAAAAAATAGCAACTTTTAACCAGGGTATAATAAAAAAACGCTTATAAAAGGAGATAATAAATATAAATATACAAAAACCTCTTAATGGCCAAAAATTCCTTAAATTTTATTACTTATAACTTAAATTAAAACAAAACCAAAAATTTATAACGCAAAAATATTTATATTATTCCCTAATATTATATAATAAATACGAACTTTTAACTATAAAAATACCCCTTTCAGAAATTTACCCTTTTAACCCTATAATTCGCAAAATATAGGACCTAAGAAAAAACCAGAAAAAAAAAACAATTATTTTCAAATATTAATTCGGCAACAAAAAATGGTTCAAATATATAAAAAATTATTATACCAAATATACGACTAAAAAAACACGCAAATAAAAACGCCTTTTAGCCCCCAAAATATATTAATCAAAAAATTATAAAAGCTTTCGGAAATAAGGTATCGAAAAACCCTTATATACAAAACCTTATACGAAAAAAAAATACGGAATTAAATCGAAATCCTTATTTACTATAAAAACAAAATATTTAACGCCATAATTAACTTTAACGTAAAAGGAAATTTTATTTCCCTTAAGATAATTAAAAAATACAAGATCCTTTAAAAATATAAATAATAATTATATAAGTTATATATAATTAATAAAAACTTATTTATTTACGATAACGGCCGAATTCTTTAAAAAATTAAAAAATTTATAATCTAAATATAAAAATATTTAAAACGGATCACTTTCGATATCGCCGATATTTTAAGATATAATATCATCCTAAAAATACTATAATTTCGTTTTAATAATTTATAAATTAATTAAAAAAATTAAACGCTTTTATAAAATAATTTTAAAAAAGAATTCCATAAAATTTATTACGTAATCAAAAAAATTAAAATCTTTAATCTTATAACAATAATATCCTTTAAATATTAACGGTTTAAAAAAGCTACTTAAAAGACGAACCCGAAAAAAATTACTTAATTATAACTAATAAAATTATAAAGTTTTTATAAAAAGAATTCCACTTAAAACTTTATTAAATTTATTATATAAACCTTAAAAAAGTTAAAACTTTTTAAAAAAAACCTTTAACGAAACTTTAAAAAAGGTTATATATAAAAATTTAAATTATTTATAAAGTATTTAATTATAATAATAATAAAAAAATAAAAATTTAATATATTAACGAATATATAATTATCGAGAATTAAATAATATTATTATCAAAAATAAATATCTTTTAATAAAAATAAATATTATAAAAGAAAATATTAACAAAATTAAATAATTTATATACTTAAATTTATCAAATAATTATTACTTAATTTAAATAATTAAAGGCAAAAAATAAAAAACCGTTTTTAAAATTATTTATAAATATTACGAATATAAAATTATACCATAAGATTTAACCAATACCTTAACTAACTTTTAGCATATATTTACTATTATCTTACAAAAATTTTTAAATAACTTTATTTTCGTTTATTTAAACGATATTTTTATTTATTTAAAAAGTTTAAAAAAATATATAAAAAATATATCGCTTAAATATTAAAAACCTTTAAAAAAATTAACCTGCTAATAAACGCAAAAAGAAACGTTTGGCATACCCAGAAGCTGAATTTTTTAAGCTTTATTATTACCCCAGAACAAATTTAAATCCAAAATTCCAAATTAAAAATTATCAAAAATTGGCCAATCCTTAATAAAATTATTATTACCAACATCCGTTAATTTTTAGAATTTACTGGCTATATATAACCTTTAGTCCAGAATTACGGCAAATTTACCAGCCCCTTAACCAAACTTATTACCAAAAAATATATTAAAAAAATTTCGAATTTTTTAAAAAAAAAACCAAAAAAAAAGTTTTTAAAAATTAAGAATAAAATTATTAATATCCCGGTAATTAAGTTACCAAATTATAACAAAAAGAAACGATTTAAAATAAACGTTTTAAATTATACCCTTAAAACAATTTTCGAATAGTTAAAAAATAATAAAAAATGGTATTTAATAACGTACTTTTTTAAAGTTCTTAAAAATACAAAACTTAAATACCCCATATACGATAAAAAGTTATTAGCGATTATTTTAATACTTAAAAAATAAAAATTATTTTTTAATAAAACCAAAAAATTATTTAATATTTATTTAAACTATAAAAATCTTATTCGATTTATAATTACCTAAAAACAAAATAAACGCCATAAGAATTAAATAATTTTTTTATCTAAATTTAACTTTAAAATCCATTATATTAAAAATAAAAAAAACATCTAAACGGATATTTTAAATCGAAAAAAAAATTACGATTTAAAATTTTCCAAACGATATATATAAATATTATATCGTAAAAACGATAAAATAATATAACTTTATATAACCTTAAAATAATTAACTCCGGAAAAATTAACCTAATTTAAAAATTTTTATAACTTAAAAAAATAAAAATAAAATTAGATAATTAAAAAAAAATATCTATTATTTCGTAACAAAATTTATATCCCCTATTAGTAACAAAAATATTTTATTAAAGAATTCCATAAAAATCCCTTACATAAATATTAAAAAATATTTAAAACTATTAAGTAACTTTAAAAAAAATATAACTTTCTAAAACTTTACCAAATAATTAAACAAATAATTAAGGATTATAATACTTATAATAAAGCTAAAATAATTTGCTATAAACCGTACAACTTATTACAACTTATACATATACCTAATAAAATATAAAATACCATAATTTAAAATTTTATTATTAATTTCCTTATATCGAAAAACCCCGTTACCGAAATTAAATATAATACGGTATAAATAATTTTTAATAAACTTATTAAATATAAATATTTCCTATCTTTTAAAAAAATTATAACGGCAAAATAATTAATTTACGCTTTTATTCGATACTATTTAAACAAATATAAAATACCAGAAAAAATTATTTCTAATCGTAATAAATTTTGTATATTTAAATTCGGTATTAACTTTTTTAAATAAATTAATATAAAATTTAAATTTTTTATAACTTATTATCTTTAAATAAATAATTAAATAAAACGATTAAATTAAACCTTAAAATAATACCTTCGAAATTATATTAATTATTAACAAAATAATTAAATTAAATTTTTTATTACTTACGTAAATAACTTATAATACGTCCGTTAACGAAAATATAAATATATTACCTTATATAACTATATATAAACATAATATAATAACTTAATAACCAAAATAATTAATACGTAAAATATTAATTATTTATTACCATAATTTTACGAATAAAAATAATAATAATAAAAATTAAAATAATAAAAACCAAACTTTAAATTAAATTATAATTTTTTAAAAAAAAATTAACTTAATATTATAATAAAAAAAATTAAAAAACTAATTTTAATAAAAATAAACAAAATTTATTTATTACGTTAAAAACAAAACGTAATATTAAATCTTTTTCAAATCAAAACGAAAAAACTTAATAACAAACTTAATTTTAAAAAACTTAATCCATTTAAAATTAAAAAAGTTATTTTAAAAACTAACTATAAACTATTATTATCTAAAACCATAAAAATATACCTTATATTCCATATTTTCTTATTAAAACCAGTCCCAAAAAACGCCCCGTTTAAAAAAAACCTTAAGATCGAGAAAGACGATAACGAATACAAAATCGAAAAAATATTAAATTTTAAAATAGTTAAAAACAAAATCCAATATTTAATTAAATAAATAAATTACCTACTTAAAGATAATATATAAAAACTATTTAAATATTTAACGAATATGATAAATTTAATGAAAAACTTTTACCGGCAAAATCTTAACCGACCATTTTTAACCTAATTAAGGTCGCAAGCGATAACGGTCCTTTACCCAAATCCAAACCTTTAACGTTTTAGCCGAAAGAAATAAACGCCTTTACCGTAACGTCTATTTCAAAAGCAAATCGCGCTTAATTTATTTCGATACGACGTTACTTTTTTTCTAACCTTTCCCGTTTTTTTAATTAATTTAATTTTAAACCTTTTTTAACATTTTTAAAGCCCTTTTTTAGAAAAGATCTTATTAAAAACGTAAATGTTTTAATTTCCTAATAAATTTTTTTTTTTTTTTCCTACCGACGCCGTAATTTTTCTAATTCCTTTTTTATAATTTTTTAATATTTTAAAAAATTATCTTTAATTTTCCGTTACTTTTATTATAATTATTTTTATATTTCGTTTATTTTCTTTAATAAATTCATAACTTCCGCCTTATAAAAAAACGTTAATAACGAATATAATAATCATAACTTAAATATTTAAAAAAAAAAATTTTTACCGAACTGAAGATAATTAAAATAAGGAAAAACTTTAAATCCAAAAATTCTGATTAATTTAATACGAATATTACGAATATCGCGTTAATTTTTGCGTAAATCTTTTTTTTCGTTTTTTTTTTTCGATTTATTATAATAAAATTAACTGAAAAGTTATAAAAAAACCCCTTTAATAAAACAAAAAGGTTACTTACGGTTTTTATCTTTAAAACAAAAATTCTTAAAAAAAAGGAAATAATATTATAATATAAAAATAAAAGTTTTTATCTTAAAAAAACCGGCCTCCGGAACCTGGTATAAGCTTTTTACGGCTAATTTTCGGATAAGGAAAACTTAACTTTCTCCGCGCTAAAAAAATAATAATTTAAAGGATCTGGTAAATTTAAAACCAAATTTAACAAATCCCATAAATCCATAATATACTTATTAAATCCTAATAAATATATAACGAACGGTCTCTTATATAAATAATATCTATTTAATTTTGCTCTTTAGTTATTAATCTAAACTTTTAACCAAAAATAACTGCACCGTTTTTTAGTTAAGGAAAAAGTCCGCAAATTTTTTTAACAAACACCTTATTTATTATACTATTATTACCTGCAAATTAAGAACCCCCATTTCGGATATTGCTCATACCTCCAGGTGGATATATAACAGGTTCGTTACACCCTATTCCTATACTATAACATTAGGTTTAATAATTAGTTAAGCCAGTTAGCCGTTATATTATTCGCTTAATTTTCATCGTTAATATAAGCTTCTTTATCCAATTTTACTGGTTCGTTAAAATCTATTTCGCCGTAATTTAACAGAAAGTTTTAAAGGCCAGCCGTAACGTAAATCGCTTTTATTATCGTATTAATACATATACAAGAAAGATTTTCCTTAAAATCTTAAGGGTACCTTTTTATTTACTAAAAGCACTTTCGATAGCGTTTCGTAATTACGTATATTTTAAATTTTACAGCTCTTCTAGCGTACGTAATTTTAATTAAACTTACATTTACTTTTAAAAGTAATAGCGTATTTTACGATACGGAATAAGGATTCGCTTACCTGTAACGTATTTAGGATCGCCGAATAAGTACTTATTCTTAAAGATAACGAAATTATTACGATTAATTGCGTTATTAAATATTTTACCGTTATTCGTAAACTTTCTTAATCCGTTAATACGTAAATAAACCTTTTATTAAATTTATAAACAGTTAATATGTTCGTTAATAACTTCGTTTTATGGTTCCTTTATACCTTTTATTAAAAACGTTATTGTCGATCTTATTTTTAAGGTAAATATTACTGAATATTTTTATTACGTTCTTAAATTATAATAAAGAAATCCGTTATTTATAATTTTACGGTAAAGATAATTATTAACGAGTTTAACAATAACCCGTATTAATATTACGAAAACGTTTAAAATTTTATAAAACGCGCGATAAATAATAATAATATTTTTTATAAACCGATTCGAAATAACGTAAACTGAAAATTTCTGAGTTAAAATATATATAAAAATTTATTATTTCGCTAACCGAAATCCGTAATATTTTTAAAGCCGTCTTTAATAATAATTAATTACGTAATATATAATACGTATCTTTTTTTATTCTTATAAACCTTTAAAAACGGTCGTTTGCCGAAAATAATATGGTAAATATATATTTAAAGTCCGCTTATTTATTAATATATACCATTATATGGTAATAAAAATAAAGGTTAAAGGTTTCGAATAAAATAACGATAACGATAAGTTACTTTTACCGGTAACGGTACGTTTTACGTATTAATATCATAATTATCGATCGCAAAAAACGTTAAATATTATTATGATATTATAAGGCCATAATTACGAAAGTTTTAATTTATAATATTATTAAAATATATAATAAAAAGGTTGGTTTAAAGTTAATTAAAGGTTTTTAATACTATTTACGCGTTATCTTTTAACCGTTTTAACCGATCGAAAGTTATTAAAATTAAAATAAAGGATTTTTAGCATGCTAATTAAATATTATTGGTTAGGGTTTGCGATAAAAAAACCAGCCAGTTTCAGCCAAAAAAAGTAAAGGTTGCTGGTATTAAATAACCCGAACGGTTTGCTGATGCTGATGCTGATTCCCTGCAAGTACGTGTTGCTGAAGTGTCCCGACCTTGCCTTAACAGCCGAAACCTACTGGCCCATTAGACTAGGAAGTTACTTAAAGATTTTAGGGTCATACTGTAGCCATAACTGAGCCGCAGGCGCAGCCATACCTTATAAATGGGGCCTGAACTCGATGAGGTAATCCATTAGGTGGGGTCCGAAGTTAGATATAGTTATATTCGTATGGACGTTTTGCGTCGCAGAGATCCATGCTACGCGACGTCTGCTAGTCGAGTTACATTCCGTTTTCTTGTCCCGACCGTCTTTCCTAGGTGATGACCGTTGGTCCATAACATGCGGAGTTGGCGATTACGTCTACTGACACTTGACTAGAATAAGAATTACTTCCGCATTTGATTATGCCCTTCGGCAGCAGCCATGCCACGTTCTTCTTCTCATGCACGATGCGACGATTTCCCGTGCGGTCGGCCAGTTGGCTCTCACGTGCACTGAGCCTGACGTCGGTCGGGGGAGGCAGCGGATGCCTCAACAAGGTGTCTCCCGACGCTGGCCTCCGGTGGAAGTCCACCAAGAAGAAAAAGAACAAAAGCAAGAAGAATGAAAGGAAAGAGGAAGGTCAACAACAGCCCCAAGGTGTTTTAAGCACGAGATCCAACTCAGGCCAACTAGTGTTGACACAGCCCCGACAGCTCGGCGACCATGCACCGAAACCATCAACTAATCAACTGCCATTACGTTCGGAGCAGCAGGCACTGATCGACCTTATTCTGACCGGCCGCAACGTGTTCTATACAGGTGCAGCTGGAACGGGAAAATCGACAGTCCTCCGCGCCGCAGTCGAGCGTCTCAGGCACCTCGGGCGCCGGGTCGAAGTGGTGGCACCGACGGGGAGGGCGGCACTCGCCGTCAAAGGCATGACCACATGGTCCTATGCCGGCTGGACCCCTTCGGCCCACGCTCGCCCGCTTAACGTTCTCCGGAAGTGGTCAATTAGCAAGAAGAATGTCCATCGGCTTGCGGACACCGACGTTCTCATCGTCGACGAGATTAGCATGGTCGAAAACCATCATTTGGAACGGTTGAGCGAAATCATGAAGGAGGCCAGGGGCCATGCGAGCTGGCACCTGGGATGGAATCATGTCCAAAACATCCGGCAATCGGCTTTCGGAGGCTGCCAGATCATCGCTACCGGGGACTTTTTCCAACTGCCGCCCGTATGTCCTTTCCAATACTGCATCGAATGCGGTTCGTCGCTTCTCAAGGAACTCCGGCCGGGCGAGACGACATATCGTTGCCCATCTGGCCACGGAAACTGGCCCGACTCCTATAAATGGGCCTTCCAATCCGAGGTCTGGGACAACGCCGACTTTGCCCATGTCGAGCTGAGGGAGGTCCACCGCCAGGCAGGGGACCCGCTCTTCATCGAGATCCTTAACAGGGTTCGATCCGGCAAGCTCACTTACCACGATGTCATGGTGCTCACGGACCCCAGCCGGAAAACACAAGACCTGACGAATGCGGTCAGGTTGTATCCCACCCGCTCCGAGGTGGCCCAGTTCAATGCCGACAAGCTACGCGAGTTGAAAACTCCACCCCACCACTTTGTCGCTCGAGACTCCTTCTATTGGCATGAGGCAGCTCATCCACATCTCAGAAGCCATGTTGAGAGACGGGCTGACGGTACGCTGGCCGCTCTGAGAGAGCACAAGTATGAGCCGTTTCTGACCCTCAAGGTGGGCATGCCGGTGGTATTAGTCTCGAACATCAACATCAGTGAAGGCCTGGTCAATGGAAGCCAAGGCGTCGTCGTCGATTTCGTTCCCCTGGAAGTTGGCGCCCTGCTCCAGCGCAGGAAAAAGTCCAGAGCCGGCCCGAAGAGCGTCTATGTTTCCAACATCATCGATGACGAGCTTTTCAAGTACGCTACCTCAACAGATCCCATCACGGTCGTTCCCTTCGTCCGGTTCGACAACGGTGTGGACCGGGTCATTTATCCCGAGTGCTCGGACCTCGAACTCGGTAACGAGACCCTGTCCACTGAAACTGAGCTAGATACTTACAGCCGAGATACGAACGAGTTCCTACGACGACCCGTACCTTCGGTGCTCTGCAGGACTCAGATCCCTCTTATCCCCGGCTGGGCGATGAGCATACACAAGGCGCAGGGCATGACCCTCGGCAAGGTCATTGTTGATCTCACACGGGCGTTCGAAGAAGGCCAGGTGTATGTCGCCCTGTCGAGAGCGAGGAGCCTCGATGGACTCAAGATAGAGGGTGACCCCCGGGGCTTGTTAGTACGGAGTGAGGGCAACCGGGAAGTAATGAAATTTTATTGGGAAAACTTTGGCAATAAAGAAGTTCTAACGCCTGGTTTGGCCTTGCCCAAAAAACCAACAGAGACTGTAGCAAAATAAAACAACAATGGATCCTACTGTAACATAACATCGAGTCTGCATCCGCACTCTTCTTTTGTCAGATATAAGGGGCATCAGTTATGTTGCTCTTTTTGTTAGGCTAATTAATACGTATACTCTCCCACGCTATTATTTAGTCAACCCAAATGGGAAGCACGTGTGTGAAGGGGATCGTGTCGTTAGCTTCCGGCGCGTCGATAGTGCGGATCTGGTTGCCGCCCGCCAAGCATACCCATTCCCTGCCGTCGGTGGGTACAAGGGTTGTGTCCATCCCGCCGAGCCTGATCGGCTCCGCGTGCCAGTCGAGGCAATCTGGCACGGCTGCTCCGGCGAGAGGACTGAGAATACGGCGACGCGCCCACGGCGCCTGTTACGCTGCACCCCAGGATCTCGGCCGCGCAGTCCCGCGCGGTCGCCGACGGGTGCTCCGGGTCCGTTGGGTTCCCAACCGTCGGCGCTCACCCAATGCGTGCAACACGGTAGCCATCGATAATGTAGTAGTACCAGTATCGCTGGCAGGGCTCGAGCCCTCGTTACCCTGAAAGCGGAAAGTTCCCTTCCACGAGCCGGACTTGGAGGAAGCCTTGTGTCTTGAGAACGGGGGGATCTGGCCAATGATGTAAAAGCTGTTGGTTCACGATCCCGCCCGCTACCCCTGTCGATCCGCGGTTACCGATCATCACCGGCCTTAAACTACCTACTGGGTACAGTAGCATCTAAATGTGAGTACCTACAAGCTAGTAGTATTGCATGTACCAACGGCTTACCTCTATGTAGATACATGTAGACAAGGGCCGCCAGGCGGGCTCGCACTTGACTACGTATAACGAAGATTGCGTGGCCTGTCCAGGGGTCTTACCTACATGTAACACCAACACCACCAATTCTCTCAGATACAAAAAACAGCTCCAGGCAAAACATGTAATGCCCTGCGAAAGGACCATTTCGGTCGTTCTCAAGGAGTCAAGGACTGACCAACATATATGGGAAGGCCAACGACCTGCCCTTTGAGAAAAAAAGAATAAAACTTTCATTACAGTGTATTGCTTGGCCTCGGTCATGTCTCTCAAGCGCCTGTTCCACGATGCCAGGAACCCTCCCGCCGACCCTACCCACCTCTCCTTCAAAGACAAGGCTGTCCTCGTGACGGGCGCCAACACGGGCCTGGGCTACCATGCCGCGCGCAAGTATGCGGCTCTGGGCGCCGCGCCCCTGATCCTGGCAGTGCGCTCGCGCGAGAAGGGCGAGGCGGCCAGGGCCGCCATCGCGCGCGAGACCCAGCGCCCGCCCGAGAGCATCCGGGTCATGACGGTCGACCTGTCGACCTTCGCCTCGGTGCGGGACTTCGTGGACTGCCTCGGCCGCGAGGTCCCCCGCCTGCACGTCGCGCTGCTCTGCGCCGGCGTCGCCACGCCCACCTTCGTCGCCGGCCCCGAGGGCTACGAGCTGGCCACCCAGGTCAACGTGCTGTCCACCGCCCTCATGGCCCTGCTCCTGCTGCCCAAGCTGCGCGAGACCGCCGCCGCCGCCGGCAGCGACGATCCCCCGCCGCACCTGTCCATCGTCAACAGCCAGTCGTCGCACCTGGTTAAGCCTGACCAGCTCCCTCCCCCCGGCCGGAGCCTGATCCAGCGGCTCAACGACAGCTCCCAGTTCGACAGCACGACGCAGTACTTCCTGGTCAAGCTGGCGGCGTGGTTCGCCGTTCGGGGCGTCGTTTCCCGCACGCGCGAGCATGGAGGCGGCGATGGCGGCGCCGGCGAGGTCGTCGTCAACGCGTGCTGCCCCGGCATGTGCAGGACGGATCAAGGCCGCGACTTCCCCCTCGGTCAACGGATCTTCATGGCCGGCTTCCAGGCCATTTTCGCCCGGAGCGCCGAGCAGGGGAGCAGGACTCTGGTCAGCGCCACGGCCCTGGGTCCGGAGAGTAACGGTAAGTTCTGGGTCAACGACGAGTATTACGAGTAAGTCATTCCTCGCCTCTCATACTCCTCTTCCTCTACTGGTAACATATAGGAGTTCCGCTAACACGGTCACTCCCAGGCCAAGCGAGCTGTTGACGAGCGAGCGTGGTGAGAAGTTGTACCGGGAGACTTGGGACGAGATATTGACTATCCTGCGCAAACACGTCGACTCAGTGGATGTGTAAATGGCAACGAGCAATAGGATATTGCGAAGTTAGGATGAGTGACACTGAGGTTTCGAGCATAGTAATGGGACTTTTGCTTAATTGATGGCATTTCTACGGTCTCAGGAATGGCTTACGTCCATGGCCTTCGTCTTCACTTGGCAGGGGTTAAGAACGAGTGAGCAGAACCAAACTGTAAGTAATTACATTCAGACCCAAAACGATCCACTTCTTCACCTACAGCTTGTTTATGTCCCTAGTCAGGTGCAGAATGACAAATCAACCATGCGAGCGTAGGTCATTATTTCGAGGGGATTTCGGTGAACATGATGGGCATAGCGAAGTTAGGCAACATCGGCAGATTGTCCGGCTTACCAGCAGGGCGTTGCTGTCCCTCTTCGGAGTACTTGAAGTCGTAGTGGGTCAGCATGTGTACGAATATAAGCTTGATCGCCTCCTGCGCAAGGAAGAGGCCCGGACATGCATGGAAGCCAGCGCCAAAGTTGAGCGAATCGTCCGAGACGGACGCGAAGTCGAACTTGTGTGCGTCGGCACCTTCACGCCTTACGGAAGAAGCTTGGCGTCGAAGGTCGTGGCATCCGGATGGATATCCGGGTCGAGATTAAGCTGCCGGTTGGGAAACGATATTTGCGTGCCAGCCGGTATGTGCAGTCCGTCGCTGAAAGTCCACGGCACAGCAGCCATGCGCTGGATGGTTACTGTTCAAATTCCCGACATGTGAGCTGGGGATGGTTCCTAGTAAGCGATATGCATTGCAATAACGTACCTTCTGGAGCTGAGTGTATCCTTTGACTTTCTTTCATGAAGCTGGCCAGAAGTCGCAAGGATGCCAACGCGGAGCGATCCCACGTAGAGCGTTCCATGCTCACTCGCGCAATCTCTTCTCCCATTTCGCCCAGTGCGTCGGGATGATCTATCAGATCGTACAGGGTCGAGAGCAGGGTAGCTGAGCTGCTGTGGATGGACGTCACAGATAAGCCCATCTCATCCAGGGCCAGCTGCTCTGCTGTAGGTCGCTTTCCATTGGCTCTGTAGGCGTCCATCAGCCACTGGATGCCATCCTCTTGCTCCGCCTCGATGTCTTGTGCTTCGGCGTCGATGAGGGCCTGCAGAACTGGGCGGGGGATGTCGGCAGCTCGCTGGCGATGATTGTAGACTTCCTTGGCGTCTGCGTCAATATATTTTGCTGTCCATCTCAGCAAAGGGTGGTATCTCGCTCTCACGCTGGAGACGGCCTTCAGGAAGCTGCTGACGTATTGCTGTGTTACTCCGAGCCATTCGTCATTATGGGCACAGCTCGGGTCCAACCAAGACTCGCGCAGAAATGCGGGTGAACAGCTACAGTAGGAAAGAATAGGGGTATATCGGGGTCCAGTCTTATCATCTCGGTTAGGAGATGATTAGGAGATGATGGAACACGAGCAGAAGGATGCGACACAGACGAAGCGAGGGATGAATAGCTGGACAAGGCGGCATCTCTTTCTCGTATACGGTGAGACACTCCCGTCTCATGGGTTCAATCAGGTTGGCTATGGTCATGAGATTGACCTGTCAGTGTCTGCTCATATGTATGCGACCATCGCTCGCTCTGCCCCCAATAAAGTAACTGACCAAGTGCTCTATCCAACTCCATTCTGACCATGTGAGACGTCTCACCGTTCATCACAGGACTATTGATATCTCTGACTATCGAGTTCGGGGGACGTCTATTAGATAGAGTCTTGGAAACACGGCTTTCTAAGAGAGGTGTGTAGTACCTTCTCGACAAAAAAGTGCAAAGCCCAGCTTGTCTCGCGGCGCGACCTTGACTCCTTCTAGGTACTTCAGCGGCAGGATGACCGACGGGCGCTTGTCGTCACCCAGATTGCGCATCGAGAATGGTTGCCCTTTCTTGAGACACTGCCAAGCGGGTTTTAGAAACTTTCCAAAGACTTCCCCACATCGGGCGAACATTCTTGCCCTGGCGTAGCCTTTCCACATGAATTCATCGACTCGGCAGCATATCTGCTCCGTGACTGGTCTCCTTCGAGCTCTAGGTACGGCAGGCTGAGCTTCGGAGATGATGTGAAGTGTGGCCCACCACCCACACCAGCGAGGCAGCTGATACGAGTAGGAGGGTGAGCGCGAACGGCCTGGTCGCATGGAGCTCAAGACTATATTCACGATGTGATTAAACGTATTGCGGAGGAATCCAAGCGTGCTTGACGTTTAAAGTCATGGATGATAGGCAAGACAGGATTGCACTTATCGGGGAGAGAGATTTACAGCGTTTTTGCTGTCGGCTATGGCCGCCGCAGGTATGGAAGTAATTTACGACAACTGATGAATCCAAAATTGCCAAGCAGCGTAGTAGGTAGTCGAAGTGCATCACTGTACTTTCCAGGCTCAAGGTTGAATGTAAAGTGCCATGCAAGGGATCAATCGTATCGCTGTTAGCAATGGGCATAGGACCTTGATAGATGCCTGATCGATCGCAATTCCCGACATGCACTCTTTCTCTACATGTCCACTATCACCCAGGCGCTAGATTCTACTGACACCACGGTTTTCTTGGATGAAGCTAGGTAAGGAGTCGGATACCAGCTGAATGTCTTTATCGACGCCGGAATGCACAAGCCATTCACTGTCCTTGATGCATGCAAGCAAGAAAGCAGACAGAAGGAAGCCGAATAACCACTGACACTACTCACTACCAGGGCCAGCCCTGGCCATAGAACGTGCACTCCCTGAGACTCAAATGCCACCATCGCCCATGAGCTGGACCAGCTGGTTGTCTCGTGCAATGTACTCTTACCTGAGTTGGAACCTGACACGCTTCTTGTGAGGACTGTGGCCGTCGCCCTCAACCCAGTTGATGTGAAACTGACTGGGCCTATGGCTACTGAGAGGGCCGTGGCGGGTGGTGGCTGCGCCGGCGTTGTTGCAGCCATCGGTTCCGGTGTGCGGGCTGGCAGATCCGAAATCGGTGATCGAGTCTTGTGCCCCTATCGCATCACTAAAACCTGCTAAGCCCCCGAGTTGGCGCCTTCGCGGAGTATTACAGCCACCATTGCCGACTGCACTTTGAAAATTCCGGACGGCATGGCCTTCAAGGCTGCGGCGACGTTGGGTATCAGCATTGCCACTACCGGCTATGCATTGTTCCGCTCATGAATATCCCAGGTCAACCGAATGAACCTGCGACGAAGCCGACCTATGTGTTGGTATACGGCGGGAGCACGGCAATTGGGACGATGTCTATGCAGGTGATTTGGAGGTGAGTGCAACTGCCCAACTTTGACACGACCCACAAAGGCCAGACTGAAGCTGGTGTGGTTGACTCCTCCCGCCCAGGTCGTGGCTTATCCCATTACCACCTGCTCGCCAAGGAACTTTGCACTGGTCGAGGGCTAGGGGGCCGAAAAGGCATTTGACTACCACGACCCGGAAAGTGGAAATGCAGTCAGAACGTACATTTAAGAATGCTCTGTCCTATGCTCTGGACTGCGTCTGTGAACGGTCTAGCATGAAGTTCTGCTACGCCGCGATCGGCAGAGCTGGACGGAGCTACACAACGCTGGAGCCGTACCCAGAACACATGCACACACGCAAGAGGGTCAAGCCCGAATGGCTACTTGGGCCGGCTCTCGTGGGAAAAGACGTCCCCCGGACGGAGCCCTGTTATATCAAGGGAGATCCAGAGTTGCGGGTTTTTGGGGCGGAATGGTTCTCGTGCGCTCAGCGTCTGTTAGATAGACGAGAAATTCGACCTCATCCTACAAATATCGGAGTCCAAGTCGGATTTGAGGGTGTACTGGATCGCTCAGAGCTGTTAAAGAAAAAGGCCGTATCAGGTGAGAAGCTTCTCTATCGCATTGCCACCTTTAATGGTCAGGCAAATAATGTTTAAAGCCTAAGAAACAAATCACATTCTAATTCCATTAGAAACGTTGAGAACTCTAAGAACAGCCCAGATGTGCCGTTCAGTGCCATTCATGATCATCTCGCGGTTTGCATAGATCCTTGTCCCGTAAGAAGATCCTGAAATAGATCGCATGCGGGCCATCGTCTTTTATGGATTGACCAAGCCACTCATTGCTTGTGCCCACCAATATCTATTGAACAAAGCTATCACTGAAGATCAAGGGCTTCTGGGGAAACTTCAGGAACTCCGTAAACGTAGGCCCTTTTCATTGCCCTGCGCCAACAAGCCCGCCCTCTACGGTGCCTGAGTAGGCCGTACCTCCGACACCTTCCTCTAGGATGTATTTGAACCCGACGATTTTGTGAGTCACGACAAATCGCCATTGTATCCGTCAAGCTCAGCGAGTGCAGCATGAGTTCGACTCCCGTCACTTTATCGGCTAAAGCTTCGGTGGTGATGCCGTTTCAGTCATATAGCTTGCGAATTTAAAAGTAGTCCTCGGTACTCGAGGGCTCCGTACCCGAGATCCAAATGTTTTAATACCAGATTCGGCGAGTAGGGGCGATGGGACAGGCAAACCCTTCTCGTGGGCGGACCCGAATTCTACAAGCGATAGGGCGTAGGGCCCCGGCATGTAATCGCACTGCAGTCATGCTGGCGAGACGCGTAAACCAGTTGAAGACGCCCCAAAGGCGCTCGTGGCCGCCCATTCCGGTCCAAGCGATTGCCTCGTTTTCTATCACTGCATTGACGCTTAGTTCGGCGACGGGCATGGGCTCCACCTAGTAGAAATGCGGTACTGTCAGTGAAATACCTTTCTCGGACGGCCAGATCTTATTATCAGCGTACCAAGGAGGCGCTACGGACGTCATGAGCACCGTGTCCTTCGCCTCGGGATTGTCCATGACGATCTTCGTCCGCGACATGTCAGCGGAGATTGCAGAGGTGTAGACCCAGCCATCGCCGCGCCAGGTCCCCAAGGTGCCGCCGTCGGGGCATCCCTCAACCGTGGATTCCTCGGCGTATTCGACCACAGCCTAGCGGGAGCCATTCGCGAAGCGAATTCGGCGTACATGCGGAGGTTGCCGGATCTGAAGAAGGAGTAGTTGGGGTCGCGATAGAAGCCGAATACGAGCGCCTGGGATCCGTCTTCGTATATCCCGTCAAATTCCCACTGCTCGCCCGCTGTCGAGTTCAGCGGCTCGATACTGGGCTGCTCAAAGTCGTCCAGGGAACTGGTTGAGAAGAAGATGGGTTTCCGCCCCCGTGCCTTGTCGTACCTTACCATGTGACTGACTGTACACCCCCTCCGTTCTTAGAAAAAGCTGCTCGGCACCCCACTGCTCCGTCAAGCCTCTTGAAAAGATATACCTAGTATCGCCATACCCAGATGATAAACTAACGAGCGTAAGAAGACCGATAGGCTGTTCGTCCACACATCGAACCGAATCACGGCGTAACAGCGGCTGGGGTATCCAGCGTTCCGGATGCTGCGCGGCATAATACGTGATGGACGACTATTTAGCAAATGAAAATTGGTGTTCCTTTCTGGCGCTATGGGTTAAACAAGACAGTTTGGCTCTCTAAAACAGAACTCCGATTCGCGAGTGGGATCGGAGCTGATATCCCTCAACCCGGGGAGATCAACCTCCAGGGGACTAGACAACGGATGGTGAAATCACGAATTTCCCAGAAGAGCATTTAAGAAGAAGCCAAAAGACGTATTATTCACGGAAACGAGAAAAATACTGATCGCGGAGTTTACAATCCTACCGGTAGTCTCCACAGCCTCTACGGGCGGTCATCCAGTCTCCTAATCGCCTATCGGAGTCGGGCACCGATATATCAAGCCCCGGGCCTATTGTCCTAGTTTCACACTTACTAGGGAGCAGCTGCACAGCTCTTGAGGATATTGATATATTGTATGATATCTAGAAAGCTAGAAAACGGTGATCCCACTATTGTGGGTGGTCCACTGATATAGGGTTCTAGGGCTCCGGAAAGGATCAACGTTGTTCCAAATAATCCCTGAAGCTCTAGATAGGGGGGCCCTTTTTCTGCGACACCTAGTCCGCACTCAGATACGTCGGGTGCCTCCGTAGATAGACTTGCATGCCTTAAACCAGAAGGGATTGCTTTAAGTCTTAGTTTAGGCACAGGCTACTAAATAAATCGATACATGGCGTCACCCCTCGTTGAATAGGTTAATTATGTGGCAAGCTATGCTCAAGACATATGCCGAAGTAATCGAGCAGTATACAGTCATGCGTACAGCCATGTCCACACTGCGACCGAGCAGATGGGAGCTATTCCTCCTATCTCTGAGAAAAGCGTGGCATGATGTGGCGCTTTTCGTTTCGGAGCCAAAGGAAAGTTGGCAAGGATTATCCTCGACGGGGCAAACGATCACCATGGTCCTGTCAGTGCTCCTCGTCGTGCTTATGCTGGACAGATATATAGGGTAGTATCGATCTTTCAGGCGACTGGGCCCGCCAGTATTGAAGGTGCCGAAGGGTACCCACTCACGGGACTACAAGACCATCTTGGACGAAGGAACTCGCCGGTATCCCAATGGCCCATACATCATCTCTTACGCAGGTTATGAGTATGTCGTATATCCATCGTCCCTCTTCGACGAGGTAAAGCGTCTCACAGAGCCGAAAGCCTCGGCTGTGGACTGGACAACCATGCGGTCAAGGTTTTTAATGGGCTGAAACACCAACAAAAGGAGATGTGGGTGGCAGAATCCCCGAGCCAAGGTAGCTTGCAGGTGAAGATGGGGGCCTGGGAATTTGCAACCAACGTGTTTTTGAGTTTCTCGAAAAGCGATTCGACGTCAACAGGCGCAAGGCGTTATGAAATAGTGCCCTATCTAGGTAAGGTTATGTGCCCAAAGCGGCACATCCCGCGGCATTGGTCCTGGGATGGCCAAAGTACGCCTAAGGTGGCTTGCTAGGTGGCGTTAGATTATATCCATTATTGTTGTGTACCTGCAAGTCGTAGGGGTACATAAGTAATATTTCGTTAGTGGCCTCCACCAGGGCCACTTTAAAATCATTTAGAATCACATGCATATTCGTACGGGATTAGACATCGGAGACCGTTCTGGCGATGCTTACAGTACCGCTATCACAGACTTCCAATTCTCGAAGGTTATCCGTCTTAAACGAAATTGACGAGGTCAGACATACCATACAACCTTTCACGCATCCACATTCTAACCCCACACGGCATATAATAGGCCAGTGGAGGTAACTAACTAAAACACACCCCCCTTTGACTCGTGGACGTAAAACGGTGCGGCTCGATCCGTCATGTTTAGAGATCAGTTGCCCACCTAATTTTCAGTACTTCCAATAGCTCCGGACCTCCTGTTGTAGGGGTAGGAGTTATGACTGGAACCAAACAGTGAGTTAGGTTCGATTCCTAACAGCGCTAATGGTCTTCGCTATTTGGCTCAACTGTAGGTGCATAATCAGCCCCGGCATGAGGTCGATGAGGGGATTACCACCCGCTTCGAGCACACTTCGTCAGACCACGTACATCCAGAAATTCGTCGACCCACACGACCCCGCCCCCTGTGCCTGCGTGGCCCCTGTACCGCTAACCGTTATCCTTAGCGGAAGTTGTGAAGCACATCCTTCGTCGTAGCTGATTGTAGCATGTCTTGGGCTTTCTGACATCAGATGCATAGACTCTGGGATAGATCTATAGACCTTCGGGTAAGATTGCTTTCTACATCTAGCCAGACTCCCCGACCACGTTCCAGCTCACCACACTTTTTTTTTTTTTTTTTTTTCCCAAGGTCATGATACAGAAGGTTCGACAATCTCGCCGATTTGCCTGTGATAGAGCTAGTCAAAACCTTTCCTTATACAAGAGTCCTACTATCGTGAAGGCTTATTACAACTAAGTTCAGAGGCATCCTACGCTGCCTTTTGAGAGCTGGCTTATATCCTCATCAATCTTCACGGAATAGGGGAAGCTAATCCTCAGCATTGACAGTGTCGCAACTACAAGTTGCGCTGTGAACATGCTTGACCGAGGGGAGATAGCTGCGGCCGATGTGCTAAGATTGGGCTCCTGTGCACAACTACAACGTCCGGCCCTGGCAATGAACATATGAGGAGGCTGCGTAGCCCCTCTGGGGACTCCTCCGGCAGACCGAATGTCGTTGTCCCCACCGCTCCAAGTCTGAGAGGACATCTAATCACCCCCGCCGAGGGAGCAACACCAGGCGGAGACAACTCGTCCTGTGGATAGTGTCATAGCTGTCATGGGCATAGAAGTGATAAATCCGGTAGGTCAGTCACCATTTCTTCGCGTTCTACCTCTTAACGGACTGCAAAGGTGTCACACTTACTAGGAAGCAGCTGCACAGCTCTTGAGGAGATAATTGATATTGATGAATCTAGAAAACGGTGATCCCACTTGTTGTGGGTGATCCACTGATATAGGGCTCTAGGGCTCCGGAGAGGATCAACGTTATCCCGAATGACCCCTGAAGCTCTAGGTAGGGGGGCCCTTTTCTGCGATAAAAGGGATATCGATCTAGAGACGTCGTAGGTCTCTCCAATTTCAATTTCACCGCCGATAGCATAAGACCGCAGCCCACGAGCCCCAGATAACACGAGCATCATGTTTGTCAGGATAGTCGAGCTTGGTCCGACTACGACTATCTCGCCGACTTCGGAGCCTCTACAGAGTTCTTTAACCTACCTTCCGAGGAAAGTGTCACAGACGAACCCTGAATCCTCTGAAAGAGCTTTTAGGACTGTGCGCAACCCTAGTTTCTGAGACTGAATTGCTGGAAAAGGTTACAAAGACAGGTCTTGCACTGGTGATCCGAACCGGCTTGAGGCGGCAGTTCAGTCCATCCTTACGAGAACTTCAAAATTTTCTGAGATCCTGGAGAACATGACCTCATCCGAGGTGCCGTTGCCTCAGCAGCACGCAGGTAATGGCAATCCGGACCAATCACGACTATCTCTGTCAGCTATCGACCATACCATTCCTACACATTACATCCCACTGAGCCCCAAACAACGACAAGACGAAGCGGCGCATTCGACAAACTCGTCGTACGAAGTCAATCTGGCCTATAATGCGCTCGCAGAGCCAGCTGTGGCAAAGGAGGACGCGGAAAGTTCAGGACATTTCAAGAACAAGCACACTTATAACAACTTACATTCTCATTATCCGTGTGTGGCGTTACCTATTTTTCCATATCCACCGGCTTCTGGATACGACTCCACGAAAACAGATCAACAGGCTTGTGATCATACCTAGCCTCCAACTAGGAGGCATCCATGTCCGTAACAATCCCTGTATTCAGATAGTAGTTCTGCTCGAGCTGAGCTCTAGCATGCTCTAAGGAGTTGGCACATATCTCGGGATTCGAAGCCCGCAAACAAACGAGTCTGCTAGTGTAGATGGCCAGGCAACGCAGCCTGCTTTAGACATGGACCCGGTATGCTTCTTGCTGCGAGACGCGATGCTGGCGCAGGGAAGGCTTCGCACAAGCTCAGGGAATGGAATTGAAGGATTCTCGCTGACGCAAAGGATGGATGAAGTGAGAAGGTTGCTGGGCAGATTTGGCTGAAATGCGACGACACGTGCATATAATGTACCACCAGGCCTTGGCTTATGATAGGACCTGGCTCATATCAGCATAGAGGACACTGAATAATACCCCTCCGCCTACCGTTCCCCCTTGCAAATCCAGTAGCAATTTGCAGCCTATCGATTTGATGCCAAGGCTTTTTCTCTGGCCCAGGCGGCACGGTTTGCTGCGCGCACAGCCCACTTATACCCCCCTTTACGGGTTGTGGGGTCTTCAGCTCCTGCAAGGAATCCTTTTCCGAGGGGCCGATCTGATTCCGACTCCGCACCTGCGGTGCCGATTAGAAGGATCAGAGCCACATGGCGGCATAGTGTAACAGTGGTTCTCCAGCTAAACCCCAAATTTGAATTGCACATGTAGGCGGGACAGAGTACTCCGTAGTAAGGGAGATAGCTGCTGTGTAACAATAAGCATTCCCCCTCCATTTCCCTCAATCTCATATCAACCCTCTGTCCTGCCTTGTTCTTTGCAGGGTCTTGAAGACTGGTACTGCTCTCATCTCGGCCCTTGGCCTCCTGTCTGTCTTGTTGCCTTGCCTACGGCCCCATCGTCCGCCATGTCGACTCAGGCTCCTCCACAAGTCAATCCAGACGATCCGGGCCTCAGCCCTAGCATCTTGGGTGTAACGTGGGCGCTGACACTGCTCGCTGTCTTCATCGTCGGTGTCAGGCTGTACACGCGTTCCAGAGCCACCAAGTTCTTGAGCTGGGAAGACTGGATCATGTTTGTGGCGGTGGTTCTACAAGTCTTCTACCTGGGGTTCATACACGCCGCTTGCGCATGGGGCCTCGGCAAGCCGGCTCCAGCCTTGATGGCGGATCTGAATTCGTTCATCATGGTGCAGAAGTGGTCGTGGGTCTCGACGACATTTGCGACCTTGGTCTCCGTCCTTGCACGCATTTCAATAGCACTCCTATTCGTCCGTATATTCGGCGCAAAGCTGTGGTTCAAGTATTTCTTTATTATATGCACGACGCTCATCACCATCAATGGGGTCTTGACGATCATCTTCTCGTGGGTGGACGTCCGACCCGTCCAGGCCATTTGGGATCCACTTATAGATTCTAATCGCTGGGATCCGAGAATCTCGGGATATACCGCATTTATTTTACAAGGTAGATCAATTAGACGACAGTGATGTCATATCTCGGTCTTCTAATCACTACTAATTACCATGATAGTGCTCTATGCCTTTTCCGACCTCACTTACGTCCTCTTCCCTGTCATTATCGTCTGGCGGCTTAACAGGTCAGTGGGCCGCAGGGTAGGTCTCCTAATCGTGATGGCATTGGGCTTGATCACGTTGGCATCCTCACTCCTGAAGATGTCCATCATCATCGTCACCACTTTCGGCGAGCCCGTTGAAAGCGGCGG
The DNA here is from genome assembly GCA_004155925.1 of Monosporascus sp. MG133. Classification (NCBI taxonomy): domain Eukaryota; kingdom Fungi; phylum Ascomycota; class Sordariomycetes; order Xylariales; genus Monosporascus; species Monosporascus sp. MG133. Next base: position 95,043 of record QJNX01000020.1, on the reverse strand, counting down.
TACGAACTACTTCCAGGGGCTCATATACCTCACTTCGAGCATCGAGCAAGCCCTAGTCATCATCATGGGCTGCATTCCCACACTCCACCAGATTAGATACATCGACTTCACCAGGCTTAGAAGCATATCATCTTCACTGGTCAGCCTAATTCCCAAGCGGAGGAGGAAGAACAACAGCTCGGACCCGTCTACGCAGTACAACAGCTTTCGCCGCTTAGGCTACCAGGACTTGGATCTACGGCCCAAGCTTAACATCTCCATCGATGGCAGAGAGCGTCTGGACGTCCCCGTCGCAGCCACTGCGGAAGTTGCATATGTGGGCAGCAATCTCCCGGAGACGGCCGGGTATTTCATCAGACGAACGGATGACTTCTCGGTCGTATATCATCAGCAGAAGAGACCAAGTGAAACTGTGTGAGAGGACGATGTATAATTAATGTTGTAGCTGCTTGATTGTTCTAATACATTTTTAAGTTTCGAGGTCTCAGACTGCACATATCTGTGATGTTCTTATATTTTATATATCATTATAATATCTGAAACTAGTGGTGACTGTACAAGAGGGATTATCCATCGTTTCCCTTCCACGTTACTAGGTGCTTTTCGCACGAGTAATCATCATGATTTGCGCCAGGACAATGCTTCCTGTCAGACTGGTTAGTACCTTTCTATATTTATCGGGACCGGGGAGTCGGGAATATGGGGTAATCCCACGACGATGGGTAATAAGGCGGGCCCCAACATCCAAGAAGTGTACTTAGCGATAAGGCTAGGTAAGTTCCGTTTCTTGGCGGGTCTCGGCCAGATCCTTTGCCCCCAAACGTCTTACCTAACAGGCCAGTCGAAAGGTGATGGACGGACCAATCCGATGGGTTTGTGTGTAACTTCTGGCAAAGAGCTGAAGCAATACACGCCGAGCATTTTCACGACAGCAACAAAGCCTACGCCATGCAGTTAATATCTGGAAAGGGGGGTAGATGGTCGGTCGGTTCCCGCTCTGTGAGCAGACGTCGTATTAATTAAAACCTTACCAAATGGTCTTGATAGTGGAGAAGGAAGTAATAGGCAAAACAGGCTTTATCCTATTCACAGTCCGATATATCCCTGTTCGCTATCACATTCCGATATCCCTTGTTCTTATATTCATGTTGTAGCGGTCAGTGAGATTGCTTTGCAACTGTCACCCCCGGCCTCACAGAATTGACATGCATAACCAACCGGTCGCTAGTCCGATGAGGGACTACGCAACATAGTGAAGATACAACTGGGAGAATACAAAAGCGGTGAGCTTCACGATTGAACTGAGTTCGCCCGCTACCAACCAACCAACCATCGGTGCCTAAGTAATATAGCAGTAGCGGGGAACTACGGGACGGTTGCAATTGGTAGAACCTACATGTGACTGTTGCATCGAAGCGCACAGCTTATCTGTGTACAATTGTATACAGATCTGGTGACTAGACTAGAGTGCGAGCCAAGCAGCCGTCCATTAATGCCTTGTGAATGACGGTCTCTAGCCCATTGCCGGCAGGAAACATTCCCAACAGCGCATTCGTATCCACGACCTTCTGGTGAAGCAACAGCTTGCCTCAAGCCACTCGGGCTGCCGTAGCTTTCCTTAGTATATTCGGGGTTTATTCTTCGGTATGCATTCAACCAAACTCAAACAACTCTCAAGCAAGATGGTTTTGGGATTGAGTTTGTGCGGATCACTGGAGGGGATAGAATCAGCCAAGCATGGCAGGTCCATGGCAAGTGGGACTGCCGCAAGCTGATCGCCTCTGACATATGCAGAGAAGAGAAGTCTGTGGATCTACGGCCGTACGAGTAATTCGAGGGGCTATACAATTTGCTTCATCGCCAGCGAGGAACACTTAAACCGAGACATCAGCTCCACGAATTACAACCCCGATGAGCTTAAATACAAGATGTAAGGCATAGCTTTGAGCCCAGCACTCCTAACATGCTTTGTCAGAGAGATGGGTAATAAGCTGATAACCAACAGGAACGTATCGTGAAATCATGAATTTCGCCAAGAAAAAGGGCGACATGATCACTCCTTTAGGATGCCATACAGGCATTAGAGACCTACAGTTATCCCACGGACTGGCCGTACATAGCAAGCCTTACTGACTTCCCCGCCACCGTACCTAAGCCACCGAAAAAATCATGGCAGGCCGGCGAACCAGCGAGCCTCTCTGCTTCGATGCTTCCAGGGCACACATGCGAATCCTTCGGCTGGTTGAATACATAGATCGTTAGTCAAGTGACGCATCCGAGGAGTGACTAGTCGGGGATCAATGGTGTGCGCGAGGGCACCCTCCGGCCATATGCCAAAATTTCCTCTTCCACAAGTCTGCATTGGCTTCACGGTGGTCGATTTCTTGACCTTTTTTGAGTGCTCCGCAGTGCTCCTGACAGTGCTAAAGGTTTAGTTCTATCATCTGCAATCATTGTTTCGACCTCGTATAATCTCCTTGTTACGCAATATCAATAATGTAGCTCTTTCATAGGCCTCGAGAACAAAGGTCTAACAAGTGACGCTTCCTTCGGCGCTAAATTTGTCCCGTCATATGCAAGTCTCTTTGTGTCACTGCCGTGACACAAGCCGGAAACAGAATACAGTTTTCACCAGTGACAGATCCAGATCAGTGACGATGTAAACCCGCAGGAATATTCGAAAATATTCTTATTAAATCCTGAAGCGGTCTTACTTTGTCGAAAATCCATTCTCACTGACAGACAAATGAACAGAAAAGGCCGGAGCCCTTGCGTTAAGCAGGATGGAATCTAAAACCGCCGCAGCGCAAGCGGTGATGGCCGCAAGACGGAAAGAACTGGAAGACCAAGAAAATGCGCGCCTGGCTGACGAAGTCGCAAGCTATTTCAGGAGTAACCCGCGCCTCCGATACGTAGAGCCGGCAGGCATAGGTCGACACGGAGGCGTTCTACTGCTCAGGGAGAACGATGATGGAGGTCGCATGAAAAGACGCCTGGTTATCAAGTACTCCCTCAACCCGAAGGAAGACGACGCCCTCAGGAACGAGCACAGGTGGTTGAAGAGGCTACGGGGCGCCGAACACATCGGGCAGCTCGTCGAGCTCGCGGACGCTTCCCTCGAGCTAGTCTCGTTGAAGAACGCCCCTCGATCGCAAGGCGATGGTCAGACCGCCCCGGGCCAGGCAGATGCGGGAGAAGCGGGTCCTGCTGCGGGCAACCAGAGCGCAGATGACAAAGATAATGGACGGCGTCCTACACTGGCTTTAGAAGTAAGTAAAGCTTTGGTGTTCCCCACCAAACTGTTCCAAAGCTTCATGGATGATCAACAGGTTAAAAGGTTCTCTTTAGAGGGGGATGGACGCATCTCGTATCTATCCTGTTTGAAAATCGAATCTAATAAGTGTTTCCACAGTATGTCGAACACGGCACGGTATTTCAGTGGATGCGGAAGCTTTACGGTATGGGGTATCCGGCCGGTATCCCTAATCGTATCCTTTGGAGCTTGTTGCTTTGCCGTGAGTAGTCGACCGAGTCCTTAATCCGGTCATAAGAGGAGAACGATACCACTCACCAGCCAACCTGAGAATCTAGTGACGAGAGCCTGTATAGCGATGGCGTACCCCCCTGACGGTCCCGACGGGGCAGAACCCCGGCGAGAAACGATCCAGCCGGGCCGGGAGCCATCAACACTTACTCAGGGTAGCGGGCACCTGAATAACGTGCTAATCTCGAAGATCTTCCCCGGCGACCCTGATCACTCGTATGCGCCACTCTTCAAAGTGGGTTGCTGTCTAGGCTATACAGACTTTAAACATCCGAAGGCCGACTGGAAACCTATGAGCTAACTCGTGCCTCAGCTGATCGACTTCGGTCGGGGTATGGAAGAGGATAGCAGCCGGCAGTTCGTGTTTACCGCCACCAGCTCGATCTATGGGTTGATGCTAACAATCATGCTTCGCTTAGGGAGGGCGTCCATATCGGATACATTACAAACATCTACGCCATGGCACAGGTGAACCGGAGAGCGACTACGTAATTATTTGATGGAATATCTGACAAAGTACAGGCGATCGAGACCTTGATGGTTCCCAGACAGTCGTTGCCCCTTCCCAACCAGAGGGAAATAATAGACATAGAGGATCCCTACGGCAACGAGATCGGCACAGTAGCATCGATGCAGATGCTGACCAACCAGGAGTCAGACGGCGACCTGAGACTACTCCTGGGAAGGTGCATGGCGGTGGATAACCAACACGTGCCGCCGCTCAGCGAGGTCCTGGAGCGGTGCGAGACGGCGGTCGCGAGGCCGGCGGAGTACTACGCGAACCTCCCCAACGGCGCCGGCAGGTACGAGACCGACGGGGCCATCAGGCAGTTCTTCGAGGTCCCGATCCTGAACGCGGACGAGGTGGGAATGGACATCGACGTCACGGCGCGCTTCCTGCCCCGCCACCTCGAACAGGTCGGCTTCTTCCGGCGAACGGGAAATCCGCGAACAATGCAGGTGATATATTGTCGACCGGTGGTTAACGCGGCGAATCGGCCAGGAGCAGGCGAGCAGGTCGAATAATACGACTAGGCGTAATTCCTCGTTACTGCACTACCCAGTTCGGTTCACCTAAGGGTCTATTCAACGAGGAGAAGGCACATACATTAACCGGAGAGGTCCCCTTAAACGACGGAGTGAACACCCCAGCAGTCGGGGCCTCTATCCATGCGCCGTCAGATCAGTCGACTGTTTGGACCTTGCTGGAGACGGAATGCTTAATAAGCTAATGTCCCGTACATAGACGTTTCTTCTCTCGAAGATAGCCTAGACCTTCTGCCTAGTCGAAAACTAGAATGGGCCGTTTGGAGATACGCATATGTGTTTAATGGTCGTTCTCATGTTAAAAGGCCATAAATGATGGACTTTGCCTCGCCCTACCTAACTAAAGTCGAGCCTATGAGATATGGAAGGGTCATAGGAACCCGAAACATATAGCGCATAGCGACAGTACGGACTGTTTACTGGAATGCCTACAGTCTGGGCTAGGAGAACCCAGCGGCTAAGACCGTTAAAACGATACAAAACCTAGCCATAAGCGCATAATATTTACAGGTTTCCAAGCAAAAGATTCGTTCCAAAAGTTATGGTGCCCTTCGCCCCTTTTCACTATATTTCCTCTATGTGGCCGTTAATCGTAAGTCGTAGGCGTCATCATGTCGAGCATATCATCGCCGCCATTCCCAGCCACGGTATCCAGGAAACGACGCTACCAAAACCCCTCGTCCGATCTAGCAAACCCGAAGCGCCACCCTGCAATAGCACAGGGATCCCCACCGTTTCTGTCTCGTCGATGCTGCAGACGTTGTAGCACTGGCCCTCCTCCCTCTTCGAGTTTTCCGGCGTCGTGGTATTGTAGACGAGCTCGATCCACTGGACGTGCAGGTACGCCTCGTTCCCCATGGTCATGTTGCCGGTCCAGCTTCCACCGTCGCTCCACGAGTTGAACATGAGGATGCTGGGGTCCCTCGGCGACTGGAAGGCGATCGAAGCGACATTCTGGCCGTTGATGTACCACGTCGTGTCCGCGGGAGTCCAGTCCATGCGGTAGACGGCCCAGTCTCGGTAGGTGAGTCGACCGGGCATCGTGACGTTTCGCGTGGCCCTGTCGACCTTCGCGCCCTCGCCGTCGACCGCTGGCTGATTCGTGCACTGGACGGTATTGGGCGGGTCGATTGTCCTGAACTCCAAGTCCGACTCTTGTATTCGGGAAAATTCTTCGGCCCCTCGGTAAGTGAACATGGCCGTTATCGCGCCCGGCGCGCCAATCGTCCTCGCCAGCATGCGCATCGACACGAACTGGTACCCTTGGTCGACAGACTCGAACTCCGCCGAAGATTGATAGTCCCTCAATCTGATGGTCCTGAGGGTCATGAAGGTCTCAGAAGCGGGATCGTCGTCCTGGTTTGTCTCGACGTAGACGTTGTTGGGCGAATGGACCATGAGAACCGGCGCAACGCCGGCATCTACCGTGCGGCTGTTATTCCAGCCCTGTATTCCCCAGGTACTCGTCCATTCCTCGGAGATGAAGTACTCGCTGGCGGGCGTGACGTAACTGCTCTCGTAGGCGTCCTCGATGTGGGCCGGCACGTAGGCGTGCTGAGGCAACAACCGGAAATCGAAGAACTTGTGACCTGCAAAGTAGCTTGCGGTAGTTCCGTTGGTGAGGAAGCAATCACATCGGTCACTGCTGATCTCCTCGAACGCCTTGCCGACTGCGACCAAGGCGGAGATCGCTAGAACTACCGCTTGAGATGATTTTGAAGTGGCCATGTTGGGAACTGCCCGGAAGGCACTACACTGCGCTTGAAAATGGGAGAGCGTATCACGTCTACCTCTGATTGTTGCCTCGCAATCCTGCTCTACCCCCTTAGATGGAAGTGTTCGTCATCATCTAAGAGTGTCCACATCTATGCAGGCCAGGTATAGTAATGACGGATGGACCGAAAGTAAAATCGACAAAGAGCGCTCTGTCGAACGGAAAAATCGCGACAGCCAGCAGATTTATCGCGCCAGATACCTGGTGCGGAGGCTTCTCGGCCGAGGGCGACTCTTCAGTGGTGGGTCAGATAAATGCGAAGGTATATAAAAGTGCTGGACGAATCGGCCAACGGGAATTGGTGCCGACCGCATAAGACATAGACGTGCGTCCGGTGGAAATATGTAATGCTACCGATGGTAAGGATGAAAAGGGCCGAGATGCGGATGAGGTGGTTTGCAGTAACTCACCAGGATCAGTATCAGTACCCGGAATTCCTGCTGGATAAATGATGCGTTAATGCTATTGCTATCAAACAGGGTGATTATGGAGACTGCTTTGCAGATCCAAGACCAGAAAGCTTGTCGAGGTGACCAAAGAGCCTTATCTGAAAACAAGAAGCTTCTTCCGGTTCCCCCAGAGTTCAGCCTATCTTATATTGCTCTGACTTTGTCATCTTACAAATCGAGATACATATATATGTTGCCATCGAGGTTAGCCCCGCTGACCCCATTCTGGGTCGTCCACGAACGGTCATACGCTAGGTATGGGTGGCTTGCATGAATATTGAGAGACGCTGTGGAGCTGTGCATAGTAAAATGGTAACGCAAGTACGATCAACGCCGTGTTGTGAGATCGAATAATATAGTGTTACCTGTCCCCGGCTGCGGGTAATAGGAGCTCTCGTCCAAAAGTGCCTTTTCAGCCAAGACGGCTGTTGGAAGAATATCTCCCGCGGCTGTTCCCGGGGTAGCATTTCTCACTCCTGGACTTGTCTAGATCTGGAAGTGGGTCCACCATCTCCCGATTGAAAGGTTGGCTTGGGAAAGATCCTTTAACCTTACTTGGGATCCCCTCAGCTAGTGGGGCGCCTGAAAAGTTTGCTGGGCGTGCATTGTCTGTTTGTGTCTCGCTGTACATGTGGTGAAGACTTGAACGTCAGAAGCTGTGCGTATCCGGAGTTATTATTTAAACCTCTGATTCAGCTTGTGGTAGTACAGACGGACCAAATCAGCCAAGCCGGGCCAAGCCGCCCTCTAAAGTGCATTATCGACCATGCCGCTAGTTCCAATACAGAGGCCCCCCACCTTCCATATATCCTACAGTGGCCATAAAGCGCCAGCAAGCAACAATTCTCAGCAACAGCTATCTAGCATTGTACGAGGAAAAGTAAGTGGAGGTAAATTACTCTCGTTTTTATTGGTCTGTTTTGGGGATGATCAGCAGAAGCTTTGACCTGCCGTGAGAAAATTGTTATACTGACGTCTTGTGGGCCTTCGTACGATAGCAGTAGGTGACTTCGAAGACTAATGGTGACTTCGAAGACTAACTGTAACTTGGACTTAAGGCCAGATACATGAAGCAGAAGCATTCATTCTTTATGAGAATAGGGAATAAGCATTACTATTATGAGGATCTTATTTAACTTGAGCACCACTGCTCTGTCAACCTTACAGTTTAGCCATTGTAAGCCTTGCTTCCCTTCTGATTCGCACGCACAGAAATGGAAGTATACATGTAAGATTCGAAGATCCAGTCTTTTGGACGAACCGTAACTTAATGGATAGTATCCCATTGCCACTATGGCTGTTGATCGAGCCGGCAGCCGGGCGCATCGCAAAAAAGACACCCCATGCTAATTGACTTCATCCTCTTTGAGAGCGTCATTGCAATATCTCGCGCATTCCCCTGGCATAACTTCCCATTTACAACGGTACCGAACTACATTTAATCTATAGTTTTAATTTAACATGTCATATTACCTAGGTACTTTACTACTTTTATCCCTGCCGGTTGTAGGCGTGCACACTTAGCAAATTTAAAGTCTGCTCGCCTTTCCCAGCATACCCGTAGAGGAGCAACTACCTAGGCAATCAGACTAATAACTGGAATAGAAAGACGTAGTAGAGAAACGAACGGCTACCTTCTCTAAGGGGTGTATTAGAATGCCAAAGTCTATATAGCCTTTCCCTCATCTTCTGTTGCAGCAAAAACTAAACAACGGGCGGGGTGGAGAGGGAGCGTGAAGTTGCGAGCTTCGAAGTCCATCTGTACTGGTCATGCCCATTGACAAGTGGAAGCAACAATGTAAGTAAACTGAGTACAAAAGACTAAGATCACATTATAACAAACGCGACAACTCTGATACCTAGAAGTCCGAGAGAGATATGGGTAGGTGCAACTGACTGAAAAGTGCCTATCAGTATTCTAATGTTAAGCGAATGATTCAAGTTGAATAAGGTCCACTTCCATTCAGGGGCTCGAGGTTAGCGCTAATGCCCATGGGACAGAACCTCGGAGCCGCGGATTAAGCATAAATCCGCTACCGGGTACTTGCGCCATCGGTTATTTTGCTAGCGGTGGGCTGCGCTATCTGTTATTGCGTTACCGTACCGATAAGCGCTGAAGCGCCCCTTGGTTATTTAACTAGCATCTTCGACAATGAAATCATTCACTCTATCATAACATTGGGCGCCAGCTTCAGAACTACAGCGTCGCTATCGTAGTCGCTATCCCGATCTCATACTCACCTCTGGAGAGTATTCGCCAGAATGTTTCCACTCGTATCCTGCATCTCCGTGAATTTATGATCACCGCTCCTGATGACGCCGATAATCATGACTTCCACATCAGCATCTCCAAGAGCTTCTGAGGCTGGCTCTGAGCGCCGTACTGAAGTCAGCGGCCTCGAAAAATCCGCAGCGGACATAGCATCAGAAACGATACAAGTTGAAAACGATGAAGGAAAAGTTGCGACGGCACCGACTAGCAGTGATGAGGACCCGGGAGTCAGATCGCCAGGAGGGTCTGACACATCGCGAGAATCTGGCGAGGCCTCGCCTATCGCTCCTGCTGATTCTGCGGCTCAAGATTCGAACGCGCCTCCACTCCCGGATGAGGCGCCCCCTCTGCCGAAAGAGCAACCTCCCCCGGTGGAGGACGATGGCTGGGACTACCAATGGGATCCTATACATCAGGCGTATTTCTTCTACAACCGATTCACCAACGAGACTACATGGGATAACCCGCGGCTGCCGAAAGCCACCGCTTCTTCCAGTTCAGACGCGCAAGCTCCGGCCGCACCCGGTACAGCTGAGCCGCCGAAGAACGAGCGCCCTCCCGCCGGAGGCTACAACCCCGCGATCCATGGTGACTACGACCCGAACGCGTGGTACGCCAAGAACGCAGAAGAGAACGCCGAGCAAGGTCAGGGTGTGGATGCCGCCAGCGCCTATGCTGCCATCGGGTCATTCAACCGCTTTACGGGACAGTGGCAAGCCGCCGATCAGAATCCCGAGCGACACAACGACGAGGCGAAGTCTAAGAGACAAATGAATGCCTTCTTCGATGTTGATGCGGCTGCCAACTCACACGACGGACGGAGCTTGAAGGCCGAGCGTTCAGGAAAGAAGCCCAGCAAAGCGGAACTAAAGGCTTTCAAGGAGAAACGCCGTGCGAAGAAGGAAGAGAAGCGGAGAGCATGGCTTAGGGACTAGATCTGTAGAACCCGCCCTTGATTCCAAAACTTGGCATATGATTGGTAGTAGCTTCCGGGGGGGTTATTGCCTGATGCATTATGGACTGGCGTTGACATTTCAAATTCCGGGGCGTGGAAACGAAGCTATGCAGAAGACGGTGCGTCTTTCGCCCACCTGCACATAGATATCGACTCTTGGTGGTACGTGGGATTCTGAATAGAGCCTGGCAGAGCTTGCATTGGATAAACGTCCTTGGAGTTCAGATGCTATAACCTGGATAAAGTTCCGACCTTGTATAATGATAGTTAAATATACCCGCAAATGGCTTGAGATCTAAGAGCTTTTGCTGTAATCCAAGCCTGCTGCTCCTAACATAGAGCATTTAGATTACCTTTGTGTAGCGATTCTATATCAACCGTATGACTCAGGCGTTGATTTCGGACTATTTCCAACAACATGTAATAACTACCGCAAGAATCTACTTTTGAGTGTTTCAAGCTTATTCCTCAATCCTCCCTCTTTTGGCGGTTGACCTCGTGGTGTCTCGGCCGCCGGAGCAGGAGCCGGAGCCGGAGTCTGCTGCTTGAGGACTTTCTGCCCTTGCTGCGGTCGCGCCCGTTGATCGCCGCCCTGCTCCTCGCCCGCGTGCATACCACCCACCGCAACAGTCAACAGCACCGGGTCGCCCGCGTTGACCTTACCCGACTGGTCCTCGCCGCCGTTCGGCTGCACGTCGTCGTAGGCGAACGCGTATCCCTTCCGGTCGACGTTACACTCGTGCACGAGACGCGCGTAGTGGTTCGTCGGGTCCCGCCTGTAGAACGTGTCCGGGGCCGAGGGGTGCAGCTCGGCGTCCAGCAGCGCCGTGCGCACGAACGCGGCCGCCAGCCGCGGTATGATGGCGTTGCGCAGCGGCGACGGCCCCGTCGCGAACGGCCCGCTGTTACATCCCAGGATGTCCGCCGTGCTCGGCCGCCCGAACGCCTCGCCGCCGATCACGAACTCGCCTTTCGATGTGACATGTCCCGAGACCACCCCCGGCCCCGCCTGCGTGTCGATGCGCAGCTTCCTCCCGTTGCCGTACGCCCGCATCACCTCCTCCACGTACGGCTCGTAGTACCCCGCGAAGCTCGCGCCCACGGCGCCCCCGTGCGTCGCGTTCAGCACCCGCAGCACCCGGCCCCCGCCCCCGCGTTCCGCGACCACCAGCTTGTCCCACGGCCGGCCGTCGCGCTTGGCCTGCTCCCGCAGCCCCGCCGCGAGCCGGTCGACGCCGTCGGGCCGCATGCCCGCGACGCGCTGCACCGCGTTGCCCGAGGCGCCGCACCGCAGCTCGAGCCCGATGGGCAGCCGCGGCGCGAAGTCCACGTAGCTGATGTTGGCGTACAGCTGCGCGGCGTTGAGCGTGAACTCGGCGAACCCGAAGTCGACGCCGGCGTTGGGGTCGGTCGGGTTCAGCACGCTGGGCTCGACGAGCGCGGGGCCCGGGTTCAGCAGGAATTTTAGTCTTCTCGGACCCCGCGACACCCAGATGCGGCCGCCCGCCATCTGCGGGATCGTCACCGTCACCGGCGCGTTGTTCCGGCCTCCGGGGGCGCCGAGCGGGATGGCCACGTCCTCCGGCAGCGGCGTTCCGATCCTGGGCGGGTTCGTCGGGAAGTACAGCGACTTCCCGTCCGGCTTCAGGAAGCACCGCTTGCCGCCGTGCTGCAGCGCGAGGCCCGTTATGTAGGCGTACACCTCGGCGCTGTCGCTGTCGTTTTTGAGGGCTATCTGCAGTGAATTCGGCATGGCTGCGGTTGGGTGCGTATATGTACCCCGTATGTATGTATTCTTGATGTGTTCGTTACTATGTAGATCAGGCCCATTCTATGTGTGATTCACTTAGGGCGAAACAAGCGGAATGCTGATGGCGACTGATAAGATACAGCAGCAGCTCCGATTGATATATGAATTCCCAGGTATTCAATGTAAAATACACTTGGCTGGTTCAAACAACTCCAGATTTAGCATAAGATGGGTCGCCAAAAGATTTCAAGACTTATGACGTAGACCGCCATCTCAAGGCTCAAACTGGCTCCGATCTTAGCCGGCTATAGAACAGGGTTTGTTACTAAACCTCAAGCATCTTAGATCATAGGGGCGAGATGGAATTCGTTGGATAATATAGTACTTTTCTAAATTTACGCCTCTTTGATAATAATAGAGCGTTTAATAACCTAGAAGCATCTCAGCCTAGCAACTTGCGTTTGATCCTCGACCCCCACGAGTCCTCATTCCACCGTCTTCTTCATCCGAGGATGAATCGAGCACCATGTTCAAGTGCACACTTTCATCGTCACTATCGTCTTCATCTTCCTGGCCAGTGCTAACCGGGCCGAGCTGCGACAGCGCACTAGTGACAGCGGGCGCCGCCTCCACCGTTTTGGCGTTCTCAATTTCGACGCGCTTCGTGACCATGACATCTTCCTCTTCGTTCTTGCGCTTCAGAGAGTTGTTGGACTGCGGGGGCACAATGACCTCCTGCTTCTCTGAGATTATGGTTTGGATTTGAGTCTGACTTGGAGTGGGAAGGAAAGGGTTGTCTTTAATCTTCGGGATTGGCGGAGCGACAGGAGACGGCGATTTGGCTCTTTCAACTGCTTCCGGTGCATCTGGGGGTTTAGAGGGAGCCAGCGGGTCGTAAAGGGAGTCTCCAAAAGACTGACCGAACGAGGAACCGTTAGTGGCCGCTACCGTCTTTGGCTCCTCGTCGACTAGCATGTCATCCTCCGCACCCATGACGTTGCTGAGAGACCCAGTCGCCAAGGGGCGGAAAGTGAAGCGAAGAAGCTCAACGGCCTGATCGTGGGGGAATTGACGGGCCAGATAGGGCAGAATGACTTGAGGCATTCTCCCGCTGCCATCCCTTGATGGGTGCAGCACACTTGCCACCTGAGCGTGCTTGTTTTGGCACAGGATCGCGGTTCTGAGCATACGAATACGAAGAGGGGATGCCAGGTGCTGCTGAGGTAGACTACTGAAAAAGGTAGCTAAGAGTGCTTCAGCCGCTACTAGATGTTCTTCGCTGAGCGAGACCAACATAGTCTCCTCGTCCGTCTTGATGGATAGGAAGGCATCAGCATTTTGGGTTACCGTTTTTGGCCTTGATCCATTTTGCGCAGAGGTTTGCTGTTTCGGACGTTTCAGATGGCCCGCTGCACCCAGAAGATCACGGCAGCACGACTTGATCACGAGACTTAGCCCTTCAACCGTAAGCTTTTCCATAGTAGGCCCACAGAGACCGATCAGTTCCTTGATCACCATGAAAGCAATGGTCCGAATCTCCGGCAGACGATAGCTTGATTCGAATATCCGCAACGTCTGGTCCAAGGCCTCTTGCGTAACCGGAAGGAAATTTCGTCCTAGTCGTTGGATGAGGACCAAGTACAGTCTCAAGGCGGCAAGCTGGATGTCAGGGAAGACGGCCCAAAAGTCGTCCTTCTCCTCCCTGCCAACAGCGGGATTCGTCTGACTAGACCCCATCTTTGCCCCTTCCGGAAATGGCGGCATGATCGATGATATCCTCGCAATGGCGTCAACAATAGAACTTATCGGAATAGTTACGGCGGATCTTGTGTGGCAATGGAGAGAGTCACCAATGAAATGGAGAAGACCAATCACTCTCTCGCTGCCCGCTTGCGTACCAGTCCATGGTGGTAGGTTCTCAGGCTGTTCGCCACCTCCTCGCGGCTCCGCATCGAAATTCGCTAACCCTCGGCGATAACCTAGTACCGATTCCCAGTTCTCATAGACGGGTCGAAAGAGTTGATCAGCGGTCATGTGGAATTCCTTGACCAGCATATCAATATGCTTGGCCCATTCAGCAGCGTCTCCGCTCTTCGTAGCAGTCATATGCAGCCTGACTACAAGGCGTCGACTGCTCTCTTGCAGCGATGTAGGGATTATGGCGGCTTCGTAACCCGTCGGCGCAAGATATGGCCTTGCCTCAGCCTTTATCTTTGCTGAGTTTTGGCGCAGAGTAGTAGGATACAAAGGTAATAGGGTCGAAAACGCCTCAAATACCGCCTCAGTGAGACTATAGGGTACCTTCATTATCTTAGAAGAGGCAGGCGGTTTGAGGATCTGTAGGCAAGCCGTTGCAAAGGTTGGCAAGGTGGGAGTCACGATTTCCCGTACCAGTGTCGGGTATCCATGCATCAAAGTATACATCTTCGTAATAGTTATAATGCAAAAGTCCTTGACAATTGGAGGATCTTTCTTCTGTTAACTGTTAATACTCTCCGAAGAACGAGCTGAAACCCCGGATACTCACCTGAAGAACTGACAGCAATGCTCGTACCCACGGCTCGCATGTTCGAAGGCATTCCCAGCCGCCAGCTTCTATTACAGCCTTCGCCAGCGCGGCTCCCACGAAGTGGCCCTGGACACTCCGTCCATTGAGAAGTGCAAGTACTTTTGTCTTGAGGGTATGCACCAAACGAGCTGCTTCGGAGGCCTTCTCCTCCCCTTTCACATCTTGTGCTTTTAAGAGAGGCTCTTGACAGCGCAAAACATCCTTGAGGAGGACCGGTAATAGAGCGGGTAGTTGCTCCACATTTGTCGCAGTTAACCTCCTGCAGAGGCTTCGGAGCTCTGGTGGCAGTGATACGAATGACATATTATGCCAAGCGCTTCTACAAATCACAATATTTGGTGCCAGACGCTTGTTCCCTCCTAGCTCCTCGATGGTCTCAGGTATTGACGAATTTGGCTGATGTCCAATGGATTACCACTCAATGCACTGCCCCTATGGTCAGATGCTTGAGTAAGTGATCGAAGCTGATGAGTTGAGAAGCTATCCGTCCCAACACGACAGAGCCAACCGAAGACCGAAAGATGTGTCTTCCTCAAAATACTGTCCACAATTACCTAGGCGCTGAGGAACTTGTTGGCTTCGGCGTGGCGGTACAATCGCTCAAATCGGTCGTCTCGTAGGCCCAAATGCAAATACGAGGTGATCTAATATCAAAATCTTTTACCACTGAAGCTTTTTCTTGTTTTGGAAGCTCTTAGCTTTAAGCCACATCTAATCTATGCATGTACGTAGAACGGGATGGCTGGGGAAATGTGGCTAGTTACTCTGTATAATTGTATTAACGCCGTTGTACAAGTACATCCTGCCAGGGTGGTGTCGGTACCCCACATTTCCTTCCCCTACGCGGCTCTTCAGGGATGCAGCTACGAGTCCCCTATGCAGCAGCACCCTTGATTGGTCTCCCGCTATATTTTGAATTTCCTCTATTAAGCCCAACGTCGCAACTCGCAACTCGCAACCCGCCCCGGCTCCTTAATCCTCAACAATCACTACCACCGCCATCACGCCGCACCCCCACCGTTATACGGGGATTCTCTATGGCGGTTGGAACATTCCTTTGTAACTCCAGTTGACCTTGGAGATTTCATTCGCTCAATATCGCACTTCTCTCCATCAAATTGAGCTAGTTGATTCAGGAGTCACCGCCATAATGAGTGTACGTCATCACCACTAATGTCGTCCCGTCCTGCTGAGGTTAGCAGTAATTCGTGTCGCTAACTTCTCTGAAATTGGCTCTTAGAATCCAGAAAAGGCTGCTCGTTACCTTCAAAGACTGGAAGACGCAAGATGCGAGGGCAGATGGGATGACGTACCAGAACTCGTGCGCAAAGTCCGCAAACACGCGAATGACAGATCCTGTACGACTCCATCACGCCCATCTTCCGTCATGATCACTATCGTCCGTAGATGCCTCCGTATCAAGCATCAGTAACTCACTATTAGACCATTCGTAGGCCTTACCACTACCGCTGAGACCGAGCACGCCATCGTCAAGGCATCCCAGAACCACCGACCCGGATCGAGGCCAGGGTCCGCCCATGATCAGGACCTAGATGTCGCCCAGTTGCTGCCCAAGTTGCGCGGTGCTCTTGATCAGGAGACAAAATATCCGGAAGACAGGTTTCAAGCTCAAGTATGCATAGGCTGGCTCCTCTGGACTGCGGGTGAATACGATGAAGCCCAGATATTATTACCCCAAAACCTAGAGACCGAATACGCCCAATTTCCTGAACCCGAAACTGTATCCGAATGGACTAGAGTCTGCAGTCTGAAAGCCGCATATCTCAAAGCCAACTGCCTGTCACGCAGCAATTTGAAGGTTGAAGCGCTTGCTGTCCTCGAATCCGCCTTGGCCGTCTTGTCCAGCGTTTGGGAAAGCCCGAAAGGTCGCAAGCAATTACGATTCTGGGCGGAGCTTTTCTTGACAGAATACTGTATGCTCCAAGCCAGAGCCCTAGAACGAGAACAGAAGTCGCTTGCGGAAGATGATTCACTGGCCGCCTTTCGCACCTGGGGAAGGTATTGGGAAACTTTCAAAGCTCAAGGAACCCCGTTAGAAGGCGGTTATGGTTTCAAAGGCGCTGTCCCTAGGAGGAGGGTCTGGGATGAATATTATGCTGCGCTTTCGGGTATTCTGCAGCAGAACTTACCCTTTCCTACAGGATATATGGCTACCGTCACAAGTAATGCCTCGGCACGAAGTGAACTTCGCATGGAGCTGAAACGGGTCGAAGCAACATATGAAGGCCTCTTGTTGAGCGAGACAACCTTTCCTCGAGCTGACGAAGAAAGGCGGGAAGTAGAAAACTTCGTTGCCATCGTGATGAGGAATTGGACCGTCCTAAGTGGGTGGCAGTGGCACGAAAGTGATCTTGGCCAAGGGGGGAAGGAAGACCTTAGCCGTGGCGTACTCGACATTCTCTATCGGGCTGCGACCAAGACATTCCATTCTACAGCGATATTGCGGTATCTTTTCATCGTTCACTTATCGGTTGCGGAATTCGACTTGGCTTTCAATGCCTTCGACTCGTATCTGGAGATTGTCAAGAGGGGTAAGGCTCGCATTGACAAGACAGGACATCTCGAGCCCAATCTTGACGATGACACTACGGTCTTGGAGACCATCTCTCAAGCCATCACGGCCCTTTGCCAGTACGGGTTCTATGATGCAGCCGAGAAAGCATACGGCTTAGCTATCGAGTTGGAGGAGATGCTCCAGAAGCTACCCACACCACTTCCTAATGCTGATGGTAATATCCCTCCTCTGGAGGAGGAAAACGGTGAAGGTGTCGTCTTACATCCACGGATATCATCGCATGTTCATGGCTTGGCTTGGCACGCCATTGGGCTCGCACAAGCACAATGGTCTCGAGCGACATACGACGCGTCCATCCGCACTGAGGTCCAATCGAAAGCGATTCGGAGTTTCCAGAGGTCATTGTCTCCTGACACCGGCAATCCCACTGATGTCAGAACTCTGTTCACACTTGGTTTATTGCTTGCTGAGCAACGGGAACTGTCGCCAGCGATTGAGATTGTCAAGGCGGCACTCATGTCCAACAAGAAATCCAGGGACGAGGACTCCGAACCCGGCTCCTACTGGAGGGAGCGATCGCTAATTCCTCTCTGGCATCTACTTGCGCTGCTTCTAAGTGCAAGACAGGATTTCAGAATGGCAGCCCGAGCTTGCGAAGGCGCGTTCGAACAGTTCGATGATCCAGTTGTCCTGTTCGGCTCGCAGAGCCTAGATGGCACATATCGAAGCGACCATCTTAATGAGGTGGAAGCTCATACGCGGCCAAGGGGCCTCGTTGACGAGATGGACGATCTTGAAAAGGAGGGCATCATTGAGGTCAAGATGACCCAGCTGGCTCTTTTAGAATTGCTGGAAGGCCCCGAAGTGGCGGTCAACGCTAGCCATGAATTGCTGGTTCTGTACACGCGACTGTTTGGCACAATACAGCATCCAAACTCGTCCCTGGGCCAGAAGAACCTGGTGCCACCGAAAAGCTCGGCGGGCACAATACGAACTCTCAAAGGGAGCATCTTTGGCACCAAAACGTCTCGCAATCTCCCGTCGGCTAGCGTGATGGAGGGTGAGGAGTCAACCACCGCGTCAGACAGACCGCAAACTGCGCAAACGGTAGCGACCACTGTGACTGCAGCTCCAACTATCCAGGTTACCAAAGAGAATGGGAATGCTAGCCAGTCACGGCAGTCCTCAAGGCCGACCAGTAGCCGGGGACGCAGCAATTCGACGAGACGAAACAGCTTGAAGAAGCGGAACCCCAGCATGAGGCGGCCCACTAGTAGCGGTTCCGCGCATCGTCGGTCATCCATCTTAGAAAACGACTTCTTCACACCCTTAGGAGATAGTGCGGCTAGGGAGCGACCCGATTTCTTCGATGGCCGCGGCATAACCCGAAGTTGTTCCACGACTTCGACAGTCAGGGGATCAATGAACAATCCTGACCATCTGGTCCTGGACTCGTTGTCGTATTCCAATCCTCTTCCGACAATACATTTTCCAGAGGAACAAAGAAAGCGTCAGAGGCAGACTATCCTCATTAAGGTATGGCTGATGATCGCAGCCTTCTACAGGCGCGCGAAAATGCATAAAGACTGCAGGGGTGCGCTTGAGGAGGCCAAGAAGATCGTAGAATCCCTCGAAGCAGAAATTGCCCAGGACACCAGCGGTGGTGTCACATTGAGAAACCCAGGCTGGGGTGGTAGGAAGAGTGCTGACGAGCTTTGGAGTGACATGCGATCTGAGGTGAGTTATAGAAATGCCAAACCACAAAGCAGGCGCTGACTTTTTTTTAGATGGGTTACCTTGCTATATCCGAAGGGGCACCCTTCGCGGCAAGGGGCCACTTCGAGGAAGCTCTAATGCACTACCCAGACCATCCTTCAGCCATCGTCGGTCTTTCCAATATCCTTCTAGACGTCTATAGTGAAGTGCTTCTGCCGCCTCCTACCGTCCCTGGGATCAGTCTACCGGAGGGCGATGCGACAGTTTTGGGAGCTTCTTCATTCAACGCTGACGAGGCTCAAACCAACCTCAGCACAACAAGAGACCACCTAGTGCTACCATCCACACCACTTGGACTGGCAAACGACGCGTCTGCGATACTTAAAGCGGTGGCGCCTAGCAAGCCACCCCTCACACAGAAATCATCCGATTCGAATGAGGAACTGCCCGCTCCGTTCAAGGCAACGTCCTTACCACTTGTCGACCGACTTGCCGCCCGAGACAGAGCATATGCCCTGCTATCCGGCCTCACCAAGCTAGGTACTGGCTGGAACTGTTCTGACGCGTGGTTCGCGCTCGCTAGAGCCTACGAGGAAAGCGGGCAGCTAGACAAGGCGAAGGAGGCGCTCTGGTGGTGCGTAGAGCTAGAAGAAGGAATGGGCGTGCGAGACTGGAAATGCGTCGGCGTCGGCGGTTACGTGCTCTAGACGATCACATCACGGACGTTCGACCAAAACATGAGCTACCGTACACCAGAGACACGTGCGTTCTCAGCACCATGGCCGGTGACGAAGAGCGAATATTCCCACTCTCGCGATGCCCCTTCGCGTGCGGGCTCCCATCGCTGTACCGTCCCCGTCCGAAACCTCTTCCGCCGCGCTCTGCACATATTCCAGTCATTCCGTGCTTGATCCCATGTATGTGGGAATGATACCACACCCGCCCGGATACCCCAGTTATGCGCGCTCTCCGCTTCTCGTTTTCTCTTCACGGGGAGCTTCTATATTATCTTGTAATAGAATTCATACGTACATGTTTAGACAAATATCCATCTTAATTCCATCGAAATCAGAAAGTTAGATTTCTTGATGACACTTCGATATGGGAAATAGATATATAAAGGAGATACATACCTAGGATGGATTGGTTAATAGATAGATGGAGAGGTGTTCACGAGATATACTTGACCTGGCTAGAATAGAGAAGAAACCTATATATGCAGACGCGTGTCTTGCTTAGATGAGTTTCCTTATGGTGTTCACGAGGACCAGCCCTGCCCAACTAAAGAAAGTGCGAGTATGTGGAAGTAGAGTGGTGGGATAACCGCTTCATCATTGTGATGCGGAATCTTTGAACCTATATTAACTGACGGCCTTGTAGTCCCCTCGTGGTATAACGTAATTGGACCGATATAAGGGGTACAGGCCGCGCAAACCAGGATGGAATTAGTGTAGTCCAATATACCTTAATGACAATAGCCCGAACCTCACCTGGCTCTCAACCTCCCCTTTTAAGCCCGCAGAATTTCTTGAAGTCTGGAACATAGCAAAACGTATGTACTCCAGCACAGTAGAACAGTAAAGCGTAGGGGGCGTGCTCATCTACTGTGAGACGTTTGTGTCGTGCGACATTAAGGTATCCAGTGTTTCTCTCCTGAACAACCCCATTATTTGAACGCAATGTTACCGTAATATCCTTCTCCTACCGCTGCTACTGTTCAATAGAACTTTCCGAAACAGCCGTACTATAGCCCTTTGGAGAGCCTGCCTTCAACCATCACTTTAGAGTTTTAAATTCTCTGAAGCTGTCGGCAAATGCGTTGCAATTCTTCAGGCTGGGGGGAACTGGGTTGCTTGATTTCTCTGACTAGCTAGATGTGTGCAATCTCCTTGGCTAATATAGCCTAGACCCCTTTGTCCTTGCAAACCTAGGGCCACATATCAAAGCCCTTGCAATCCTTTCAACCTCCATTCAACAAATCACCACAACTGCCGACAGAAGCAGCTAATATTAAAACCTTAGTAGGGAAATGCAGCCACCTGGGAATCGCGGATATGTAGCTACCTACCTAGCCAGACCTTTCCCATCAACAACAACAGGAACAAAAACACCAAAATACACTGGATTAGCTTTTTCTGGGAAGATAGCCTGTTAAATCACCTTTTCTGAAGAAAGCCTTTCGTGGTAGATGTTGCCAGTATTTTCTCATTTCCGGGTTCCGTTACACCAAGAGGCCCAGGAAACTCTTAGCAACTTAAAAACGGAACATGCCAAAACCGCGCGCCCTCTTCAATATGACCAGCGGAGCAACTCATCAGAGACACCCACGGGGTCATATGCGACGGCATATGGATCGATCACGCAGATGATGGCGCACAGAATCGACCAAGTATGCCGGCCAATACAGTGGCATAATTCCTCGGCTATGACTTCAAAAGGTTCGACGAAGAGCGGATCTCGGGCCAATTCCACCTGGCCACGAGACACTCAACAGAATCCGTCAATATTCAGAGGATGGCAATAGGCGGATGTGCCGCCTCATTCTAAACGCCATTCTCCGCAATATGCTGGTGGAGTCGTCGCGATTGGAGAGGATGAAGAAGAACTGAAAGAGTATTTGGGGGTTTTAAAGAGACCAAGCGAGAATGATCGGTGGTTTTAGCGAGCTTTCTACGATGGTGTTAAGAAAGGCTACTACGAGGAGACGACGGCTAAAGAAAAGCCTCTCTCGGCTCAACCCAACGCACACCTGACGAAGTATCTCTGTATCATGAGATCCGTCCGCGGAGTTGAGATGGACGTAGGACTGACTTATGGTGTTCTGGATGAAGCACCAGTCTGGTAAATTGCCGGACGCACATAGTGACAAAGTGTTATGGGTACATACATGGATGGCTATGGAACGTGGTGGAATGTCTGTATAAGGTGGCTTCGAGGCCCGGGCCTTTAGGATAGCTCTTCACCCAACTTGAATGCACTCATTCTAGCCCCTGGACACCTTCACTCCTTCCCAATGGGTCGAAGACTCTAATAATCAGCATCAGCAAGGCGCTTCGCAAAATGGACAGCATCTGTGAGGGCTGTACCATTCCGTGTCCGTACATGAGCCAAGAAATATTTATTGATATTATCAGCCCGTCTTATGGCTAATCTTCAACACAAAGACGAGTCAGTGGCCAAGAGCCCAACGCTGTGTATACCCCATTTCTGGTAATCAAGCGTCCTCTCGAAGTATGGCCACCCATCAGATGGGTTTGCCCTACGTAACGACCGGTCCAGAGCAAGGGAGGGTTGTAAGTTCCGCTACGATCCCCCAGGGCGCCGGCTTGTGGGGAGCGACAGCGGAGATGCAGTCCAGGTTTCCAGGACAGCTATACGTAGCCAGTAGCAAGGATGTATGCAAATTGAGCGTCATCATATGTGCCTTACTTTTTACGTAGCGGCCCAGAAGCTGCTTGCGCACCTGCATACTAAGCTGCACTCCGGAGTGGGCCGAGGCGGCCCTGTCCAATCGGCGGCCCTGGATGTCCCGGTACAGTATATGTATATTCACACTACCCCCCTGGCCGGCTGAAGAAAAACGGGGCCCGCTGATTTGGTTAATATACGAAAGAGCCGCATACCTCTCGGGGGAACCGAATAAACGGACCGCAATGCATGTCATCCGCGCCGCCAAGCCGTCCAGCTCGCTGGGGTTTCAGCACTACAGCAGGCGAGAGCTGCCACTTCTCTGGCGTCAGGCCTGAATTCTATCTCTTTTATTCCTTGCTTTGGTAGATCAGATATGTAACTCGAAGAGGAGACAGAACATCACCTCTTGACTAGCAGTATGTAGTCCTGCCTGACGCATCGCCACGTCGTCCTACGCCGTCTTGTAACATACCCACGCCCCCTATCCGCCACTATCCTTTTTATATGCGGTGGTAAACCACCGCTGTCCCAGCGTACCCCGGGGGCCGGCTAACTCCGCCGGCCGGGTACGTAGGGAGAGTTCCGGGAATCTTGAATGTTGAGCATACATAGGACGGGGCCGCACAAAGCTCCACCTGCGAGACACAGAGGCTCCAATCCTCGACACGCACGTGTTGTCGCAGCCAGCCCCAAAGGGTGGGGAGGGTTCGGTGTACTTATAGTAGCTTCGTGGGGCGGGGGACGCGGAAGCGAGAGTGGGAAACGGGCGGGTCGCCATCGGTCTGTAGAAAAGTTGCTCGCCTTTCTGGGTCCTCTCCTCTGTGTGCCACTTCCACTAATGCATAAGGTCTAAAACGGCTAACGGCTCCTAGCTCCGGACGTCCATACCGGCCCGGTTACGCACTGCGAAGTACAAGTCTGCTTGTTTGCATTTCATACTAGGCCCTGACTGGCGGCTAAACTTCCGTGTTTGATGGCGCGCAGGACGCCATCGGATTGCAGACGAGATACCGCGGAGTGCGCTTGAGCGCAGTTGATGTGCATTACGAGCCTCGGACTCTACGTACCTAGCGTTCGGGGCGTGCATGCATGATGATGTGCTGGCGTATACGCCAATGGTAGTAACCTCATTCCTATTACACTTACGGCGTCCGATTCGAAGCTAGCTGGATGATGATCATGCTACCTTCACCTGCCAGTCCTCCCCCCCAACCTACCTCTACTGAATGGCGACACCCGCTCCCTTTACTCCTCACATCGGGAGACTTCGGCCACAGCTCGCTAGAATAGTGTGTGGTAGCCCCTGGGCAAAAGCTCAGAGCCACCGCAGGAGCTTACGAGCTAGTCTTCCGCCTACTTGCTCAACTTGAATTCGTACAGGTCTAACCCCTGAACGCCAACATCGACTCTGAAAAGCGCACCGCTTTTCTCGACTTCCTCTGCCGTTCCTTCTCCCTCTTTCATGGCTGCGGTTGTGATGAACAGCTCTGTTCCCACGAACTGGGTGCAAGTGATATTCTGTCTACGTATTAATACTTCCCGCTGAGTTGTGAGGGGGCCGGGGGCAATTTGGTCTATCATCATCACCGCCTCTAACTTATAGCGGGCAGGCTCTGGAATAGCTCAAGGTCTCAAAAGACCTTGGAGAATAGCGGACGTAGAGTTTCTATGCGGAGTCATAATCAAACATACCTTGGTGGGTAGCTTGATCTCCCCGATAACTTCGCCGCTGGGCGAGATCTTCAGGACATTACTGCCGCCGTAAAAGGTCGACCATAGGTTCCCGTCGACGTCGACGCGATGACCGTCCGGAAGGCCAGGGCCGGTGTGCTTGTAAAAGACACGTTCATTCGAGATGGCGTTGTCGTCCGACGAATAGTCGCACGCGTAGATCGTGGTCTCTGCCGAATCCGTGAAATACATGGTCTTGCCGTCGGGGGACCAGCTTATGGAGTTCGGGATGGTCATCGGATGCTTCTTGCTCCGGACGGACTTAGTACCATCGAAGACATAGAGGGTTCCTGCCGGGCTTCGTTAGCGCCGGACGCTACTTTCTGATCCCCCCCGCTGATCTTGCTTAGAGGTAGCCTACGCCCTCTTTAGGGGATGGATGGAAAAGGAAGGGAGCCTTCACCTTCGGGCTGGAAGGGCAGGTGGGTGAAGTCCGTCATGGACCCTAGCCAGAATCGGCCGTGGGGGTCGGCGGCGCCGTCGTTGGCGCGCAGCCTCTCATTGTCGGCCCCGAACCTGGCTACATACTCATACTTGCCCGACGCGCGGTCGAGCAGTGCAAGCCCGTACTTGGCGCCGATGACAATCTTCTGTCGGGGGTCGAGCCCGGCGACGTCGGCCGTCACCGAGATCGGCGTGTCCAGCTGCAGCGTGGTGACGGACTCCGGCCCCCTCTCCAGGTCCACGGCGTGCAGACGCTTCCCGATGATGTCGACGAACCGCAGGCTGTTGGTCGCCTTCTCGTGGAACGGCCCCTCCCCCAGCTCGCAGTGCAGGTTGAGGTACGGCTCCGTGACCGTCCACGTCTGGAATGCGGGCTTTGCGGACATTGTGACCGGCACTGGCTAGCAATTTTTCTCTGTTAATAATCGCAACGCGTTGGGATTCTGTTGTTTTCAATTCCTTGCGAGCATTCAGTGACTGTCTCTAACTACTGTCTGCACAAGTGGAGGTGGAGGGGTTGATCGAAGTCCCGCTCTGTGGTTCCGAAAATTACAGAATGGGAATATAGCCGGACAGGTACTACCCTCCACATTAGGAACATTCCACTTCGTGTAAGCATCAATCGTAGCAAATGCGCTCTACATCGGAATTTGTATATAGCAGACACAAGCGGCGTCATTCGCATTTACAAATACGCTTACCTCAGTATAGCAATGTTCACCTACGTCTTTTTATTCCGTTGTTGAAACTATTGAGCGTTTTCCTGGACTGCGGCTATTTATTGTTGGGTTGATATGCGCAGCTTTGATTCGCTCGCTAATCTCATTTTCATTGACACTAATAAGATGCAAGGGGCTAAGGAGCCGGTATGGTCAAGCATCTTCCTTGGATTTATGAATTGGTGGTTGTCCCAAAAAGATCGGCCCCCTGCAGTGGTCAACCGCAATTATTCTCTCTATGCCGCCCATTGCCATGGCAGCAACCCTTTTCGGCTCGGATGCGATACGACATCGAACCAATTACCCCTCTTAGGCTCGGGAAAGCCGCGGTTGAGGATACAATTGAGATTGAGGACAATATATCGCTAGGCAATGCGCGCCGTATCCCAGTTCAGGTGGAATGTTGGTACCTCGACATTATGGTGTGGCGTCGGAAGGGGCGCCGATGTGGCAGCAATAATTGACGCATAATTTTTTAACTTCGGTGATCGCTGCAGCTCCGGAAATTTGACAGGCGATAGGTCATAAGTACGAAACCAGCTACATACTGTTCTTAATCCGCGGGAACCAGGGCATACACGATCACCAATTCATCATGCTCTTGAGATTCGAAAAAGCAAGGCCCTAAGAGAGGTCGGAAGCGGTCCATTATATATGTAGGTATTAGACGTTAGGCTAGGCTAGGTATCGTCCCGGTCCGCGGCAAAGCTCCCGAGACGATTTAGCAACCTTTTTAGCGAACACATGACCTGCGCTGTATGCGGGCAAGCAGCCGATGGACATTAATATGGAGAAGCAGAATCTCCACGGCACGCGTGGCTGCTTTTAGTCAGGCTCGGCTCTCTTTATCATTATTCACATGTCCAGGGCTTGAAATATTTATGAATATTTATGAATAATTATGCATAACAAACCAACTACCGAAAACGGTGGGAACAACGAGCGTAGGGGAAGGCATGGCTTGCAAGAGTCATACAGAGGTCAGGGAGAAGTGCTAGATCGACTGGACCAAAACCCGGGTCCCTTAACGGAGTATCAAAGGAGCACTATGGCCAATGTATTCATTGAGCAGCTGCAATCAGAAAGCCTGCATGATCAGGAGCCGCTTTTGTTCCGCTACCAAGTTTCATCCGCCTTTTTTTTCTAAACCAGTTTTCCAAGCCATATACAGCGAAATCTTTTGCACCTAAGCAGACAGAGCATTCCACTGCCCTGGTGGCTCCTTATTTACGTCTCCCAGTACTTTTTGAGCCGACTCGTCGAAAATCTATGTTAGCTCATAAAATCCCCGGAGAATCCCAGGCAAGAACATCGGCAGCGGCTCTAATAACACCCGAGAACACAAACCCCCCTATCAATAAACTTCCGCCATCTGCTCAACAGAGGTGTCCAGATCTGGCTGTGATGGCCTCCAATCGCCAAATATCGGATGGCCTTCACCGTCAGCAGCACGAGGAAGAGGTGATAAGAAAGCGATATTTCCGACAGGTATAGTTAGTCTTTCAATCGACCTTGCGCCTAGTTCCTAAGGTAACTCCTTGACCCTGTCCCTGTAAGTCTGCTTCGCCCTCTTCCAGACGCCCTCTATGTCTCGGAGGTCCAAGGTAAGCAAGCTCAGCAGCAGTAACCTAGAATACTCCTCGCTGGATTCACGAGCTACGAAGGTTGGAAGATGATCGATGGCGATGACTCGTAGTTCCGGCGAACCAATCTTGGGAGAAGTGGCGATTGTGGGATTCTCGAAGGAGCTATAGCCGGAATATACGGGAATCGGGTTGTTCTCGCTGGGATCACAGCTAACATCGCATATCACACGGAGTCGTCTTCCTGGCGCAGAGAGAGATTCGTGGGTGACAAACGGAGGAATGCGGTGCGGATCGAGATAGGCGCAGTTGACCAGCAGATCTGATAGGCGGCACTCCGGGAACGGGCCGTCCGAGGCCGTCTCGGCCATATCCCACTTCAGGACGGATTCCTGGGGAAGACTCACCGCAGAGCAGAAGTCTACGGCTCCTTTGCCGCATCGTCCAAGGGGCCGATAACGGTAATGGGGGGATGTTGGCCGTTATTGGCACCAACCGCCTCTTGCAGTCTCGATTTAACGTAATCAGTCAGAGCAGACGCAGTATCGAAGACTGGCACTGGACCCTGGGGTTTTCCTACGTTAAGCAGTTGATGAGCCCAGGACAGGAGGGCTATGGCGGTGCCGGCATATCCAGCCCAGTAGCTGAATGCAGCCACCCGACGTCCGTTTTCATCGGTCAAGAACTCGAGGCCATACAGAAGACCATCACTTCGCGCATAGCGTGAGAACATGCCGGCCCAACCATCCTGCTTCTTGAAACAATGCTGGCTCTAATGGCTTCGTCTCAGTCCTCAGGTGAATGACTGTAGGCATCTTGGGAGATCGATTACTGTCGAATTGGCGACAAGATGCAAAAGGAACTTGAAGGACGTTGATTTCCCTTTTCAATGGAATTAGAGTTGGAGGGGTTAAATGACCGCTCAAAAGCCGATAAGAGACAAAAGCGGGATGCCGCCCTGCACTCCATGCTCGGAGAAAAAATGTCTTTCCCCATAAGGAAGCAGGCGACTAGAGTAACCCCGCCACAATTGCCATGGTACCCCTCAGGGCACTCCAAATGAATCCCTCGCGAGGCCCTTCCATCACCTGAAGAAGATAATAACAGAAATTGTCCGCATTCCCTTTCTGGCCCCCTATTAATAGATGTTATATTCGGCTGTCTAATTTCTTCGTTGTCAAGAAGCTATCATCCTGTTGAGGTAAGTCAGTATGTCCTGCACATCGGACCCAGGCAACGCCTGTATGTCAGGAAAACAAGAATCAAGTGGTCGAGGCGGACTTCAATAAGGAGACCCGTCCAGACTACAACTACCCGTGCGCCGAGATGGATATCGTCCTGAACGAATTGCTGTTTTTCTGAAGATAAGGACCATAGTCCAAGTAGCAGCTGCACCCAGCATAGGTTGTCGACTGCTCGGCAACAGTGGTCAGGGGTGGCCGCAAGGAAGCACATCCCAGTCTAGCACAATGCTCATTTATGAACCTACGTATGCTGCTTTCCGGCTGTTAGGAGGCGTTATGCACGTCACAAGGCTTCATCAAACATCTTACTATGGGACGCCATTATAAAGAGGGGCTCGCATCCTGAGTAGACACAGCTTTGGAGGATCTGGGTTTGGGTTGGAAGGACCGAAGTGCGAGTTTCAGGGGAAGAGAGCAGGCACTCTTTGCAGCAACAACGTGTATGATGCCGAGGAGCTTGGAGACGAACACGGGAGACGATCCGACAATTCAGGTGTCGTAGACAGGCGTCACCAACTCGGTGGTGAAATCTGCTCTCGAGGGACGAGATACGAACCGTATGGGGGTGCGAATACCTTGAGCCGGCGACTGTTCGCATAACAGAAGCTACATCAGCTGCAAAACACCTCGACTTTCCTGATGAGTTTGAGCAATTACCTGAAGTTCTCACCAAAGTGATCTGTAATCAAGAAAATTGCGCTATGGTCTTGTGTTGTGATAGATTAGAGCATGCTGCATACGTCCTCCTTGTTACTTCACCGCGCTTTTCACCGCTAACCATTGCGTAGCACGATTCCCCTTGCTTTCACCAACCAGGCTGCAGCTGGCCAGACACAGTAATCTCGACTCTGGCCGTGGAACATCATCCGACTTCCGCGAACGGGCGGATAGCAACGAAGGCAAAGGCTCCCTAGAAACTTGCGAAAAGTCGCAGATTCGATGCAAAGCCTAAGTTCCGCGCTGATCATTTGTGCATTACCTGCCGACTTCAGCCGCTTTCTGGCACGGCAAGATTGGCCATCGGTATGGATGCCGTTCATGCCTCCAGAGGAACCCCCACGCCCTCCACCCTTTCCCCCCATCATTCCCGACTAGATGAAACCGTTTCCCAAGCTTTCGACAACTCCACCAAGTCAGCAGTCAGTTTTTAGCCATACAGAATTTATGCTCAGCCCGATAAACTAATAAGAAACAGACCAGACCAGAATCCTCGTTCACCCTTCCGGCTGTGTTGACCGCAGAACAAGAAAGGCCCAATCCACGCGCGAGGGGCCGCAAACTTTTCTGGATCCGGCCAGCGAATTGATATGTGCAACGGATCTACCCTAGAGTTCAGCGGCTACCGTCATTGACCTGAAATGCATCAGAAACACCCTCCATCATGCCGGCATAAACAAAAAGACCATCGACGGCGTGGGTGTGAGCTGCCAGAGGGACATTGCGTACCCCTTTATCGTTTCATACAGGACACTCTGCGCTGGCTGCTCATGTCACTGAACTGGAGTTGAGGGCTATCCTTGCGCTGTTATTTCCACAGCCTGCAGCACGATGCGTCGATTGATACCATCAAGTTATGCCCTGTCTTCCATGCCATAGCTCAGAGATGCAAACCTGCACGGGATCGTAGTTAGCCCAGGGGTTCTCAGATACTCAGGAGTGTCATCTTGTAAGCCTGGGCCCTCGGTTGCAGGCCAAGCAGAGTGTAAGAGCAATCGCCCGAGTCCCCCAAGATCGGGATCAGGCCCCTCTTGCTTGCAACATCCCCAATCTTTCGTCCGGCCACGCTAGTGTCGTCGAAGAGACTCAAGCCTCGGAAGATACTCGATATCTTCTTAGATGCCACAAGAGCACGGCAACAACAGGAGGGCTCTCGGCGTTAACCTAAACCAGAAAGGTAAATCCACAAAAGGCCCAATACGAGCAATACCATTCGTTATTGGGGGTTCATTATTAAGAGCACTGATCAGATATCCGTTTGAATGCCCACAAACTGCACTGGTAACTGCCCCAAGCGGCGCCTTCACTAAAAGGTAACTGAAGGATACGAACCCAACTTTTTTATTGGACGATTCGGCGTCGACCGTGTAGTTTTTAAGCGACTGTTCACAAAATTGTTAGTACTGCAGTTAGTTCACCTTCAAGCGGCCAGTTATCCGACGGACAGCAAAATGGCAGCACCTCTAAAACAATTTCTTGTATCTTACGGCCCAAACGCAAATCTGCGATTTCCCTGCAAAACTCGACGATTACAAAAATCCATAACTAATTAAGAAGAATGTATAAAACAGGCAGCAAATAAAGTAATGATATTTCGATCCCAGCTTTTAATATATTATGACCTTAAATATATACATCTAGCTATTAAGTAATTATTTTTAGATAAGAGAGTATATTATAAGAATAATACTTTACGTAATAAAATATAACAAAATATATTAGAATACATAGCTTTAAAACTATTAAAATTTAACTACAAATAAAAGTATAAAATCAAAAAGTGAAATTAAATATTATTTATATATTAAACGCTATGCAAAGCTTTATGGCATGAAAGTAAACCTTTGCTTAATAAACTATTTAATAATTAATTATATATATTTTCTAAAAGACATATTTTGCTAGGAACTAGCGCTTTGCTTTATTTTTGCGTCCTGAGTGTAATATCGTAACATCACCAATAAGAACGCCTAAAACCGCTTCCACTTCCCTTTTAAGGTAGCGCCACTTAGCTGTTACTGAGAATTTGTTGGAGTGCTGCCAATGTGCCGTCCGTCGGATAGCTTCACCTCTTGAGGCACCCGAGGAGATACAGCCAATACAGGCCTCCAGCCGGTAGACCGAAAAGAACACTCTTGTCGGGAAGCGCTTTATTTAGAAGGTCTGTTTCAAAGTTCTAGTTAACGGTTTAAAATGTTTCGTCTGTTAAGTTCCCGTTATAACTTCAAAACCCTTCGGACATACCATCGTGCAGGAGATTAACGGAATTGGTGCTATGAAATACTATAGCGTTAATAATAAACCTTTTATTGCTTGGTTTAATCTTATCAACAAGTGCCTGTCCCGAAAACCCATCTTTTGGGGGCACACATAGCAACACATTCTCACCGTCTAACGCTTGGACTTGTCAAACTTGCCCTGCCACCCAGGCCATCCGCCAACCTTAGTCGCGCGCCAAGCCACGGTGGAAATCTAGGTGGGTGGAGGCCCGGCTGGGTCTCGTTTTCCAGTAAAGTGGACCAGACCGGTCGAGGATCCTCATAATTCCATTCGACAAAATGGCGTGAGTTCAATTTCTAGAACACCTCTAGAACATCGCGCTAGGACCCAGACAAAACGAAACGACGATGGTTGACATGCACGTTGAACACTCCTATTCGTGCGTATAGCATATGCCTCGTGACTACTCCACGGGGGCCGCGGCATGCCCTTTTTCGGAAATATTTTCAGGACTTGATGTCGAGCATTGGGGTGGGGGCGCCACGCTGTAAGCCGGACCAATTCATTGCTGATGGTAATTTGGCTGCCAGGGTCATCTAGGATCGTCTTACAACAACCACAATTTGCCATCCTCATCACCATGGAGAGCTACTTCAATGGACTTGCCTGGGAGGGATTCACCTGCCAAATGATGCCATAGTTGATTACTCGTTCCGTTTCAGAACTGGTAGTGGGAGCACCTGGGGGGGTGGGATGCAGCTTTCTGGAAGCCCTGGAACCCTGACAGTACTGCTTACGAGGTGTCAGATACAGTACGTGCGTTCCCTGGCACTTTACAGCCCTGCCCGTCTGCTTGACATCCATGCACCCCATAAGTAGCTGCAGTCATCTAGCTGCAGCAAATTCTGCACAGCATACGGCTAGTAGTGGATTGGAGCGCTGCGCCGAACTGCACGATCCAGATACCGGAGTGCTCGGCAAGGGACAGTCCAGATTGCTGGGTACAAGGGATGTCGTTAAATTCACCTCATTCAACGGCAGATTGCGCCCGAGACTCTTAATCTGCAAGTGTATAATACTACGTATTAATGTGATGGGTGGGACGGGCCGCCAAGACTAGCTCAAGTTGGGAGAGTTGATGGCTGGCACCGCTCGGTCTCTCCGCAAGTCTTCACTCTCGGCAGCTCATAGTTAGACGATATTGAGAAGTCGGCACTAAATTGTTGTTTGTCCGGGTTTTAGAGCTCAAGAGAATAAAAACCTGGTAGTAATTCGATTCATCATCTATCGAGGGGTAAGTCTTGCTTTCTTTTTTTTTTTTGTCAGGGTCATCGACCGGCCCCCTACTTGATCGACCAGACATTTCTGAATGAGGTAAGGTCATAATGCCCCTGCTCTGTACGAGATGATTCTTACCAGGGATTAGGACTGCTTCATTACGGATGGGTATGCCGCCCACTTCTACGGCCAACGACTTGATATTTCACAGCCCGCTGGCGTGTGATTGTTAGCCGCCGCGGCGGAGCAGCACGGCGTTTTATTAGACGAAAGAAATGACCGTCTTATGAATACGACGATTCTGCGTCTTCCCGGTCTTTACTGTGCAAAAGTGGCGATCCTTCTGTCGCATTCCAGTCCGTTGAAGATATGCTTATTTGGAGTGGAGATGCTCTAAAGACAAGATGCAAGACAAACCGTTGAGGTCTTGGGCCTTGTGGATTCGTCTTCAATATTCTCCGAGGCGATGATCGCTAGGGTATTATCGTCATGAAAGCGCGATTGGGCACCAAACGAAATTACAAATTGGTTATCTACATCGAACATCGTAGACGCCCACCTTGTCTTGTCGTTCATGCTCTGAGCTTCCCTTATGCTGCGCTACGAAGCTATGGTTCTGGGCGCCCTTCCCCGGTTCACCGGTCACGAGATAATCTTATTGCCATGTATTGAAACTTCCCGCGAATGAGACGCACGAAATAAGGCTAGGCCGCAAGAAGAGATCCCGTATCTTACCATCTCCTCAATGACGACTGCCGCGACGGTGGAAATCACCAGTTGTCTTTTTAAATGACGGTGAGAAGTCTTTTTGGACGATCACTGGCGCTGTAACTGGAGACATCGTGGCTTCGTAGACCTAAGTTCCAACTTACGAGATAAATGCCACGCTGGGAAAGCGCCACATTTTAGCCTACGCCGTGAACGTGGGTTTATCCAGCCAGTTGGAATGGACTAAGCAGGGTATATATGATAGAGCATCCTTGCACTCACTAGAGCTCCGAAAACGACGATAGCGTGGTTTCCAGTGGTCCATCTTGAGCAACCAGGCCGCAGGTGGCCGCATGCCCCCCGACAGGGACCTGGAGGACGGTGTCATTACACGGGCGGGAAAAATGACAGGTAACTCGGCAGACAACTAATAATAAGCTCTGGTCCTTGCAGAACCCGCAAGTTCCCGTAAACACATACATGATACTTACATGATGCATATCGTATGCAGTGGACCCAGGGATAACCCTACACAACACCATAGTCCTTGATGAGCTCTTGATTAGGTACGAACATGATTCCACATATCGACGCCCTGCAGGCGGTTTGATTAGGACCGTCGAAACCGTCGTGGCCCATTCGCAGCCGGGAGTAACGACAGACTGGATAATCTATTTCCTGGAATGTCCGTCACCGTCAAATACGCAGAAATGGACTTGGGTCAGCCACAGCCACGAAGAACGACGCATCTACAGGGTTATTGCCTGTCACTTGCTCAAGTAGCGGAATATGACGACGTGCCGTTTTCGCGGGCGGCTGCCGGGAGTTGATTCTCCACAAGCCTAGTCTCATAGCAGCTAAAGACCTTAACCTAGAATGAACAAGGCCCTTGACGCGCCTCAATTTACGCCTATTGTCTACAGCGTGACATAATATTTCCGATCAGACGATCGCCGGGTACACGGCCACTACATGCTACCAGCTGTACGTAGGTTAATAAGCAGTGGAGTAAGAATGACGGACGGCATTCCTAGAGCGGTGACGAGATGGGGGTCTGATCTGACCATTACTTAGTGATAGGATATATAATAAGATTTGAGGCGCAGGATAGCTTCAACCAAGCTGTTGGGTCTGTTTCCGCCCCACAGATGCACGCCTTATGTGCGTTGGTGATCTCGCTTTTCGCTGTGCTATTCATGCAGCACCTGCGCGGTTAGTCAGGCTGCATTGCTACCTGACGGGAATCCGTTGCATACACGTGCATACATATATATATACCGATTAGTAAGTTGGCTGAGACCATTAACGTTCTCGATGACCTACGTACTTACTTGCAGGCATTTCGGGAAAAGACAAGTCATCGTGCTTAGATCTGCGCAGAATAGCTCCCCCATCCAGTGAAGAATTACAGCTCTAGTAGACGCTTCCCTTTCTGGGCTACATGCTACTAGTTAGCCATATGACGGGACCACGTATGTACATAGTGTCGGAAACTCCCTGATTCTATCGTGTTATGGGCGTGCTGGACTAGACGAGAATGCAGAGGTACCAAGTCCGGACGCCAAGCAGGACCATTCCGGTCTCCCGCGGCGCCAACAACCCCACGAAACGTAGGATCAAGTGGATAAGGTTTAAAGACCAGCAGATCCGGTCTCTATGTCTGGCGGAGTTCTCAAGCTTCTCTTGTAAATTGTCTCCTGCTCCACTAACAGTACCATACATGTTGATAGGGATAGGAACGACAAGCATATAAGATTCGTCAATACGTAGCGTCATAAATGCCTCCATGCGTACCAAGATAGGGGGCAGCTCGTGTCCGAATAGTGGCTTCAAATTGTGGTTCGTACCAGAACAAGAATAGGACTCTTTTCAAATAAAAGACACCAAGCACTTACATGTTGGGGGGCAACCCCCATGTCGATAACAGATGGCACAACTTTTGCCGTGGTCCACAGTACACGGTGCTTTGTGTCGTTTATTCTCGACAGCTACTGGTAAGCTAAGCTCTCTCCCCATGCACGTACATCAGCTGCCGTGATGTACTATTGTGTTATGCCTGGGCTCATCCTTTACCCGCCGTGCCCCGAGGATCTCGACATAGCCCGAGCATCCCGTGCGGGCACATCGCCTCCAACAAGTCTGTCATGATTCAGACGTTCCACGTCTATCTTGGGATATGGAATAAGTGGCGCCTATTAGTGCGGGAGTGTCTGCTACAGTACCAGCAAGTCTCTAGTCTCCAATTGCCTATACGAATAATAATATTTGTTGCTTCTTTTCTGCTCGAGCGGCCCCCCGCTGTGCAAAGTCCAAAAAGGAACCCCTGCTGTTGATTTACCCATAAGCGACTGTAGCAATCATACCTATGTAATTCTATTTGGCAATCCTTGGACCCCACGTTACCAGCAGGGAACCCCCATTCAAAGTTAGCGCGTACTTAGTGCTTGACTAGAGATTCTAGGAATGGGGATTATCCTCCCATGGGTCCACTATGGCACTCTGCTGCTGGATTCTAACCTCAATTCTTCCCGCGAAGATGCATCGTAATGCATTGTTTCCAGCAAAGAACTCATCTAGGGAGGCGGCTGTGTTAGAGATAGCTTCGCAGCCGAGGCGGGCTCCCGTCCCTAACGCCCGGCTTTCATTCATATCCGTGAGATCGATCTAAACGGCTTCCCGTCTTCACGGACGGCCGGTTCGGGTTCAACTGTTTCTTGCGGATCCGCTCTCGGCCCAAGTTGCAAGGGTGCTTGTGTGAATACACTACGGCACGTCGACTCCAAATGACTCCACTCGAGGTAAGAAAACGTGGCGAACCTCGAGCTCCGCTCATCGTCGTGAGCTGGTCTGCAGTCTCACCGGTGTCGTCCGTGCTGAGTTGCTTGCTGCTTCAAGCGTTTCCGTCTGGGCTGTTAGCGCGCCTGCACGGAGAACCCTCTCTGCCTTTACCGCCGCTTGCATCATCAGGCGATCAGCCCATCACTGTCACCGACTTCTCAGTATCCTCTGAGAAGCAGCGGTGTTGTGCTCCCGCCTGCATCGAATGCCCACAGCTTCCTGTAAGTCGTTCAAGCGGGCGTTCTATTATGTAAGTCGCCGCCGTAGCCACAAGGCCACGCGTAACATTCTCGTGGCCCCCAAAGGAGGCTCAGATTTCCGTGCCGTGTACATGTCACGCATTCGAAATCCCTCTCAGCCTCTCAGTTTCCTAATCACCGTAACGGATAGTGTTGCCTCCAAGCTTCAGCGCCTGCATGTATCAAACTTGTGAGACGCCGCGATATACTGTTTCTGAGGCTTTGAAGTTTGCAAGCATGATGTGCAAGCTCGTAAGTGACTTGGGCGCCAAAGGTGTTCTCCCAAATGCAATTCAATCCCACCCCCATCACTGCATTAGTTCCGAAAGCGGAACATGTCATGGGAGCCCCAGCCAATCTTCCAACCCCCAGCTCTCCCTCAGTGTACTGTACGTACCAAATGAAGCGACCTCTAAGCCCTGCCGGTCAGAGTACCAAGAGCGAGTCTACATGGGACCCCTGAAGCCTCTCTGCATCCCGGCCGCCGTTCCAAGACAACCGATATTCTCTTTTTTCACCTTGCTGTGCGTGTATTCTGAACCATCCCAATTCAGGCTCCACCGCCTCTACGGCTTATAATAAGAGCAGACGGTGAAAGCATGAGAACTGCTGGCCAAGGACTCAAAACCAAAAATACCGGCGATTAGATGCGGTTCACGGGCACGGCAGGGTTATGAAGGGAGCGTCTTGCTAGTAAACCGTTCAGGTTGCTCACCTATATTCTCAGTCATCTATTACACCCACGAGAGGGGCCATGACCATCAGATGGGGTTGATAAGACAGCGTAGTTGTGCGTCATAATACCTGTTCACGCAACCTTGTCAGAATAGGCATTCGGCAACCCGTTGGACCCATTCTATTAGCCGTGACGACGGTCTCCACGATCTCTTTTTGTACAGATTCTCACCTAGCGTCTGCAACGCTCACGAACGCCGTGGTGACCACTGACTCGCCAATCGAAAACCCCAGTGATCTCGCACTGCCAGGCGTCTGTTAGCCATTGGTCGTGCAGGGAATCGGTCCGGATGTTGACTGGTTCACTTTGTGGCAGTGGTCACTACACATCTTCCCTGGGGTTAATACAACTCGAGTCGGCGCTCCCACCACTCAAGCCACCTGATGCCTACCAATTCAAACACTGCTTGAAGTACTGGCAGCGCTTCCTCACCTCCAGCTTTCTTACCTCCAGCTTTCTTACTGGTACAGTCCTGACTGACGCTGACCCGGATTTGGCTGTTCCACCAAAATCCAGACAAGAGAAAACCCTTCAAAGCCTGGCATCGTAGGATCCACCCTGAGCATCAACTAGTCGACGTCTCCAAAATCAACCATCTTAAGTTGATAATGACAGGCGATACCTAGTAGATACTTTAACTACCCATATAGCAAAGGTTTCAGCACGACTAAATCTTCCTATACGCCGAGCTCACCTGTAGATATCGCCTTTACCGACACCACAACCACCCACTGACCAGTCTATTCACCCACACACACCACCTAGGCTTGCTTTGAAAACATTATCCGCCGTGGCGATCCAAAAAACCCTTCTCTGTTGCCTTTCCCAGCAGCGTTCCGTCTACCCCGAAGGTTCGTCGGTCCCAGGGTCTCGCCCGGATTGCCAAAGCAGCTTGGAGCGGCCTTCCCGTGAACTAGGTGGGAGTGGGAGTCAAGCACGTTACAGAGCGCCTGGAACAGGAAATAACCTCTGCAATCCTGAGTGTGGTGAATGTGGTCGATGTCGACGTCCTCGCGACCACCTCCAAGTTGGGGAACAGGACCTGATGTCGGAGAAGGATCCTGTGTCTCGCCTTGATCCATCGTCTCAAGCTGTACCGCCACATGCTGCTACCCTAGGTTCACCATCTTCACTTCAACCGAGCCTCCGCGGTGGTGGTGGTGACCCCGCTACCGGTCGCGAGTCGCCAGAGAGCGGCAGGGTCCCGCGCACGAATGGGGACCTCACGCAGCCGTTTCCGCACCGGGCTCTCGGGGTGCATACTATTTTAAACCCTACAGAATCACAAGGTACCTATGCTTCAAGCAGTTCTCCCATAGCGTCGCGCTCGGTCGGGGAGGAGCTTGGTTCCCTTTCTACCAGTGGGCAGTACGGGTCGAGTCCAACAACGCAGCGGCCGTATGTGTTCCAGGGGCAGGGGAATTTTCAGGCGCAACAGGCGAACGTGACATCACCAGCAGCATCACCCGCATCGGGGCCGTCGTCCTCAGACCGTGCTTCGCCGAACGTAATGCAAACTCACCCAGCGGTCGGAACGACCCGAAGGTATTTGACAGCAAGATCTCCCCGTGGTAGCATCTCAAATCCGGGCCCTCCTCCCCGACCGGGAACTTCTCACCAGGTTTCCTTTCCACATACTGCCGCCCCCGGGATAAACCGAGTATTCCAAATCGACAGCGCGGGCCCAGGACAGCCGTCATCACCCAGGGCGGGTCACCCACCGCCTACGGCACTGTATTTTGGTGGAATGAACGCACCCAGGAGCGTTGCGCCGACAAGCGCAGCACTGCCCCCTCGATCGTTATCCCAGCCAACGACAGCACCCTTCGGAGTTCCAGGGCAAGGATCACCGACCATCCAAGGGCCACCAGGCCACGTCCGAACACAGAGCTTTTCAACCCCCTACGCATCTGGCAGCGTACCAAGCCACTTAAGCTATCCTTCCTCGCTTCCCACTAGCAGTTTGAGATGGTCGGGCAGTTTTAGCAGTATAACACATCAGGGCATTACCCTAGCGGATGGCCAGCCTATTCTGGCAATAAATCCCGAGGGCGGGGAGAGGATGCTTATACCGGTAAATACGAATCATGCTTCGAAGGCGGCGGACGAAAAGCGGCAGCGGAACGCGGGGGCTTCGGCGAGGTTTCGGCAGCGGAAGAAGGACAAGGAGGAGGAGAAGGAGATGAGGCTGCGGAGGCTGGAGAACCAGAGCCGCGAACTGGAGAGGCAGAACCGCGACTTGGAAGCCGAGCTGGAGAGGATGAGGGCTGACCGGAACAGGCTGCGCGACATCGTCTCCCAGGCTCCCGGGATCAGCGACCTCGCCTACCAGGGCCCGCCGAGCCCCCGTCCGAGGAGGAGCGACGGTCCGTTCCTCGAGCGAAGCCCCCTCGCGCCCGCCGTTACCCCAGCCCCCGTAGCGGGGTTCACGCACGCCGTCGACGACCCCCTTGCGGGGGAGAGGGCCCCGAGAAGGAGGAGGACAGATTCCCAGCTCGGATACCCTATGCCGGCTTACGTGACTACTCCGGTAACTCTGCAGCCAGGTCACCCGGCGGCGGCGGCGTACACCACTCCGCTCCCGCAGCCCGGAACTCCCCCGGCCGTGCCGCCCTCCACACTGCCGCCACTACGTTTAGAACCATCCAGTGGACCGCCGCCGAATTCTGGTCCAGGCCCCGGGACTGGCCCGCTCAACTTCTCGTACAGGAGAGAACCGTACGAACCCGGGTGGGCGGCACGTCCCAGTGGCCCGCGCGATCCGGGGCACCGCTGAGTCTCCGTTAGATTATACGTTCGGGATACGCCCGTCACTAGCAAACCACCGATCATCAGATAAAGTTCAGTTGTACGAAGAATGAAAACCTTTTTTATCCATTACATATCGCTATAATACCGGGTTATCGCGCGCCGCCGGAGCGTCTGGTTATTATTAATTTTTTTTAAAAGGGGGCCACTCTCGTTTTAGTCTTGGGTAGGATGGGAATAATGGGCCTTATAAAGATCTCGCACAGCTCGGGCGACCGAAACAGTTTTGGGTTAAGGGGAACCAATATGTTCTCTTCGGATTTCCTTTTCTCTCGTCCCGGATCATCGAATGCATCTACTTGGTTTCTGGAAACTGTACATGACGGCGTCCCTTCGTCCCAAGTAATGTACGGCCGACCTAGGTCTGCTTGTCGCAGAAAAAAGATCGTTTCCTTTGTCATTTCAGTTGTGTATTAGTTGTGGATTACTTTTGGTTATCTATATCTCGGCGTGTCATTCTTTTGCTGGAGTCAAAGCCTATTCTGGGAGCGTGAAGGGCTGCGCGTTTACTGTTTCACGGCCAGGAGTTTGGTGCTTTATTATTAACTACCAGAGCGGGAAGCTCTTGCATTTCAACTATATACCATATTGCGAAACACTTAAACAAAATCCCAGCAATTATGTTTACTCTTGTTTCTCTTTCCGTTTCATATGTATACTTTTAATTACCCTAAAGACCAGCGGTGGAAAGGATGAGGAAGGGACCACAGTACTACCTCCCCTCAGGCTGGAGGAAAGAACTTCAAACATCTACTACATGTTGGACTACCTGAACTCCGCAACGAAGCTCTGTGGCGGCAGTATGACGTGGTTGCTTTGTGCCGTAGTTAGCCTTGGGTGGGCAAAGATCGGGGAGACTCAAGCTTATTGCCGGGACGCATCAAGCAAGACTCTAGATCGTTTGACTGGCCCGCAGACCAGATATCAAGAGCAAGAGATAAATCGTACGTCCTCTGTGCACCTCCGCCGTTGCCCCTTCGAAATTCGACTATTGGTGATCTTTTGTACCACCGTATATTAGACCGCTGTCATCATGCATGTACTACGTAGGTATCCTATAAACCACTTAACCAACGTAGGGTATGTAAACACGACTAAACCGCGCTATGATAAGCATGGCACTAGGTCTAGACCATCTAGGTATCATATCCGAAGTCCTCTCGATCGAGCCATGTCAGAAATGGGTTCGAACGTTTGTCTCCAATACCTCGTACCTGTGTCTTGGTAAGGTAAGTATCTTTAATTCTAGCCTGTGATCCCCATGTCTATCTTGTTTATGTCCAGTTTATGTTGCGATCATAACGTACAACCCCGTGGGGGTAGCGCACGACCCCTGTGACGACCGGTCAACTTAAACTTCTAGCCGGAGAGGTTAGCTTGGGTCTGAGCGGCGGTTCTAGGTCAGCTAACCTCGCCGGAGTTGGAGACCATTCATGCCTAATTTAACTACGAGCAACGTAGCCCGACGGGTACCTATGACGACTTGACACGCA
Organism: Monosporascus sp. MG133; assembly: GCA_004155925.1. NCBI lineage: Eukaryota > Fungi > Ascomycota > Sordariomycetes > Xylariales > Monosporascus > Monosporascus sp. MG133. Next base: position 54,262 of record QJNX01000020.1, on the reverse strand, counting down.
GCAGCAGCGGCGGCGGCAGTGTGGTAGCCCAAGCAGAGTTCATAGGGCAAAGATCATAATAACGGCCGTGTCTCTATACTACGCTATGTGGTTCGTCGTATGATGTCCATAACAACGAGTTGGACGATGGCTTGCCAGTGGTCGAGACTCCAGTGCGAGGTTCAGGCTCTTATCATGGAGTACTTGGTAATTCAATACGACCTTGGGATGATCCATGGAATTTACACACTTTATGACCAGAAATGGTATGTTGTACATACCACTTTTCCAGGAAGACATTAGTTATTTTGTAACGCGCATGTATGTATATTTTCCATATGAAGTTTAATTGACGCGGAATGTTCGTGCCTATGAGCTTTATGTGACTACTATCGTGACCCTTCCCCCTATTCCACTTTTGGGGGGCTTGGCCATCTTTGCGTGCTCTCACCGTGATGGCGTCATCTGAGCCCGCCTCAGGGGGTAACAACAATTTGTGGTAAGAACAGCAGTCTTTTCAACGAAGAATAAAATTTGGTTTGTGGGAGTGCGCTAGAAATGTCATGCAGGGCAGCTTGGGCCCCCCGTGGCTAGTATAAGGCCCAGTGTGTACATAGAGAGAGGACCTCAGTTCCAATCAGAGACATGCTGAAGTATGCGTTTTGTGGACTGCTCTTCTGCAGTTGCTGTGTCAATCTTGTACTCTCCGATAGCTTCAATATACTCGATTCTATCGTGACTGACTCGGTTGAGACGAACGTCGAGCCCATGCAACTTACTATCTTGCAAGCATTATAAGGAAAACAGTCAGAATACCATCATTGTCCGTCTCCATACAAACACGGGCTTCAATGAAGCCTAGATGCAAACAAATCCCCATACGACGACATAAACTTAGCTGCGCAATCTAGCCGGTTTACAAGTCTAGTTAAGGTCTCCGTCTCCTTTCCCCGTGGGCAGGGCATAGGTCTATCAACTCTCTCTACAAGTGAAAATCATGCAGGGCACTGCTTTATCCCCGAAACTAGCATGCAATAATTCAGAAGATACGGATAGATAATAGATATAATAACTTACGATTGCACCCAACGCCCGCTTACAAGTCTCTCGCTGCCTCACGCCCTAGTGAACATACACTGTACTTGACTACCCCAACGGTCACTCCATGTTTCCTGAACGAGGACGGCCGCTAACCGTTGATAATACAGCCAGATTTACTGACCAACAGGTTCTGACTGACGAGGTAGATGAGGAAAGATTCGATCGATCTTATGCCCTACGAAGCCAGCCAGCGATATAACCTTGTGACCTCGTAGCCAGGTTACTCCACCTACACGGAGTCCGACAATCACCAATCTATGTAGGCAGGCGACGTCGAGCCCCGGAGCGTTGGGGTGTATAGAGGGCAGGGTATCCCGGCGGTGATACAGGCCCAAGCGTGTATGCAGGAAGGGTCTAGAATATAGTGTTGATGTCTATAAGGAGTCAGGTCCCAGGTCAATAGGGGTTCGCATCCGACTTGAACAACCCCCTTCAACCCCTAGACACGCGCCTGTTATCTGTAGCTTCAAGGGCGCCCTGCGATCTTGATACATATCGGGCAAGAACCCGGGGAGGACCTCGCATGACATAGGAGTGATTTATACACCGGCGATAATACGGCTAGGAACGTGGGCACCAACGCAACTCAGAGATCATACTCGACTCGACGACTGCATCCAGGTATTATATATATATATAAGCAGAAGGCAACCAGGAAAGAGTAGACGGCACCGCGCTGTTGGTACCTTCACATTCCCCCTGAAATATGCACGACGTGAACCGCCGACATGTACTGAACGCCGGACGAGGTCGCAGACAAATTCCCGCAAAGGAGCCCAGGCCCGGGGTATTTCGACTCCCGTGGTACCCCAAGTCAGTCTCCCCCATGCGTGCCTTGTCTCGTCCAGTCCTGTCGCGCTTCTGATAGCCTTAATACTGTTTATATAAAAGTGGCAAAGAAAGCCTCGACCCTCCTCGACGGTTTCCACACGTATGTATACCCTTACCCTAGTTATCCTTACGTAGCATTTGCAATGTACCTACCCCTATATATACCAATAATAGAAAATCTAATGGTCGTCCGCCGGCTGGTCGCAGGGCGGTCGGGTGACTAAGGTCGCCGCCCTAGCGGTAGTTGGAGGGCGCGCACAGCGGCACGTTGACGTTCGGGTTGCTCCCGAGCGGGGCCTGCGGCTGGTCGATGCCGCCATACGAGCCGAAGCCGCCATCGGCTGGCTGCATGCCGTGAGGAGCCACGATCGGGATGCCGGCCGAAGAGGAGGCGCTGGACGCTGGCCAGTTGCTCCACAGCGTGTCGAAATCGAACTCCGACTCCCCGCCGCTAAGGGTCTCCAAGCCCGAGGGCGGGATCCCGCCCCCCCCCGCGCCCATGCCGCCGTTCAACGACACGCTGCCCTCGGGACTGGGCTGCTGCAGGGCCGGCGGCATCATGGACGGGATCGACGACGACGGCGGCGGCACGATGTGTCCCATAACTGGTCGCTCCTTGATTGCAGGGATGGCGGCCAAGTGCTCGGAGCCCTCGTGGTGGAAGAGGTGCAGCATCGGGTCATAGTGGGCGTTATGGGACAGAGTGTTGATATTGGGAATCTTGCGCCCCGGTATGGATAATCTCCTAGCCGTGGCCAGCCGTCTCACGTTAGCCTGATGGAAAGTTTCCACGATATATAAGACGCGATCCGCCTGTGCATCCTCGTCCGCGCAGAACTTAAGAATTGATATAGCGTTGTGTATCGCGGTCGTAGCATCCGGATTATGATACAGCGACGCGAACTCGTTGCTCAGGATGATGAGAGCGGCTGTGAAAACGAAGTGTCTGCCGCAGTAAGTGAGGCCCAGACTACCCATGGCATGGGGCGATGCTTACATGGCGAAAGGATTACAGTGTGGCAGGTATTCCGCTTCCAGGGCGGCCTTCGCCAACACCAAGGTGTGCTGTGACGCCTCCACGCAGGTTTGGGCGAAGCTTTCCATCCGCTGGCTGAGGCGATATGGCTTGTCGCTAGCTCCGAAGTGGTACTCCTGGGCTTTGGTGAGAAGGCATAACAAGAACGGCCGAGTGAGTAAGATCACCGAGTGGAAGTGAAGGAGATTCGTGTGGAGGATTGCGATGCCGTGTGCTGGATCGACTGCCCTATTAAGAATCCGTCTCCAATGAAGAGATGGAGGAAGTTCCCGACTCCACCTATCAAGGTGATCCGCGATCTCCTGCGCCACCATTGTTGATATCCTGCGTTTTGAGTATACCTTCTTGAGCGTCATTCCGATAATGTGGCATGTCTGTACGGTAACATTGAGCGCAATTGAGCCTATTCCCTCATCTTCACTGCTTAAGAGCGAGTCGTTCGACCGCGTACTCTGTTTGGGAGGCTTGAAAGCGTCTTCCGAGCAATCATCATCAGATATTCCCATCGGACGGCCAAGACACGCCGAGAGGAATCTGTCAAGGATGAATAGGGTCCTCCATAGATTTTTTCGTACGCGAACCTCGGTCTCGTTGAATATGACCATACTCTCCTCCCTATGTAGTCCGAGTGCAAATGCTGATCGCACCGCCATGCCTGTGTAGTTTGTTCAGTAAAAGTTACAACAAAGACTGACCTCCTAAATCGATGTCTGCTCTATGCAAGGCCTTCTCTTACCGTGATAAGCATACGCCGCATTTCTCTTCGATACAGCAAGCATGTAGAGTGAGGTGAGAAGAAGAGCCTGGACCGACCAGAAGTCTGCGTCTTCGAACCCCGAGACAGGGTCCGCGAGCATCCTAGCATTCCTATAGAATAGCTCGGCCCGGCTGACCCTCTCAGAGTGCAGCTTGGTGATCACGGCTTCCTCTGCACTCCCTTGCACAGGTCGAGCAAGCACCAGTCCGATGGCGAAGACCAGATATAGCAAGCATAGCACTGAAGAGTTGACACTAAGTGGGTCGCCGTACCATTCCTCCATCGACTCGAGGAACGATTTCTTGTTGAAAACCTGAACAAACCCTCGCGTCTGCCAATGTTGAGCTCGAACACCTTCATGAAAAAGAGTATCACTTACATTCGTAAAGAAGGAATTCACGAGAATGTCCGCAGTCCGGCGATCCGGAAGAACCCCTGTTGGCCTGGCATCTTGTAGAGTTATTGCGTTCTCCATTATTCTATGTCGGCGAGGGTCCAGAGTGAAGTCGGAGGGGCCGGAGACGGATTCAACGATCATACGGATCAACTGAAGGTATGAAAGTGTTGCAGAATCGCCCACATACACTTGTTGGCCAAGTCAGCTCCTTGTAATGAACCTTACGTCCAGCAAAGGGATACTGCGCAGTGCTTCCACCATTTTCGTCTCCTCTCTAATACAGATTTGGCATCAGGCATATAACCACCTCATTATCGTCTCAAATTGTTGAAGCAGGGCATTACATGACAGCCTGTAGAAAGTGGAATTATCCCACTTACATAATCTTCCGGTCGAATCCTGGAGCATCCTCGGCTGCCAAACAGCATCATCAGGAATGCCACTGACGTTACTTATTCTTGATCGGGAATCGAAGTCGCGATCGCTACTGGTAAGTAGATCGTGAACCGTGCTCGGCGTCTTGAGGTGGCTAGATTCTCCCATAGCGGCCCGAGAGAGAGAAATTGCGGAACGATCAGGAGATTGATGCCATGGAGTCAGAGCAGAGTTCCGCCGGGACGCTGCAATACCATCAGATTCTGTCTTCAGGTCACGCGGTGAAGTCTCCAGGTGACGTCGTTTCGTCGGGGATCCTATGGGCTCCTGCGGACCTGCCTGTTCAGAGTGTGCAGGAGTGTAGATACATTCAAGGTGCCGCTTTGTACAAGTATTGCATGGCCTCAATCCGTTACACTATAATTTCCGAATTAGCATGGCACATAGATCTCGCGCTACGCTGAACCCAGCCGACTGTCCCTAGCAGATATTGAAGCTAAGGCGATTTCGTCTGTCACTGGGATGAGTGCATGAGTTACGCAATTGTGAAAGCTCACAGGAGATCGCACAAGTATTTAAAACACCAATGCACGAATAACTTTGGTGCGAGGGAACGAACGATGATCCTAGACCCCCAGAATTTGAGCGATATAACGGTGCAACGACCACGCAACGTTCCGTGGATTTGAACCTACAAGGAGCGCTGCCACCGGCTGAAGTAAGGCATGGATGTGGCTCTAGTATAATGAGTAGCACCGGAGGGTGTGAACTTTAAGGAATGGGCAGCCTACCTTTTGTTTTCTTCTCTTACAAGAGTCGCAAGCCTGCGCCGTACGCTGCCTCTTGTCAGGGTCAACCTTGGGTCGTGTCATGATGGTTAAAGCCACGAGATGTCTAATGTGACATCCGCCATCCGATGGCTCGCCACAGGGTGACGGATCTCACGAGTCTGACAATGACGACAATGGTTTAGAACCGGCGCCGAGAACCAAGGGCTGGCTGAGGGGGTTGGTCTCGGATACCGACAAGATAGCCAGGCTCAGCCCTATCGGAAAGATGAAATGCCTCCCTGCCTGATGAGACTTCGTACGATGGTGTGTATTGACTTAGTTTAGTCGCTGCTTAATCCCCCGAGGGAGAGAATTGGGTGTTCTGCGGGCGTCGCCGGTAGCGGGGTCACGACACGTGAAGTCCAGTTGTTACTGATAGATGATATATAATAGCGGTAAAGTCGAGTCAGGAAGAGAAGGATACAATCCGGACTGGACACGTGCTGCTTCTCGGGGAAACAGGGCGTTCGTTCAAACCGTAAGCGCAGCTCTGGCTGATATCAAGAACTACTACTAACAGGAGGCAAAGGGGAAAGGAGGACAGGATAGAATCTGCGGAAACGGTATATTGCATTGGATGTGGAGATTGCCCATGGGAAAAGGTCAATCTCGTCTGCGAGTGTTTAGAATAGGAATACAGGACGAATGCGAGGATATGACCCTTTCTTTCAGTCGGTTGGTAAGGCTCGTCAATAGAGACAGGGCAGCCCAACCCAATCCGACCTTCCAAGCGACCGCCCGCCTCATCCTATCCTCTTTTAGACGTGCATGTGTTCCTGAACCCCTCTGGCCTGCTGTCATGATGTGACCAGCATGAGGCCTGCCCGGCCGTGATTGGACCGCCGGCCACCGATCAATCAATTAAGAGACTCTGCTGGGTCGAGGAACAGACTCGGTGGCGTTTTGTGGTTGGGACAAGCTAACTCGGTGCATGACGAACACCGTGCTCTCCGCATCTCTTCAGAATAAAGCTGCAAAAGGAAAAGGCGGAGTCGTAGAGCATATACAGCGTGCATCTTCAACCTAACTTCAAACGTTACTATGAACAGATGTAAATAAATAATGGTGATGGGGGGCAATCGAACCATTTTAAGGGTTGACGATTAAAATCCACCTTTGAATGGGGCATTCCTATTCAGGTCGGTCGATGTGCATGTGTGCCTCAACTATCGACTACTACTACCCGAGGTACACATAGGTACAAAGATGGCAGCGTCGTCTGGTACTATGAGAGGGCCGTATCTACACGCATTCTTCGTAATGCATGCATCTTTCTTGGGCCTTAGATCACCTAGTTCCGGTCTATTCAGCTCATGACATTTTCGTATATCCAATGATAGCGAAACATGAATACGGTCTATTCTAGTGGTACAACATATGAATCTCCTCTACTAATTATCATTGGTGTACGGAAAGGGTGTATTAGTCCTCGGGATAATGGACGACTTTGACTCAAAGTACTCGGAGTACATATCTGCTCAGGGAAACTATATCACCATACATATAGGCAGACGAAGCTAAACTCAGCCCATACATACAATGTATGTAGATCCATCAAAATGAGAAACGATAGATCGTTTCGCGTTCTTTCCAGCGGACATTGCATCCATAATAGGTAAGCAAAGCGATTTAGGCCGAGATCTTGTCGGTGCCGGGCAAAGCGCTCAGGGTTGTCATCACAGGCAATGTAGCCTTAAAAGATTTATTGGTCGAATATGGACACACTCCTCGGTCGGCACTTACATTGGTGCAGTGGTGGCACCCTGTTCAACTCCAATTGGCGATTCCTCAATTACCGGGTCATCGGATAATGCACCTAAAAGATCCCGGTATTCGGGCTCCAGTCCACTAATCGCGGAGCTTAGTAAACTGAACAGAGTATAGTCATTCAATGTTAGTGCAGTGCGGCTCTACCCGCTCCCGCCGCTTGTGCCTAACCCACTGCCAAGTACAACCTTACCGAACAACCGAATTAGCTTTCTGTGCTCTTATGGGGTTTATTCCAATTTTTGCCTACTCGACGGGTTTGTTTGTTACCGTTCACGGGCCACTCGGGTGTATTCCGACCTAATGTGAGACCATTAAGTATATCGTACATAATGCCGTAGACTCGCTCACAGTGGAACTGTGGGGTGATCACGTGATCCTGGGATTCGATTGACTCTTCCACAGAATTAGCGAGAGCTACACCCAACATCTTAGCAGGATCTGTTGCCACCCATTGTTCTCCATTTCCTGTAATACCACATACTTCACTTGCAGTTTTCTTAACGAACATTGAGCAGGTTAGAAAAATTAAAGTTTTGCTTAAATTTCTCGGCTTAACATCTAATAATTCGTTTATTACCTCTTTACGCCCGACGACTTGCGGTGATGTGGTAGTCGGTCTGGTTTGTTTACAGTAATACGACTAAGTACACTGTCAACCTATGTATTTTGAGAGGTCAGTTTAGATATTTACAACAGCAGTCATTGCCCCCATTCTCTCGATCCCTCCTAGCCCTGATAGACAGCTCTGCCACAAACTATAAAAGACGTATTATACCGCCTTAAGACTCGAACACCCATGCATCGGATGATGCACCTAGTTACTTAGTCATCTGCTATTATTATGTCAGCTTTCTCTAAGGCGAATTAGCCACTTATCATCTATCCTCCTCGGTTGGCGCGGTCTTAAGTGGTCAACGAATCGCCTCTCCCTTCAGAGATTGCCGAGCGACGACATATTCTCCGTGCTACATCTTCACCATGCCGTGAGTACATATTATCTCAAAGTATGTATGGACGCGATGAAACCCCTCCTATTGCAGCTCGATTTCAAAAACAGCTGAAGGGTGCAGTCGGACTTCTGTCGGCCTTGCCTATGATAAATCGCCCTGGGCATCGCTGACCAGAACCCCCTTCCGCTGGACTTTTACTCGGCCTATCATTGTCGTTGGGAGAAATGTGAGACTCGTCAAGGTCCTTAAACACTCAGGTTGGAGGCTTCTATGTGACCGTTCTCGACCACAGATGGTTCTGGCTCTTCGAGATGAGAATGCAACATTAAACACGCAGGTTTGCCGCCATGGAACAGGTAACACGAGCAGGCGGCAGAAGGCACTATCTCGGTCCCATGGTCAGATGTGGATCCCCCGGTCCTTGATGTGTTTTCTATCTTCCGGCTGCATCTCACCCTCAGATTCACTAGTCAACGAGTCCTGAAATCATCACAGGGACAGTTCCGCGTATATGCTGTTGGTGTTCACACAAAAACCTGGACTGTGAATAGTCAGCTTCATAACTCTCATATGTTCCTTCTCTCCCCCTGTTCTCTGAGAAGAAGTATCACCGCCATGCAGGCGGCGGAAGCTGTCAGCGGATCGCCGTGCTCTTCATCCGTGGCCACGATTCAGCCTCAGATATGATTCTCCTCGGGCCTAGGAGTCGCAAGAGAAATTGTCTCATCCCTCATTTTGTACTTATTTCCTGCTCAAGCGTCAGAATCTGATTCTCTAAGTATGGTCAATTATTACCTCACTCTTATTTATCCCTTATTCGACGTTTCCTATGCAATATTCATCCACCGTCCAGCAAATGATTCAAACATGGCCGTTCGTGATTCGACTCCCATTCAATTTTTACTCGCCCATAGTCACAAGCTGTATTATTGTAATTCATATGTTTTTCATGTCTCCGGGATAAATAGCCCATAGAAGTCTGGCGTCCTTAAAATTGTCTCTCTTCATATTAAAAACCACCATTCGAATATCGTGCATTCTTTCTTAGCATACGAGAGTCCAGTACCCGATATCCCGATGAGTTCTTTAATTCTTACAGAGCCTCATGCTCATGGTGTGGCTACGAGAGCTAAGCAGGCCTTGCGAGCTCTCATCAAAGCAAGCCAGTCACAGCTCCCAGCGACGTTCATTGCTCATGCCGAGAACGTTCAGTTCTTACATGATTCTACCGGAGATGTGGTTTGCTTCCCCTGTCCACTACAGGAACAGGAAGCAGCCTCCGCGCTAAAGGCAATGGAAGGAGCCGCAGTCGCTGCGATCGCGGATCTCCTGGATCGCCAACCACGATCTAGATCGATCGAGGTGCACCTCGATCAGGTGGTATGCTTTTTGATGTCGGCCTACATGGTCACAATCAAAAACAGGCACAAACAGCACCCTGAGGTCAAGGAACTCGTTCCCGGTTTGTTCTCACTTGTGCACGATCTGTTCCGCAGCGCGTGCGACTAAACGATTAGCTAGACACCGACATCCATCAGGCGCAGTCAGTTCTGTACCGTCGTTTATCAGCGAATCTCTACAAGACCTCACAGGCTGGGAAGTACTACCACGTACATGGATCTTTGGACGCAAGCAAAACCCTCGCCATGTTAGGCCTTCCAACGAATATCCCGGAACCTCACGATTACCGAGCTTGCTTAGACATGATCGGGAGCGCCGTGCAGAAACTTTCCCTCGCTGAACTAGAGGCAAGGAACGCAGAAGCTAAGCAGGCAGGGGCGCCAGCTCTCACTCGACAAGAGTTCCTCAATACCCCTCACGGGAAGGTAATGGCGTCACTGCCACCATTCACCGTCAAGCGCATCGAGGGTTCCGATACGGCACCTGTTCCGTTTCCGGCGGCTTCTTTACCCTCGCGCAAGAAGAGACAGGTCCTGGAGGGAATCAAAGTCCTCGAGCTATGCCGCGTCATCGCGGGTCCGACGATAGGCCGCTCACTAGCCGCGCTCGGCGCATCGGTCTTGAAGATCAACTCGCCGCGCCTACCGGACATAACATTCTTTCAGGTTGACGTTAACACGGGCAAGCATACCGCGTGGCTAGACCTTAGGGAAGCCGGAGACAGAGCCGTCTTCGAGGCGCTCCTCGAAGAAGCAGACGTCGTCATCGACGGATACCGCCCGGGGGTCCTCTCCAAGTACGGCTGCGACCCTGAGGCGCTCGCCCGGCGCGCGGCCCGGCGCGGGAAGGGCATCGTTTATGTGGCGGAGGACTGCTTCGGCGGGACGGGCGAGCCGGGCGCCGCGTGGGCGCACCGGCCCGGGTGGCAGCAGATCGCGGACTGCGTCAGCGGCGTGGCGTGGGAGCAGGGGCGGTTCATGGGGCTCGACGAGCCCGTGGTGCCCCCCTTCCCTATGTCGGACTACGGCACGGGCTGCCTGGGCTCCGTGGCCGCGCTGTCGGGCCTCCACCGCCGCGCGTCCGAGGGCGGCTCCTGGGCCTGCCGCACCAGCCTGCTGCAGTACGACCTCTTCCTGCTGTCGCTGGGCGCCCACGACGACGGCGCGCAGGCCCGCCTGCGCGCGGCCCACGACCCGGCCTTCTTCGCCCTGCGCCACGACGACTCCGTCGACGTCGTCGGCGCCGCCGCCCTCGAGAGCATGCGCCGCCTCCACCCGGCCCTGTTCGACGCCGCCCGCACCATGCACAGCGGCCCCAGCTCCGGCTTCGCCCCCCGTCCGGACCCCGTCGTCGTCACCTGGCCCCGCGAGGCCGTCAGGGTCGAGGGATGTGCCATCGGCCACGTGCGCGTCGCGCGGCGCAACGGGAACGACGAGCCCGCGTGGGGCGAGTGGGAGAGGGACGAGCGCTGGCTCGACGACATCGATGGCGACGTCGACCCTGATGAGCAGGCTCGTTAAAGATTTGCTTGAATGCTTGATTGAATAACCGGTCTACGGGGAGGTGGACGGGTGCACTGTTTCCATTTTGTTTTCCCTTTCAGGTTGTGGCTTTCCCAGCTCTCCTTCCCCTTTTCCTTTCCTCTACATTTTTGGCGCCTATTTTATTTCGTTTTCCGTTTCCCCTCCCCTCTCTTTGCCCTCCCGGGCACGCCCAATGATAAATTATTCAGCGACGTATTGGTCAGGAGAGCACCGTAGCAGACAAGATCACGCATCGTCGGTCCTTTGGAGCTAACACTTGTTAAGAGTGGGTACGGATGAGAAAGTAGTCGTTCGCTAAGCGTTCCTTTCAGGGAGTCTTCTTCTGGGGAGGGTTGAGCGTGGCGTCAGGGGTTATAATCGAAGATGGGTTTCTTTTCCCGGAGGAGCGTCTTGGATTGCGCACCGTCATGGCTGAGAATCTCCAACTACGTAGCATACAGTAGTACTGCTAGTAGGAAATACGATCACTGATCCTCCATAAATCCGTCCTGCATATTGGTGGATCTTGCACGATTATTCTCTAATTTTGAAACGGATGCTCGTGAGGCTGGTTTATAATAAAATACAAGGCCTGACCAATCCAATGCGCTGCGGCGCCTGAATCATGAGTAGCTGGAGAAGTATCGTCGCCGGTCTGCCTGCTTGTCTGTCCGACTGTCCGTCTGTCCGATAGAGCACATCACCCACCCCTTATCTCCAAGCATTCATTTATTCATCCATTCGTCCATATCTATCTTACAAAACCAACCTCCCGGGGTCATTCTCCAGCACCACCTTGACCCTCTGCAGGAATGTCTTGGCGCGCCTCTCCTCGGCCCTCGGCACCCTCAGACTGAACGAGTTGGGGCCGCTGGCCGAGACACCGGGCGCGGGGCCCGCAACCAACCTCGGCGCGCTCTTCTTCAACCCGCCGGCGAGGAAGTCGATGATGTCCAACTTCTTCGGCACGGGCTTCGGCGCGACGCCCGTGAAGGACGGGTTCAGCGCCGCGATCTGCGGCAGGTAGTGGCCGCGCGATCCGCGGGGTCCGCCAACCTTGTCGAGGCCGAGCACCTGGTTGAAGAGCTCGTCGGCCGAGGGTGCGTAGTTCGCGGGCGGAGGCAGGTCGTCGTTGGCGACATCGACGGCGCGCGCGATAAAGGTCGAGAGCGGAACGAAGGTGCCGAGCGCCGCCTCGACCTTCTTCTGCACCTCGAGGACGGCCGCCAGGGACACGGGGAGCGAGATCGAGAGCTCCTCGGGCGCCGCGGGCTTCTCGGGAACTGCGGACTTCTTCGCCTCCTTCGCCGCCTCCGGCGCCGCCTTGATCTTGATGTTGCTCAGGTCTAGATGCGCGTTGTGCTCAAACCGCGTCTTGATCTCCGCCGGCCGCTTGGCGTTGATGGCGCCTAGGTATGCCAGCACGTCGCCCTTCAGCAGCCGGCCCTGCGGACCCGTCGGTGTGATCTCGCTGACGGCCGCCTCGTCGAGCTTGTGTTCCTTAAGCAGATGTTCGACCGACGGGTAAAGGGGGTATTTTTGCGGGGGGTGCTTCTGTCCCGACCCCTTCGGCAGTGGCGTCGCCGCCTTCTTCTCCGGTGCTGATGCTGATCCTGCTGCAGCCACCTCTTCCTGCTTGGGCGCACCAGCGGACTCGGGCTGCTGTTCGTCGGCGGGGATCTCGAGCGAGGCGATGTCGTCGCCGGGCTCGGCGACGACGCCGATGCGCGAGCCGACCTGGATGTTCTGGGCGCCGTCGCCCTGGGTGATCTTGACGAGGACGCCGTCGTCCTGTGCCTCGACGTCCATGGAGGCCTTGTCGGTCTCGATCTCGAGCAGCACGTCGCCGGCCGCGAAGGACTCGCCTTCCTTCACCTTCCACTTCGCGATGTTGCCCTGCGTCATGGTGGGTGACAGCGCCGGCATGGTGAAGTTCTGGGCGGCCAGCGCGGCGGCCGACGTGCGGAGGCCCGCATACTGCTGTTGCTGGTGGTGGCGGAGTATCAGGCGGGCGGATAGACGAGACGCCGTTTTCGTTGCGAAGGAGGCCATTGTTGGTTGGGGCTTGGCTTGCCCTGGCTGATACTGGAGGAAGAGGAGGAAGGACGAAAGGTCTTAAAAAAGGCCCAATTGAGCCTTTTGATCGAGTTGTGGAAGGCCAATCCAATCAACCAGTGAGCGACAAGATTGTGTTGGAGCTTCTACTGTACTAATAACAACTTAACTAGTCTCTCAGGACATAACCTTTTTTTTTCTTTTCCCCTTCTATTATGCAGATATTTTAGGTATTCTGGCTGGGATTAAGGAACCACCAGCCCAGCATATCAATTTCCATTGAGCTGGTTGTTGGGGAAGGACCTCTCCGGCTCCGGTCTCAACCGATAAATCGGAAAGCTCAGGCAGGTACAGTACGAGATACAAGTCGCAAGTGCCACCCCACCCAAGGACCAGTCCCGAACTTCTCCCGTCGCTGTCCCCATTTCCCGGGTAGAGCTGCCCCGCCATGGAAAGTGCAACGACGCTTTGAATTGAACTTGTGGAAATATTTGCCAAAGAAGCTACGGAGCCCCACAAGAGCTGCTCGGCCATTCACGATAAACTAGCATTTTTGTATTTTTATATATGTAGGATTGGGTTGCCAGGGATTCATGGAAGCAGAGTGATACGAATTGGTGCAATCAGAATCTAGACGCCTCACCCAATGACGGTCCCGATATCGAGATGTCGGGGTTTCACCAACCCCGTCGTAGTCCTCATACGCACCTCCCTGGAGACCTCGATCCAGCAATCAGGTCGTACCACCAGCAGAGCCCCATTGCAATGGACGAGAAGAAGTCTCATGACGAGCCGTAGCTTGCGCGCCAAGCCCAGTAGCAAGGCCAAAGCGACAGCGAGTACGCCCAAACCTTCGCAACCTAAACCCACACAACCTTCTTCACCGGGCGCCGCTCTAGCCCGGAATCTACAAGCTCCCCAGATAGGCTACGCCCAGAACCTCGCGAGCAAGTCTACCCCCACGATATTGTACGAGGCCGCGCCACAGACGGCCTTTCTGATATCGAGTTACGCGGCGGGTCTGTTCGGCGTCATGGCCGGGGGCGTCAACATGTGGTTCAACGTCTACAACGTCCCCGAGGGCACGAGCTACTGGGTCAGCTACGTCTTCGGCGCCGTCGGCTTCATGATGGCGGCCCTCGGCGCGCGGTTCGCCATGATGCCCGCCTCCATCGTGCGGTCCATCACCGTGCTGCCCGCTGCCGCCGCCACCACCACCACCGCGCAGTCGGCCAAGGCGGGCGCGGGAGCCGCCGCGAAGGCCGCACCCGCCGCCCGGCCCGTCCTGCTCGAGGTCAGGGCGCGACGCACGTCGCCGTTCCCCTTCGTGCCGCTGAAGCGCATGCAGGTGGAGCCGCAGCAGGTGGTGATGAAGACGCGGCTGTTCACGCCGGCGAAGACGGAACCCTCGCCATACGAGAAGATCGTCATGAAGCGCGAGGAGGAGCGGCGCAGGAAGGAGGCCCAGCAGTACGAGAGGGACCACCTCATGACGGCGCCGTTCCGGGACGGCGCCCGCGCCGCGGGGACCATATTCGCCGGTATACGCCAGGGGCTAACAGGCGAGGGCTTCGTGCCCATCGAGGTCAACGGCGAAAAGTACAAGCTGGACGTCACCGGGGCCTACGCACTCGAGGACGGCCGCGCGCTGGATAGGATCGTGAAGATCGAGGAAGATCCCGGCATGGTCAGATTGGCGTCTCAATCTAGATAAGGGAGCAAACAGATGGTGGACTGTACGATACAACCGACGCACTTCCCCGGAGATAAGCGGTCCCCCCGGGACCATGTGCCATTAACTTGCTATATAGAAGGGGCCTGTGGGCTAGTATAGCACAAACCTTAGAGGCGGCTTAGACATGGCGATTCACTCCTCTTCAGGTCCGCTTATCAATAATATCCAAGGGAATCGGGTTTGAAGGATGCCAGGAGCTATTTGTACAATATCCAAATGAGTTGTTGGCTCATAGTTCTTGAGAGCTGCTGTTAGCTACTCCAGCAAGAGCTCAATAAACAACAACCGGGCTAGCCACACAGCAGCATAAAATGGACAAGTGCCGTACCGGGGCTTCGTGGTCGACCCCTTAATTCCTCCATGACAGCAGAGCAAATCGTGGATTAGCCTCTCATGCGCGATAGGCACGGGGGAGTTCCTCGAGACTACGGCGAGGGGCCCGGTAGGAGGCATCCGCTTATTTAATGCATGCTATCCACGGATCGAGCTCCAATAAGACGAAAACCTTCGGGGCCCCTTACTTTAAGCCTGCCCCTAACCTCCAGGCGATCCGACGTACGGACTGATCAATGCCCGAGACTCGGACATCGATCAGAACGGGGATCATGAAAAAGCACGGCCTCCGGACCCGGGCGAGATGTGTCCTGGTATCCACAGGCCTCATAAAGAACATGAAGGGCACCGATAGGAGCTTGGTAGCCACCCTGATCCCCGAAACGCGGTGTGTGGCTGCTTTCTTACCTATTCATGGGCGCGTCCTTCTCTGGTCCGGCCTGGCCCGCTTCGTTACCTACTTCTGCAAGACTCTTGTACTTCGCTTCACTTTCCCGACGTGCCCCCCTATGTGTGCGTAACGCCTGAACACCTTATGCTCGCAACATACAGATACCTAGCACCACGGCCGAGTCTGCCGTTACGACAACGAAACCATTCCATGTGCGCCGGACGCTATCCCCCCAACAGCAACGTCTGCCTATCCATCCGCCTATCAGACAGGCGCCACCCTCTTCAACGCCGTCATCCTCCTCTCCCTCTTTCTGGGGTGTCGCAGCCGGGGCCGGAGGTCCCGTTGTCCCCTCCGGTCTCATCTACCGGGTACGTGCAGGTTTCCCAGTCATCGACGAGCGCGCGGCCCCCGGGGGTAAATGGGGCGGCCGGGTCCGGGTAGCAACTCCTCCCCAAGCACGCTTTGTCGTAGACGTAGACGTAGACGTAGAAGTACACGTACACGTACACGCTACGTGCGAGGGGCGTCCGTGTCGCCGCCGTACCTAGGTCGCGCTCCGGCTAGTCTGCCCATTTCGGCCGTCACCGGCATCCGAACAAAAACCCGGCGTGCTCTGGCTCCGTGTCCCGCGTCCGGGGCGCACGCCCCGGACCGCGCTGATACGCAGAACTATGGCGGCGCCGGCGCCGGCGCCGTCCGGGACGAAGAGCGGCGTTCTGCATATACGGCGCGCCGTCTTACTCTGCTTGTTTCCTTTCCGGTGGTACGTATGATTACCCGAGTATAGGTAGTGGATTCCGTGGCTAAGTGTAACTGTCGATAGTACGGCCATACCTGCTGACACGACTCCCCTATTTATGCACATCTGTTTGGACGACAAAACGAAGACGGACGTTTACACTAGATGTATCCAGGTTACTGGCAAACTGGGGCCGTCCCTATACCAAAGGTGGAACTCAAGTCCTACTCAGCATTCGTTATTTGCTAATACACACACAAGTCATATTCATGTGGAAAAACGTACAACCACATTCATGTCACTTTTCACTTTCACTTTTCACGACGCGCCATGCATCTTATCAAGTCTCAAAACAGCTGTAATGCAGAAATGCAGATTTTCATTAGATCGCCCACTCCGCTGGCGGCGGACGACTCTCCCTTTCATTCTTCACTCTAATGCGAGTCTACGCAACTCTCTCGCAGGCAAACAAGCGATGCATCCCAGACGCCATTCAAATGCTAGGAATACGGTCAGTAACATGACCGACGAAAGAAAACCAATACGAAATAGCCCTGTTCGCAGTGCACTCATGCTTCCCTCAAACCCTGGCCCTCAGTCTTGTGTTCTACCGTGTCCCATTTTTCAATGGAACCCGCCGGAGTCTGTACAACCGGACCATTCGACCACTGTCCTCTAGATAGTTGAAAAGTCGGATTTCGTAGCCACATTGCGGATGTCCCCACGGCCGAAGGGGAGAGTATCATGTCGCGGCCGATGATGCCACCCAAAAATCATACCAAACAGAAACGCTGGAGACTTCTTTCCCGAAACGCCTAGACGCTATGCTTCATGCCACGTGAAATGACAGGGTAGAGAACATAATGCAACATGGTATAATGGGTATATCTAAAAACTTCGGTGACAGAAGGGGTGTTGTCGTGCCGCCAAATGAACTGCGACCCGAAAAAGGTACGAAAGCTGCGCTATGCAAGCGTAGACCCGTAGATTTTCCTTGGCCTCATGTGCCACCGCTGTGGACTGTCTGTGCACTGGGCGTCCGTGCAACTACTTGATTTGGGTGGAGGCTAAAATCGACTGGCGCAAATGTCGGCGGACGCGATGAACCCCAGCTTTCTTCGTTGACAACGCTGAGGTAACCATTACCGACTTTATCACGAAGGGCCTCGATTTTATGACGGTAGGCTTCGCCATCGACATTCCAGTTTCTGACCTCTTTCCAAGAAGGCGAAGCATCATCACTAGGCATTGTCGAAGGGGGGGAGACAACACCATTATTGGTACGGGGCACATCGGAAGTCTTGCTGGCACCATCCACCGTCCTTTCTGGCAAGTTATTTGACGGCGGTTGCTGTGTTGTTGGCGACTGAGAAAAGCGGTAGTTATCGTTATCAAAGTTAGACGTTGCTGGAGTAGCATCACGCACTGTTGCCGTTTCGACAGTGGGCTTCGCTCCTGTAACAGATTCGTTCGCGGATAAGTCAACAATCCTACGTTTAGGCGCCCGCCGACGCCGCGTGGAACTCGTGTCCACCTCGCTCGCTACAGCTTTGGGAGATGGCCGGACGGGTCGCTCTTTACGCAAAACGGCAGGCTCCCTGGGAGCAGCGACAACGATTGGTTTGCTCACGTCGACAGCAGGAATCTCGGGCGCCGGTGGTTTCACAACGGGGACAGCGTCGGGTATCGCCACGCGTTCTATGAGATACTTCCGTTCAAAGTATGTTGGGCCACACGCGTCAATGACAATGTCCTCTGTGTACCCCGGAGTTTGGCGGAAGAGGTTGAAGATCGTTATACGATAGTCGCGGTGAGTCCGAGTAAACGGATTACCTTCCACCCATATCTCGCGTATGTCGGGAATCCCAGTTAGGCGAGCCAATTCCATTGGGTCCGTCAGGCGGTTGTCTCTCAGGTCGAGCCTCTCAAGGGGATAGAGCTTCTCGATTCCAGCGATAGATTGGAGACGATTAGCCCGTAGATTCAGAGCGCTAATGGCGGGCAGCGGATTTCTAACTAGAGAGTTGAGGGAGTCGATCATGCAGTGAGAGAGGTTGAGGGCGCGGAGCGCAGTCAGCGTCGACAAGTTGTCAGGAATTTGTGTGAATAGGTTCATTGATAGGTCCAAGGAATGCAAGGTGTTCGCCAGCGGAGCGAGGCTGTCTGCACTAATAACAGTCAGAGAGTTGTCGGCCAAGCTCAAATGTCTTAGGAACCGCCACTTGGACGCAGGTAGGATATCTACAGCAACTAGGTTCGAGGCACCATTTCGTGAGTTGTGCCAAGAATCGGATAAGCTCGATTGTGAACTGCCAGAACCAGATCGCCTGACCTTATAAGAGCTTCTGTTGTTCGTCGTGTGATGACGGGAGGTGCCAGGGCGGATGGGAGAATGACTCCTGGGGCGTGCTGAGTTGGGAAGTGACTTCGTCTCAATGGTCTCAATTCTGGTTACGGACGCCCGCCGAGTGTTTCGAAGTGACGTGCTTTCGATTGACTCTGTGCTCATCGAGCCAATCTGGAAATCGCTAACTGAACCCCGTCGCGGATCAGGGGACCCGGATACGGAAGAGGTCCTGTTCAACTCTCCTTGGCGGGCCATCGGACTTCGTCGGGGGCTTGACGCATGCGCATAACGACCCGTGGGAGACTGCTGTGTCTTAGAAGAGCGCCGCCGTCTCCTGTCCATGTCATCCAAGACAATATCGATAAGGATTTCTGCGGGGTCCTCGATGCTTGCACGCCTCAGCGTCAGAGAACGAAGCTGCTCCGCTAAACGATCCCAGCCGAAGAACTGCCTATAGTCGATCTCGGATATTTCCAAGGACTGGAGATTCTTGAAGACATACAGAGGAACAGCCGAGTCGAAAGGGAACTCTTCGTAGCCGCGAATCAGCTTCGCGCGCCAGTCCGGCGCCAACCGGAGGCATGGTATCTTGGTAAAGGCCGAGTAGAGATACTTCATATCGGCTTGAAGAGCAGCCTTCTGCTTCTCAGTCCTAGCAGCAGTGATACTCGAACCGATGCCTAAGCTCGCCCACAGTGCTGACATCCCTGTCATGACACTTCGTACGCTCGAGACAGACCGTATGGAACCTACATCGGAGCTACGACTTTTAGTACGCTGGGAAGAGCTCAGAAATGAGACGTAATTCGATGCGGTTGAGGTGTCATGCAGGTTTTCCAGCCGGATTTTCATGGGCCCAACCTCGATACCCAACTCTTCAAACCGGGACAGGAGATAGAATAAATGGTGTGGCGTGAGTGACAGCTTGGCCGATTTGACATTCTGAGACATGAAACTCAAGGCACCTAATGAGAAGGCTGCGCCGAAGGAGCTCGAACTCGAGGAGGTTGAAGGACGCTCGGGTAAGGAGGCCGGTGACTTAGGGGGTGTAATGGCCGAGACACTCTGACTCGTGCCATGTCTTGGACTGTTCTTACGAGGTTGTAGAGCGTTGGCCAGAGCCTTTTCGTGCGTCCGCACAAATGTAGCGAGTTGCTTTGGAGATATGTTAGATTAGAGCCAACTCTTGGTTGGGAAGGACATGGGGATGCCCTACCTTAACGAACAACTCGCCGTCTTCCGAATCCATCGCTATGTTCAGTGATACATGGGCAGGTGCCAGAGGGAGCACTTTGTAGTATATTCCAATGAGATATACCTAGCAGCGCTATGGAGTCCACTAGATAGCGTTCGAGCGATGTAGCGGCGGAGAATGCTATGCTGGCCGGTGACCTAACGTCGTCTTCGGTCGAATAGGCAACTGTGAGCTCAGGACCGGTTCTAGTGAATTCAAACTGTCAGTGCTGTCTACTTGAGGATTTCCGTCATGCACGATCACTCCAGAAAGCACATAGGCTAGAAATGCAAATTATTCAACTTAAAACAGGAGATGTAGAAGAGGAAAGGGAGGGCTGTTGAAGATTCATCATATATGGGTACACAAGTAACATATGGCAGTGTGCCGTGACTTTGTAGTGAGCGAATGGATACTGCCCAAATCTAGCAAGTTCGGATTTACGTATTTATGACCAGTGTCATAGATAGAGCATTGTCAATAACAAATCGCACATTCGCGGTTACAGGCAGACAGGGATGATAAGGGCACCAAAAATAATCACGGGCAATGCAAAGGCGTGACGGAACGGGGGGCAAGCCGGGCAAAACGGCAAGGCAACAATTTTTCGGTCAAAGGCCGTGTCACAAGGCAGCAGAGTAGAAAGTAACAAACAAAACCAGTGTATCATCTTTTTCTCTGTGCGAGGTGGGATGGGATGGGATGGGAATGTGCAGCGAACTCACCTTAACTAGAAATCAATAGAATGAACGTACCACTTCGACCTAGCCGAGCCAAGACCCGTAGAAACGACTTTCTCTCCGTCCGGCTTCTCGAACCAAATATGAAGCTCACGAAGCATCAGCTCTAGAAAAGCTGTCCCGAATCGCAGGTGCGTGGAAGGGGGAGGGACCTCAGAGACCAGGAGGAAAAGAAAGGAACAACAGTGATGATAGGCACTACCACCAGCTATCGACTCGGAACACTACACTTGTGAGTGAGTGGTGTTTCGTGTAGACCGACCGACCCAGACGGTCCTAGGGTTGAACCGAGATGGAGGGAGAGGATGGAGGAGGCTGCGAGGCAACGAGGGTCGGGAGCAGAGCGAGTATAATACTAAAATAAAAAATGCCAGACAGCACGAAGGCTACACAATAGGTGGGCGATGCTTTGGGCGGAATGGAGTGGATTGGATGGAGAACCGCCGGGGGGTGCGATTTTCTAGTGGTAGCATATGTGGGTAAATATGGTCCACAGTGATTCCTGAGCTAAAACAAATGGGTGGCATGAGTTACAGTGGCCTCCCATCAGTCATACCAGTACGAAGTACCTCCTCCCTGTCGGCGGGTACGAGAGATAGGTACCCAGGGTGCTTGCCCAAGCAGCGACCCAAGGTCAATGTCAACCCTCGAGTAAGCTTGTGAACATACAACCAACAGACTTCTTTATAATCCATTGTTAGGGAGAAGGATTCGATATTCAGTATCGTATCCAACGACCATTCTGCAATTCTTTTACATCGGGCATCTCTCGATTTCAATTTTGCACGATAGTTTATGATTTCGTGGTGGCTTCTGATATGGACATATGAGATTGTCACGAATGGGTCAGAGGGGGACTGGCCTCAAAGGTTGTCCTTGGCCTGAGCAGCCAATAGGTTCCATATGATCAACCATGTAGCCAATAATGGCATGCTGCATTAGCACTTGCAGTGGTATGGCTGGCGCTTCTTCTATACCATGCAAAAAAGTTGATCGGTTTTGGTTAATCAGTACTAGTAATGCCTGTTTTAAGAGATTATGTAACTGGTCCCAGTTGATCGATGTCATTCTTGACGGGCTCTGCATGAGGACGATGTTAGGTATATTTCCTTGGTCCCTTTATTTTTCTCCTAGCATCCTTTTTTTTCTTCTTCCGAACGAAGTCGATATCTTCTTTCTAGGGGGACAAATAAAACGCTCTCCACCTAGCAAACGAATCTACTCATAGACCGAGGTACCGTCTTTCAAAATTGAAAGCTACTGCTGACATAACCCCGTATATGCCGCGTGCATGAAAGCTGGACATTGAAGCGAGATAGATATCCAGAAATTTCGACCGGGTACCCATGTCTAGCTGTGCTAGATGCGCGACAGCATCCAAGGGTGCAACAGCCCTTGTCAACGTCGAGTTTCGGGGTCCATCATTTCCATACCTTCTGCCCCACACATGAGAAATGCTCCCTCTATGTTTTGAGCCCATCTTCCAGCGAGATAACATTTACTCATCTTTCATTTGAGCACGACGAAACCTTCGGGGATGTTCGATACGGGCTTATTCGCAATTCATAGTTGCGATTTACGCCTAGTTTCCAAAGCCACATTACGGCCTCTAACTAGTACTACTGCATACTATGTATGATATCCGACGAAGGGCGAAGTGGCAGAGCGCCAACAAGTTTCTAAGTGTGGGTCCCTAATCGCGATAACTGGCCAATCAGATAATGCCAAAGTCTATCGGAGTTTCCAGTGTAGGTAACGCGATAACGCGGACCACCAAGCAATTGTTGCTACTGCTGTTAGTTCGCCCTCCGTTGGATAGTAACCTGTGCATCACAAGCCAGTGTCACTAGTTTGACCTTCAGCCGCCTCAACTACCTCCTCACTCGAATCAATCCACCAGACCTTTTTATATGGAAGTTGGTTGCCACATTACTTCTAAGCAGGGTCGCGTGACTGTGCATCAGCTGATCATGTGCTCAACATACTGGGGAGGGAGCGAGTCTTGTTTCATTCTGTGTCGCACCCGCGAGTCCTGACACAGAATCATGTGTTTGTTGTTGTAGTCCTCCGAGTCGGATATTGGCATTGCCTCTAACCGGGCGTATATTGGCCGCTAACTGGGTAGTCGATTGATATCGTCATTTTATAGATGCCGCCGTTCAGAAAATTTAACCGGGGGATCCCTCCCACAATGCGGATCCACTTCCAATATCCACCTCCCACTTTCACAGGCCTCACAGGGCCCTGTCAAGCGAGTTGTGAGCCCCTCCCCGACTCCCTCCTCCTGCCCTTCTTCAATTCAGCGGGTGTCCAATGGTGTCACATAACCTTACCCAAGAGTGAGAAGTGCATGTCGCCTAATGTAGCAAAACCGTCCAGAAGGCATGGAGCGTTGTAGAAGCATATGGTTCTTTCTGGCGGCAGATGAATAGACTGCGATCATCCTCTCGGAAATGTTTTGCACCGAAATTCCTACCGAATTCCTAATGTCGACTCCTCGCGGTCGCATTCGACACAGATCTACTACGGCTCTACAAACACCGTCGCGACCTGCTGAAGGAGCTAGATTTGGCAGCTGACTGGATATATAAAGGGAGAACCCTTAAGGCATGGATGAGCACCCCCGGGATAGCGTTACCCACTCCGAATTTGGAAGGCTTCAAGACCTATTCCGGCTTGTCCATGCCGATCTATCCAGAACTACCGCCTCCATCTCTCCCGACCGGCGGTTTAATGTTGGTGAACATCCTCACCATGATCTGCGGCAACATTGCAAGAACTGCCGGCCAGGGCCGGTAGCCCGATAGCTTTTTTTGAATATGCTCCTTGTGGTTGTTTCCGGATTCAGTACCAAGATGGCCATGAAGGGACCCCGAGATTCGCCCGGCCCGTATAATTATGTCATTTCTCCACCCGCAAGTCCAACTGGGAATTGCCAATTCCTATCCAGCATAATTCATAGGGTACAGCAAAAAAGAGGTGTCATGTGCCAATCCTGCTTCAACGATCCCAATGACATATTTAGATCCCAATCAACCCACCACGCCGTCTCCTTTACGCAATGTCAAAATTAAGAATGCCCCGCCACGGGTACTCTAGGGTTGCAAACGTCCTAGTTGTCTTCTTTTCTTCGTTATCACTGGTTGGTTCTCTGAAAAGAGGTTGGAGTGGAGTGCTGCCGAGGCCGTTCCCTTCCTCTGCCCATGCGAATATGTTAATCTCTAACTAAGTCGGCACCCCTCTCTTCTGTGTGTGCATGCTGCCCATCTCCCTCTGGCAGTGATGTGTAGTGATGTACAACACGATCTCCCACTCACCGACCTCGCCCGCATTGTCCCGAAGTTTCCAAACTGGTTCGATCTGTGCGGATAAACCACGACCCAGTTCCATACGGAGCATGTTGACGTCTTAGAGTTTCATCGTCGAGCCTCCTAAGAAGGACACTATGCGCTATACGGCTTCCCGCAGGAGCCGCGGCGCGATCTATTTCGGCTTATCTGGTCTGTAATGTTTATTTACGGTCCTTACGGGGCCTATCAGTACGGTTATCGGAAATCTGGCAGCAGCTCTCATCATGCAAGATGTATCACGTCCGTCGGGCAGGAAAACTCCGAAACTTATCACGATTCCAACAAACCTTAAGCCGTCACGGATGGATAGGCTATAGCGGAGTTACTCACACACATTGGCAAGATTTGCGGCCCAATAGTAGAAGCCAGATCGCCTGAAATAGCCTCATATTGCAGAGTACAACACTCGCAGACCTGCACACCATGATGAGCTACCGCTGAACCATGGCGGCTTGGTCTTCCTTGCGTACATACGATAGGTTGCTAATACAGAAGCCGTCACGGAGACTCGTTTAGCTCGCAGCTTATGACGATAGTTCCTCTGCCCTAGGTTTGCCAGACTCACGGTACTGACGATGGCATGCAGATTTCCGAAGAGATACCTAAAATCCCAATCCGCCCGAGCTGCATAGCACTGACCGGCAGAGAGACACGGTGACCCCAGCGGAAAGCTTGTTCGAAATCGTAACAACGGAGCGCGAGCAGGCAGTAGGAGTATATATGCCCATTCATCACAAATACGGTCAGGGCCGTGTCTTTGCCACGGCGCTCGTGGTGTTGCGTAGCGGACCGACAAGCAGAGTGTAAAAGCTCCAGAGTCGGTAGGTGATTGGCCGGCATTCTGGCGCAATCAGCGTTTATATTCGACTGTATATATAAGGTACTTGGGCCACATTTGACGTAATATACCTGGGAGATGTGGATAAAGTGGAGAATGGGAAAGGCCATCCCCCACGGCTTAAACTTAGAAAGTGTTTCGTATAGCAGTAGTGCGAGAGCGGGTAGTCCCCACATAGGGCTATTGGTCTAATATATCGACCTAAACTAGTATTTTAATCGCCGAGTCGGGCTTGCAGTAGAACCACCATCGGGCTCGCTTGGAGGGCATCGCAACGTCGCAGCCAAGTGACATCTCGTTGATCAAACGGTTCTATGAGATCTCTACCGCACGGGAGGCCCTGCACCATGACGTCTATCTAAGGCTGGATGCAGAAGCTTCATCACCAGATGGAGACAGTGAATTTCATTCGTAGAATACGGAGTATGTCGCTCATAGAGTCCCAAGGAGCGAGTGAACCTTGTGGGAGACGCGAAGACGGAGGCTGGGCATCCTCATTCAACAGCGCTATTTGCGGCTGCTTTGGCAAAAATGTCCGCCGTTAGTCATCCTTGATGGTCACACCACGCGTAGACGTAGTAGTGTGGCAGAGCAGGGGGGAGACGGGAATCTCTCCAGCAACAACCCGTCAGCCCTTCAGCCCCTTATGCCCCTTCAAGAGACACACGAAAAAAATTCCAGCCACACCCGCAATTTTTGGCGTCTTCTGCTTGTTGGAGTCGACGAGGGGCACATCCTCGCGCTTGTACCACCCCACCAGCTCTCATCGTCACCCCTCACTACCGGGCCTATCAGGCGCTCAGACCATCAGACCCCCACCCAGCTATACACAATCTCTTGGCGCGGAATCTGACGCAGCGAGGGCGGGCCGGTATGTAGGTGGGAGAGGTTCGTAAGTCAGCCAGCCGGGGGCGGGTTGGTTCAGTTAGCAACCGCGCTTCGGCGGCGCCGCGCCATTTGCTGGGCGAATCCTGCTCAAACGATAGGTCTGCCAGACGGAAGGATTTCACACCGCCTTGACATCTGCTGCTGCACTGCCTTGCCTTGTGCAGGCGCGTACGATGCCGAAATTTTTCTTCTTTGCACGGCGCGGGTTCTAGGGTACTTCAACGAAGGCTTAAGGGTCCTACCTACGGTGGGTATCCTACCCCTCCCCCTCCTCTCTCTCTCCGCCATTTCCTTGTCTGTCGGCGCATCTTATGTTGATGAGATGGATGGCGTGCAGCGTTGCAGCAAGCGTGTGCGACAGACACTGTTTCTGGGCTGGTTCAGGTCAGACGAGAAATATCGCAAGTGCCGAACGTTCGAGATCACACCACTGTGCCGTCTTCTCACAGTAGGCTTATTCTTCCCTGTTTCCACGTGAGATTTGTCTCTGCAAAGAAGAAAGCACAGGTGTTGCGGTGAAGAAAGGAATGACGGGATTCCCTTGCCGTGGTTGCCAGATCTCCCATCAGATATACCCCGCCGCCGGTAATTCGCGGTGATCACCGTCCCCAAAACCCCTTCCCTGTCAAAAAGAAAAGAAAAAGAAAGACACAAAAAAGTCCCTGCGTACACCAGCGGCCAATGAGGCGAGCACTGAGAGGCCCGGGCAGGGGTTAGACGGGGGGTTCAGTTCGGCTTCGAAACGCTCGCTTCAATCACGTGGGGAAGATCTTCCTCTTGTCAGAGACCAGTCACACGTTTCCGTCGCCGGTCGTCGGTGAATAGACATGCGCGACCGACCCCGGACTCCGCTTAATGATAAGCAAGCCCCAGGACAGGACCCTTTGTCCTGGGCATAGGCGAACGGGGATGCACACCAATAGATTACCCGCGCCTGGGTATAACACTTCGCTACCGCGCCGCCCACCGCCGCCGCCACCACCTCTTCTTTACCGCCACCGCAGGGGCGGCTGTGAGAGCTAGCCGTCAACGGCAAGGCGAGTAGATAATCTCGCTCCCGCATCACTCCCGTGTACGTATGGGAGGGCGTATATGACGATGATCTCCTCGTTCCTCCCTACATATAGAGCCATCTACGTGATGTTCGTCTATCAGGGTCTATTACAGGGGCTCTTGTCCGGTCCGGCCCCTCCTGTCTCGCCGCGCTTCGACATATGCCGTGTGACATCTATCTGTATTTCATCTGTAGCCGAGATAGATCGGCACTCACAGGTGCCAGTCGACAGAGTGTCCATTAACTGGGGTCCGTAGGTAAGTTGACCGTTGGGGACTTCTATTGCAGGCGCATATTCAGCCCATGCGCAGTTCCCATTCTGTACCACGTTTACTTGAACTCCAATTCCCGACCGACTACATGTAGCCACGTTAGCTCGCTGGTCCCAGAAATCGGACTGACCGAAGCAAGCTGAGACGAAATCGCATTCAACTCACATATTTCAGTGCTTACCTATGTAATGACTCGTTATACTTAGATAGTTAGGTATATTGCCATCCGACGAACTCAGATACTAATAAGTACCCCCACTCCCCCTGTAAGGGTCCGGTCAGAGAGGGGGGCAGGCTGCATGGTCTTGTGATCACTGTACCCCGACGTTAGATGGCTAACACTAGAAGGTGACGGGTACACGCCCCCGTAGATGCCTCTGTGTCTCCAAGGAGAACATATGCCGCCACAGATAGTAAGTACACAGGATCAACATATGCAGGGAGCGTTGTAGCACCGCAGCACGTGCCGGTAGCGAGACGTCTTACACATGGTTGAACGTTCACTCGTCCCACGGCGCACGGCTCCGAGACCTTGCGGCCGGGCCTTCTAAGTTAGGCGACGTCTTAAGAGGTTCAGACGCCTATTCTTAGGCTCAGCAAGGCCGGAGCGTCCCGGATCGCACCCGCCTTCCATCTAACTCCTAGGAGGCTGTCGCGGTGCGGCCTCAGTCTACAACAATTCAGTAGAGTTCTCACTGCACCTAAGTACAATTACAAGAAACGTAAGCCGAAGGACGTCGAGGTCAAAGACGGTTTACGTACGGTGCCCTTTTGCAAGTCACCGGCACGTCCCACGTGACATGGATACTCCCACTACGTTAGCCATGTGACTAGCAACCGTTCTGAGACTGTCTGTGTGTGTGAGTGTGTGTGTGTGTGGCTGTGTGGCCGTCGGTCGTATCTCCTTTGTCATCGTCCGAGTTTCTTCCTTTCGTCCCCCGCGCGTGCTTCGTCTCGCACCGGTGACGGGAGGTTTTACGGATTCCCAGCTCAGGTACCAGGCAGGCGCCTCCGGCGTGTGACACGTTACGCGGCGAGTGTCTCCGGCAATTCGGACCCCGGGTTTCTTAAACGAGCTTAAGTTTCTCGGGGATACAACCTTATTGCTATAGTCGTGTCTTACGGCCGTAGCACTTTGTCTCTTCTCACAGTGCCTGTCTCCTTGGCACGGCCGCAGCTGGTGTAGACAGGATCTGCGTGTAGGTACGTCACGGGAGCTGTGCGGCTTTGTTTGTTAGGTGTACGGCACTCCATGTAAGATTGTGTCTATTTCGTCGTGTTGCCGAGAAGCCATACGGCTCGTCATGTCTCTTTCATGAGGCTACCTAGATCACGTATCGCATTTCTGTGGAAGGGGCCGGTACAGCACTGCTATTTTTGTTGCCAGTGGTGTTACCGAGATCCAAATACGGAATCTCACGTAAGGAGAAGGATGTTTAACTTGCGATCTGGACTTATCATGGTAAGCAGTATGGTTTGCTCCGTACAATGTCATCGGGCTTTTAGTCGTCATTTCGATGGTAGGGTCCCGATAGCCCCTGAACTGCTTCAGTTACACGTGCTCGCGGCCATAGCAATTTTTCCAAGCGTGGATATAACGCAAATGGCTATACATCCTTATCAAGGGTAAATCTAGATTCTGGAAACCTTAGAAGAGAAATGAAGCATCGTTGAGTGTACAAGTATAGACGAAGAACGAGGAAAACGAAGGGGAAATATTGTGCAGTTAATAGTTACTCGCAACCTGCGTCTAAATTTCGAAAGGGTCCTTGGTCGTGTCAAAAGGCGATCACTTCTATTCCTCTTTGTAGACCTCATCGCCCCAATCCCCTATCCACCAAGTCTGGATGCTATAGGGTGCCAATGTTTCCTGCTTTTCATGGCCCGATCAATTGTCAATAGCCCTTTCCCGCCCATCTCGAATTACATGAGGCGTTCGACTCAGAGGCTACAAGGGAGTTACAGGTATCCTCGGGGATGCGAACCTCCTAGAATACCTCCATTCGGTTATACGAAGTTAGCTAAGGGCCATACTATTGCTTTAGAAACGAACCAGTTCGCCCATTCGTGCTAGGAAGTTGAGAAGCCCCCGACTATTTCCACGGGGAGAGGATAGGGGTCGAATTATAATCGGACAGGGAATGATAACCGGTCTTTCATCGCTATTTATCCATCTAGCGATGTGTTTTCGCAATATCCTGTCAAGAACAGCTAGCCCGAGACCTTAATTACATGATCGATCCGAGAACCAATCTTCCTGGTCAGTCATACCCCTTACTGACTATCGGACCTAGCCCTATCTCTCGGGATTTTCCCTTCTGATATCAGAATCTGCTGGCATTCGTTTCGTTGGAACACGTCTAACCCCTTCAATAGCTCATGGACTAAGCCTACACAGTTCACAGCGTCGAAATCCGCTTTGTACCTTGCTTGCTCTTGGTCGTATATACGACGGTGTAGAGTGGTATGGCACTCGCCTCATCGACTGGTTGGTAGAGCTCGACAAGTAGGCATAGTCTATCCCCGTGATAGGCACCACTTTCCCAAACTAAGCTTACAAGTCTCATTCGACTATTACATAAGGCTGTTTGACAGAGCTTTGAATGCCCCTTTCCGTTCCGGTTTTTCTTTCTGGTGCCCTTTAAATTTGGTGTTCTACCTCTAATGAGTCTCTAAGGTCATCACGACTCTGTTAAGGTAGCATGAGCAGAAGTACGAACTTCTCGGTCCGCGCCCTTTTCTGACCAATTCAGCCTAGGAAAAGTCTAGGAGACTGGTGTGAAAGGCTCGTGCTGCTCCATAAAAGGAGAAAATCGGGCATGCGAGGGAAGCGATTCTGCAGAGTCGTGGATCCGGTGTGGATCCCGGAGGGTGGTATGGGGGTAGCATATTAGGTGTCTCCTTCGGCGGGCAGGCGTCAACTTGCAAGATACGAAAGCAAGCTACTAAACCTTAGAATCATAGAATAACTGCCTTATTGTTATGTGTGTTTATCCAAGCCCACCGTATCATATCCGTTGCTGCTGCATGACGTGCCTGCATGTTTTATTTCTTGAGCCCATTATCCCGCGAGTCCTCGACGAGATAGCTTCGCACCAAATACGGGCAAATGATACGTGAGTGATAATAAGGTTTCTCCTTGTTGTGGTCCTAGCAGGTGTAAGCATGCCTTAGAGCTCGAGTACTCTAATAGCTTGGTGGAGCATGATAATAATGCATTGCCCAGATATATCTGGCATAGCCTAACACAGATGAATTCTGGGCTTCAACTTCGACGCGGGAACATTGAGCGGGGAAGACAAAATGAGTAGGATGGTTATGTGGACGCTGGCGGGGAGCAACCGTATTGTGTTTTGCATGGCGGTTGGACATCCGGTCCAACCTAAGTAGACGCGAAAAATGAATTACTGAACTGACTGTGTCTATGCTGTAATGATCCTGTTACTGAAATTTAGGAGTCGTATTTCGTATGCGAGGCCGTTGGTGGCCTCTTTGTTCATTCCCTAAGCATGTTGGGCCAAGCCCACACTTCCATCCACGACAAAACAGAATCAGTATGCAGCGCATTTAGTCGCAAGTCTGCGGGTAAACCGGCAAATATATATCACAAATGGCCTTCACTATGCCTCGAGTTAGTCATTTGGGCGACTGAGTAAAGATCTTCGCGTGTGTTGTGCTTTGTTAGACATTTGTCCAAATACCCTCCCAGCATCTGCACCTTGCCTTGCTCTGAACCCATTTTCCTCAGCACTCATACCAAGATATCAGGCATATCTAAAGCACCATGCGACCTATCCTTCTCTTTCTCATGGCCGTTGGGCCTGCACCGCAACATTATCCTCAGGACAATCTGATGGCCAGTCCACTACAACCAAAGGTTCCGCACCAGCGACAATATCGACTTCTTCTTGCGGCCAGACAGTCATCTACGACCAGCTCGGCGTCTTCTTCCTCCAATAGGCCAAGCAAGACGGGGTCTTCTTCGCCTGCGACGCTCACCCCCATAGCAGTCTGCGGCGTCCAGGACCTCCCAGACTTCCCGACGGCCGGCAACGTCGCTGTCACGAAAGGAGACGTGCCGAAAGACGGCCTCGATTCCTGCAGATCAGACCTCGAGGAAAAGGCTTACTATCGCCGCGAGCCAATCACCGTCAGGGGCCAGAACTTCCCTATGCTTCTGTGCGGGACTGGGCCGTCGCTTCGAGTAAGGAGAACGGGGACGATGCGATCCTATTCCGCACCGAGCTGGCCTCGGTTGCCGCGGATTAGGTTCTCAAGAGATGTTGTGCTGATAAAGATGTCTGTAAGGGCTACTACATCTGTGAGGAAAAGCCCGAGGTCATGTTTGTCGCGGTGGCCTTGGAAGCAGGCAGATGATCATGTTACAAGCCATTCGAGGAGGAGGGTTCGGATGAGCCTGCCAGGCCAGGGTAAGCAAGGTTGGGGCGAAAACATGCAGTGCGTTCTTTCGTGCTTTCTAGTTGGGATAGCAATATTGTACGAGAGCATGATAGGCGCAGTTATGGACAGGTCAGAAGGACAAGGGTTGGAGTACAGAAGAAGACCAGATGGAGTGACAGCGGTCGAACGGCCTAGAACACCCTTTTAGCGTAATCTTTTTTATCTTATAAATGTCAACGGTTTGAGCCAAGGCTCATTCCGCCAATGAGTAAGCTAGCCCCTCTTCCTCTTCCTCGTCCCGTCGCGGGTTCTGGGATGAGAAGATTCATATTAGAGCAGTATCTCCAAACCGAAGAGGCTCAAGAAGGACGGATCCCAGGCTGAGTACTTTTCATCACCATCGGATGAAAACAGATCGCAGAGATTGGGACATCGGGGCCAAATTCTCTTGAACAAGCCCCGAATGGGAAAGGCCATCCAGCGGGATCCTCTAGGGGTAATCTCCGACAATGCCATCACCCAAACCCTCGGCGTCGACAAGGAAACATCTGGCGACCGTTAGTATCCTCGGAACTAGTCTGACTATGAAAAGCTGCCCATGTGGGGAATACTCATGCAGTGAGAAAAACTGCTTATGCTCTGAGGAAACAATCGCGGAAACGGAGGCCGGAAGGAGCAAATCCGGTCTTGCCACCTCCTTTTGATACGGCCATGGCCATCAGGGCAATCGTACAACAGCAGTTGGATGGACTTCAAAAAGCGACCCAGTGACCAGATCCCCCGGATCCGCCCCATTCCCAATCGTCAGCGGTGGGGCCGACAGACTTTCCTGATACTCTACAAGGCAGTAGAAGGGTTCTGAGAATCGGACGTTGGGAGAAGGTGTTGTAGGGCCTGTTTCTAATCTGCACTTTTTCAATTCCAATAAAAACAAATAGACGGACTTCTATCAGGGTAGAAGCATTTCGGTCCAAGGAGGCTGTAGTACCACTGCTAGCCACGTCGGCTTGGACTGACATTGAAAACTAATGCAAAAACATCCTGTCCACAGCTATCAAAAAAGACTTAACTCGAACTTCCCTGTGACAGCTCCCGACCAGGTGGTTCATTCTGTTTCCTCATTTGACGGATCATGCTAAATATAGGGATTGAGAGTTCGTTGTGACCCTTCAAATTATTTGCGCAGACATACAACACATGTAAAGTCATGGAGGTTTCTAGCGTCACCTCCTGACTGGGGCTGGCGTACTGCGGACGATAGCATGAATCGCCGGTGCGCGCTGAACTGGTGGGAGGGCTCGTTGGAGTGATGTCAGTTGGGAGTCTGCTACAACAACAATTAGAGGTCATTTGAGACTTGAGCGCCTTAAGCAAATTTTCGCATAGCATCACAAATGCGTTGAGCAGTAAAGTGCGTGTCTCCCCTTGACCGAGAAGTCCAGGTGATGTGTGTCCGCAGTGATAGGGGTGCGCAAAATGCGGCACAACGAAACCATTTAACAATAGCGAAATAGATTGCAATGCTGACCAGTCGGTCAAAAGATGACCGATTACGAAGGAGAGACGCACATATGCAAGCCGCAGCTACGTATGCAACAGCTCAGCAAAGCGGTCCAATATGGTGCACTCGTGTATGCTATTTAGGTAAGTATGGGCTGAATTGGACAAGGCGGCCTCGGATTAGACCTGCCGAGATAAGGCGCCTCGGAGCTTTCGAGGTCCAGACCAGGACCCCAAACTAATCCAAGGTATGACAGCAGAGCCACCCGCTCGTAGGGCTGAATCTAGAATTGGAGTCTGCCGTCACGCCCCACGCCGAGTCGGTTCTGTGTGGAGTACTGGTCACGGTTTGTTACGTAGCCATGTCTGATTGGCGCGCCGAAGTATAAACAAGATCTTATGTAGATCTCGCTCCTATACTAGATCGAAGAGCTTCCTATTAATAAAATGGATGGCAAAAGAGTGCCGGTAGCAGTAGAAAAGAAGGCAAAGAGAACGGTGAGGTATTGATGCGGCAAGGAGATCCAACCGTTGTGAAAGAAAAATATATCCACCATAGATCACCTTCCAAAGAGAGACAATAGGATTGAACCAAGACTAAGGTAAGCGCTGGGCGGAGTCCACGGAATATATTGGTCAATACCTTGGCAGGCACGATCGCAGCAGCGGATCTAGCCTCTAGGAGGGTACCCGATAGAAGAATAATGCACATGAACAGGAGGTTGGTACTTTTGGCATCTACGTACCTGCATTTTATAATCTACTAATCTACGATAGCTTCATAAACAATGCTACGTTATACCTGTCTAAAGGTAAAGGTCTAACAATAAGTTGCCATATTGTATTTCGAGAGCGTTGTGTGTGGCTTTTTAATTGGTGAACGAATGACATCATATGCAAACGGTGAATTATGTGCGTACATAACAAATTTTGGTTGGATAAATTGCGGCTAGCCGTAAGCCCGGAAGCGAAGTGGGGGAAGGCACTGATTATGTAACCCTATCCCTCCGCACTTGCCCAATAAGAGTTTAGTGTAATATCACGAGAACAACCTCACCCAGCGCGTTCTTACAGCCCTTTACTCCTTCACAACGTCGACATCTTCTCCTCATCTCCACCATCATCAAATAATTTTTGCCGCACAGAGACGCGCCAACGTATCTTGTAATCCTGTGAAACTTCCCCCTCAATCAGCATTTATCAGTCCATTTCCAATGCCTGTTTGCCGATCTCAGCCGCAAAACCGTCCCTCTTCGTTTCCTCCTTGCGACGCGCTGAGACGACACTAATCCCTCATCAATATTCCCCTCATCCGATCGCTTTTCTAACCTCTGAATAATATGGCGCCTAGCCCCAGAACACCGCGACCAGCGGCTACTTCGCGCGTCCGTGGCCGCCAGAAAATTACCTCTAGCAGCCTGCGCCCGAGCAGAGATGGCAGCATCACAGCTGCCACCGAGCCTCCCCTGAAGAAGCGGAGATACTTCCCCGGTGGCCCTGGTGGCGGCGGCAGGTTCGTCGATAGGAACGATGACGTACCGCATACAGTTGGTCCGTCCACCACCCGCCAGAGAGCACGACCGATCGTTACCAACTCCGCCTCCCCCTCGGTATACCCTAGACGCGAGCGTAGCACCCGTACCCGTATATCCACTAGAGCCGACGATGATGACGAAATGCAAATCAGTTCGGCAGCTGCGGTTGCTGCCGCCGTCGTCCAGAGCGAGGGGTATAAGCCGAGAGAAGAGCGTGGCTGGGAAGAATTCCACCCGAACCTTGATATTGATGCGACGTTCCCGGTCTTCCATGCCGAGGATGTTGATGGTACCGCGAAATCAATGCCTGGGACACCATCCTTGACGACAAATACCAATAGCGGAACCAACGATGCTGCCAGTCCTGTCAAGGATCAGAACGGCGCATCCGTCTCTCAGATGAATGACCCCGCCGTCCAGCCAAGCGGCGCGGCAGCGACGGGCCTAGGCATACTTCCAGGAACCCCTTCCAGAGTCAGAAGAACCAGTAGGGCGCCGCGTGACTCGCTTTATGCTACCCGCTCCGAGTCGGGAATCCCACCCAGGGCACCTACCGTGCTTCCCATCCATAACCAGACTCCCAAGGAGCGCCTAGACTTGAAACAGCCGCAGTACCGCAAGACTAACCGGATTGCGCTCTTCGAGAGCAAGACGTTTGGGCAAGCGCGATATGTCGACAAGGCTATGATGAACGTCGGATACCAGGAAAGCGATAACTATATTCGGCCCGAGCGCAGATTGATCAAGGCAACTGATTGTAATGCTGAAGATGAAGCCGAACATGCTGCTGCAGCGGCAAAGGCTGATGGCGAGCTGCCCCAACACCCTGCGAACATTCTTGGCCGCGTCGAGTATGACATGGATGAGCAGGATGATATGTGGCTGGAGGGATACAATGCGCAGCGAAAATCACAAGGCTTGAATGCCGTCACACGTGAGGTCTTTGAGATTACAATCACAAAGATCGAGAAGGAGTGGCATGCCCTGGAGAAAAGAATCCCGAAACCCAACCCCAAACCGCCGCAGACTCATCGGCCACGGTCCAGCTCTGCTGTAGCCGTTAACGGAGAGCCGCAAGCAGGAGAAGAGCAGGATAGTAAATGCGCCATCTGTGACGATGGCGATTGCGAGAACACCAACGCAATTGTTTTCTGTGATGGTTGCGACCTCGCGGTTCACCAAGAGTGTTATGGTGTTCCGTTTATCCCCGAGGGCCAGTGGCTGTGTAGAAAATGCCAGCTTATTGGCCGTGGTATCCCGGTTAGTCTTCCCTGGTCCCCTGCTTTGATCACTCAACATCTGCTGACATACAATAGACCTGCATCTTTTGCCCTAATTCTGATGGCGCATTCAAGCAGACTAATTCATCCAAGTGGGCTCATCTCCTGTGTGCCATGTGGATACCCGAGGTGACCCTTGGCAACCACACCTTCATGGAGCCCGTTATGGACGTCGAGAAGGTTCCAAAGAGTCGTTGGAAGCTGACCTGTTACATATGCAATCAGCAGATGGGAGCTTGCATACAATGTGGCAACAAGGCATGCTACCAGGCCTTCCACGTCACATGCGCCCGTCGTGCCCGTCTCTTCCTGCGAATGAAGAACAGCTCGGGTGCATTAGATGTTCTCGACGGGGGTACAAACCTGAAGGCGCTGTGTGACAAGCATTGCCCCTCCGAATACGCCAAAGAGAACGATGTGGTCCAAGCTACCAAGAACGCCAAGAAGTTCTACAAGAAAACGATGCGCGGCCGCATCTGGGCTAATAGCCAGGCGTCCGCAATGGCCCTCGCGGCTACTCATCGAAATGCCTTGACAGAACATCCTCCCGACGAATCTCAGATGACAGGCGCAAAGCTCTCTGCTGTATTGGGAGACAAGAAGGGACAGCCCGGAAAACCGATCTGGAAGCTGCCCTCCGGAGCCCCTGTCATCCCGCAGGCCGTCTTCGAAACCGTTGAAGCATCCCTGCAGCGCTTCACTTTCCTCAAGCGCAAGGAGTTTATCAGCGATGCTTGCCGATACTGGACATTGAAGCGTGAGATGCGGCGTGGGGCTGCGCTGCTCAAGCGCCTCCAGCTCCAGATGGAGTCGTTCTCCTCGATGGAGCTCACACGACGCAACTTCGCCGCCATGGGCCCGGTCGGCAAAGCGCGACTGACTAGGAGAGTCGAATTTGCTGATATGTTGATTAAGGATCTCGAGCAATTGAAAACCATGTCTGAAGAGGTCGTCGAGAGGGAGCGTAACAAGCTCGAGGCAGCCGAGTTGGAACAGGATTTCGTCGATACATGCTACTTCCCCATCCACAAGTTTCTCCCAGCCGTGGTGGAGAAAGCTATTGCGTGAGTTATGCCATATCCTCGCCCATGTCGTTTCATCGCTAACTTAATTGTCAGGCTAGATAAGAACCTCTTCCATGAGGGGCTGGTGAAGTTGCAAAGGAAACTTGAGGAACGATTCTATACCACAGTCTTGCCATTTGCTCGCGACCTTTGCAGTATCATCAGCAGCGGTATTAATACTGAGCCCGATCCACAATCAGAGGCGCCGCAATCTATTACAGCATTGACCTTGCTGCCCAAGAACGACTTCTCAGATATCCGCGACCGGAAGAAGCTCGGTAAGAGGATATTGAAGGCAGTCCAGCCGCTGCTAGAGACTGCATTACACCTAGAGGCAGATGCAAGCCACAGATCATTCAATACCCTGAAGCAAGAGTTGGAGAAGATGATGGAGGCTGGTGTTGAAGCGCGACCCGCTAAACAAGCCATCGCCTCAGGAGAAGGCGAGGGTGAGCACAGCCAGGATGTCATCATGGTAGACGCTGCGGCTGCGGAGATTACAGTGGGTGGTGCAGATGACGAGGTTAATGCCGCCGAAACCGATGGTGTCCCAGCCGATACCGTGATGGCGGATGGCGAGGAGCAGGATCTTGCCGGTTCTGCAAATATTGAGGTTAAAACCGCCGATCACGAGCACGACGTGAAGATTGAGGATGGCTCGCTCTCCCAGAATGCAGTGGCGGACATTGAACAAGAAGCGATCAGTCAAAAGCCGCATGCGGCATCAGCACACGGCGTTGCGCCGTTGGACACACCACCAGCCACAAATGGCTTTGAAGCCACTTCTCAACAACCGCCACAGTCAGGACCTCCGACGCCACCCCAATCGAACGGGAGCCTCGGACGCCAGCCGTCAGACACCCTAACAGAAGGCGGTATCCCGTGGTATCTGAGGGACTTCGAGCCGGAGGGCACCTCGGCTGTCCGGGACCAGTGGCCGGGACGTGATGCGGTCCGTAGCCTTAGTGAAGAGCTGACCGACATCGACGAGGACGAGCTCGAGGGCTTGGGCGTCGAGCTCAACAAGGAGAGCATCACCGCGACGGCGTCCACAACTGGGGGCGACGCCCCCACAGAGGAGACTACTAATAGTAATACGAATTCCACCAAGAAGAGCGCCAAGTCTAAGCGACGAAGAACAACTACTTACACGCGGCGACGATAATGATGCCCGTGTCCATGGGACACGACATGTGCTTTTATATGCATGTACTATTATGCGATAGGGGTGGATTTTCGATCCACCTCTGTTGAATCTCGGAGGACTCGACGGACCAACTACTTTGAACGAGGCATCTCCGACAACTCTCTTAGCGATTTCAACGTTATTCCTCTTATTCCGCTGTGTTATAGTTACGAATATTCGGTTTCCTTTCCTCATTGATTTGCGAGAAAGGAAGAGAAGGGCGCGGTTTTCATAGGCTACGATAAAGTTCCGGTTCCGGCGTTTAGAGGGAGGGGTGCAAAGGGATACATCGTCCGAAACTGGTCGGCCTCTTCACCACATGAGAGGACTGCGAGACAGGTTCATTTATTTTCCTCACTTCACACATACCACCGTGCGGCGTTTGAGGCGCGGGACGGGACACCTCCAGAGGGTCGGGGGAGGAGGGACGGCCTAAAGTATTTGTGTGAGAAGGTCCTCTCCCTCCTGTTGGCCCCTTTAAGCGGGATATCCCGGGGTGGGGGAAGGGGCGCTTTTTGTGTGTCCCTGATACATGCATGTAGGCCATGGCGCCCCGGGAACTTGTTTGCTTTTGCTTAGCGTTGAATTAATTACAGATGATGACCTTATGCGTTTATATGACGGGCTCCGGGTGATGATGTCTTTTGGTATGGTTGTACGGCAAGTCATCCCGCATGTGACTGAAAATGGGGTAGCTATGTATATGGTTATGGATGGGATGATGATTGTTCTGTTCTAACATCGAGTGGTGCTTGGAAGTCTCGGTGTCCGTGGAGGTGAATGTGTCATATGTTGTGATTCACTTACCGATAGTGGGATGAGTCGGTTCCACGAAGCCTCGGAGACTTACTACTACGTCTGACTAAAGGTTTTGACTGCATAAATATACAATCTAAGTGAGTCGGCAGGGCAATAGAGGAGGCCAAACTCTTTTCAGCAGAGAGCGTGATATCATAGGGCTCTCCACTTACTCGGGACACATGGCGGATTTCTACCACCTGCTAACAACTAGCATCGTCAAGATGGAGAATTCTGTTTAAGCGCTAAGGGAGGTAATGAGGACTTTGAGACGTGTTAAGACATCGCGGAGTGGTACTCCGGGACTCCAAGGAGATCTACATTTAAATTAGGTTGGCCTTCACCGTCCGGTTCATCAGTCACGCATCAGCCGGCGAAAAGTAAGAACGGTACACTAGTAGTGGTTAATGGGCTACCGTTACAGACGTCTATGAACGCTCATAGCGTTCTCGACGGCCGGAGCTTGTAGTTTCGGGAGACGCCACGAAGAGGAATATCCAGTCTCGACTCGAGAAGACACAACAGCCAATACAATATTCACCGATCTAGTCCCTTGGACTTCCCCCGTATCTTTAAGTAGTCCAGATCTCGTAGATACTGGCCGTCATCCTGCACTACATTCCCCTGGATGTCGTGCTCAGGCACATCTCCCCAGGCCCGTCCCTGCCGCCCGATACATGCATCGCAGCATTGCGGTGCGCATTGCCCCTGAAGCACCTGGCATTTCTGGCAAGGCGTCCCTGGTTAATATAACGCGGCATCTATGAACGGGCCACGGCGCTGGGTGTGAACGGCCTTACCGGCGTGGATTAGGCTAGCGAGATAGGCTCCCGCATAACTGCGGCCGTTGCCGTGGCGTGGTCCGTTCTATGTCGGGGAGTGAGCGCAGTGTCGTTAGCGGTTCAGCTGGATTGGGCTGGAGTGAGCTGAGATTCGAGGCCGTGGGATAAGGAAGAATCTTATGGCGTACCAGAGAAGAAACAGCGATAGTGAAGCCAAGTGACACGGGTAAAGGATATCATCTTTGTCGAAGAGCCAAACAAAATGGCAACGTGCTCGATATGGATGTCAGGAGCCTAGCAGCACCATACTCACTTACCTGTTGGATTTGCGGCCCGTACAAGGCCTCCTGTCCATGCATGATGGAGGGTCCAATTTATCCCAGCCTCCCGAGTCTCGAAAGAATCTTCGGGTTCAGAAAGATCTGAAGCGTGGATTCACGGATAGCGGAAAAAAATATCCTTCCTATAGCCTTCGCAACCACTGACACGCCGAGCATAACTGGTACGCTTGATGAACACCGTCCTCATTACGAGTTACTACTTCATACAATCATACCTGGAGGTTGGCATCGGCGTACTCGTTTGTTTTGTTACTCTAGACCTTGGTAAAGTTGCTTTCCGTGAGAATGCTGCCAGCTACCCCTATCCAGCGCCTAGCTGTTTTGATGTCGAAGCATACACATATGGCCCCATTTAGTTTCGGCCGGTACACTAGGCACTTGTACCTCCTGAACATCGGCTGCTTAGTGTTTCCCGTGCTCATGTTGTCTTTTTGTCTCGGTATGTCCCGCGGACTGCCTCTTCTCGGTCCGTTGGGTGCCACTACTTCCGGGTTGATTCTCCCCTTCGGTTAAAGAGGCGGTACTCATGAACACGACAACACAGCAAGACGATCGTGGAGGCCCCCTGATCCATTTGCGCTGGCTAGTCATCCGGATCTGGCAGTTTTACAACCGAAGCCGCACCGAATAAGGGGTGGGAAAGAGACAGACCGGATCTGTCAAAGCAAGCTGATGTCTTCTCGCTAAAGGCCTTCATTCGAGGACACCATTGCCTGGGTTAAGGAGGTAATTCGAAGAGCATGAGTCTGCTTCATCCTAGATACCTTAAGCTCGGCAGTAGGTTCATCTACCGTACTGGTACAAGCCCCGTTATCCTTCTATGCGCAGAACAGGTACTGTGCACAGGTATTTTTCAACTCGGTAGTTTTGAGTACCTGGCACAACTGTCTGCCCTGGTCTGACGCTTCAGCGGGAACGCTTGACAGTAACCTTACTTCATGCCGGCTTCACCCGAGCATCTCTAGGCGCTTTAGTCAGCTACGAACGCCGAGATGCCTCCTTTCCTACGAGGGTTCGTCCGTATAGTCCTAATCGCGGTATGCACGTATCTCAAATACCCGTATAGCTGAGAGGCCACGTCTGATACAGTTGGCTCTTTATCTACCGCCCGGCCGTCCGTCGTCTGGAGACTGGTGGTTAGCTCTGGCGGGAGGTCCATAATCTTCGAGATCCTCTCGCTAGCCCCTTTCCTCCGCAGTCGCCACTGTCCGCAGTGATACTTTAAGCTGCCCTCACTACCCGTTCGAGCCGAGCCGCCTCTGGGCCGTCTCCGCAGACGAATTCAGTACCTATGAGTCGTAGCGACTACTACACGATTCCTACTACCTGCGTTGCCTCCTTAATGCCTTTTCTGCAAGAGAGCGCGTTCCACCACCGGTCCTCGATGTTTCTGGCAATGACGCGCTTTATCTGCTCTGCAACTCGCTACATGCCTCCTGTCTTGGGCTGCCGGGCCGCCATATGGACCGACTGCTAGGCAGGCATTCTACAGATAGGGTAGACTATAAGACGTTGATCAAGTTATTATGGGAGGGCATATCTACACCCCGGCGATGTATCTACCAAGGTCTCTATCTCATGATCTCCCCTTGCCTTGCCCTTCGACTCTCCCCCTTCCCCTAGCAACCACCCGCCTGCTCCTAGTCTTTCCGCGCCGTCCTTATATCTCCCGGAGTCAGATCGCTAGGGACCGTTAGTGGACACACCGTCACCGCCACTCCGGAGTACATCAGCTTCCCGACGGATCGTTTCCTTGCCGCATCAAGGCGGCCACAGAGGACGGAGAAAACGAGATCTACGACCGCGCCCGCGCGCGTATGTGCGTAACCTTATGTTCGAGGGCAGTCCAGCCGTCTGGAGCGAACGTTGCCACTGCGCAGTTCAGATAATCAGTTAGCGAGGCGTTGTGAATCAGAGGAACCAGTAGAACGGCCGGATGAGCCAGGGGGGACGCATGGTGCGTTGTGTTGAAGTATATAAATCGCATAGCTAGCCACAGACAGATACCACCGCTCTCTCTTGGAATGACTCGACGAGACGCCTACTACGACATTCACAATTCTTGTCGGCAACTAGCCTTTACACACCAGTAAGCTCTACATAGTTGGTTGAGTTCGTGCATGTATAAGATACGCCAAGCTCATGGCTATGGAAATCTTCATTCTACGACCGGGCTGCATGACCACGGTTGGGGACCTATGAGTACCGGCATTACGCATGTTATTTTGGGCATGTAACACACAAACGTAAGTCAATGATGACCACCTAACTCCAGGACTCCGCTCCTTCAAGTGTTCCCAGAACCCTACTGTCCCTGCTTCTCTCGGAGATGTCTCGGGACCCATTTGCCCGCCGCACCCGAAGGCTTCAGCGTCTCAGTTGGCGCCGGAGCAGGAGGAGTCGGCGCACTACCCTGAGCACCACCTGCAGCAGCACCGCCGTTAGCCTCGGCAGCCTTCTTGGCAGCCTCCCGTTCACGCCACGACGGCTTGTTGCCGGCCAGATTGAGACGGGGCGGTCCGGCGGCGCGCTCGTGAGAATCTGTCCGCTCCATGGGGGTGCCGGTGCGAGACGGCGGCCCGTTGCTAGCGACGGGAGTAGCGGCGGGGGCAGCGACGGGGGCAGCGGCGGGGGCAGCAGCGGGGGCAGCGGCGGGGGCAGCGGTGGGGGCAGCCCCGGCAGCCTTCGCAGCCTCACGCTCTCGCCACGAGGGTTTGTTGCCAGCCAGGGCGATACGCGGCGGCCCAGAGGGTCGGTCGCTAGAATCCGTGCGCTCCATGGGTACAGGCTCTCGTCGCGTGGCCTGCTCCTTTTCTTGACGTCTCCTGGCCATGGCTTCCTCTTCTCTTCTTGCCTGCATGGCAGCCTTCTCGAGGGCTTCCTGCCGTTCCCTATCTCGCTGCTCCTTAAGCTTGGCGAATTCCTGTTTCTGCTGCTCGGCACGCCTTTCGCGCTCTTCCTTCTCCCGGTTAGCGCGCTCTTCGGCTTCCCGTAGCGCCCTCTCCTTCTCCAGGCGCTCCCTCTTCTCCCGCATCTTGCGCTCGCGGTACTCCTTCTTGCGAAGGGCGATCTGCTTCTCCAATTCACGCTCAGCATCACGCCGGCGCTTCTCGAACTCGTCGTGGCGACGCTCATGGAGAGACTTCCTGAAGTCCTCGTAAAACGGCATCAAGCGGCTAAGACGGTGCTTAAGCTCAACACTCTCCTTGTGCTTCTCCTTGGACTCCTTCAGAGTCTGCTCCTTCATTGCTTCGTAGGCAGCCAGATCACGCTCTCGCTGCTTAGCATAGTCGTCAGGAAGCTTCTTAACTTCCTCCTTCCTGAAAGCACGCTCGAGATGGTCGGTACGCTTCCCGGTAATCCGAAGCCTCTCATTGATGTCGTTCTTCTCCCGCTCAAGCTGCTGCAGCTTGAGAGCACGGATGCGGTTGCTGTCCAGCTCATCAAGATTCTCGACGTCGATATTAATGGCGTTGGGTCCAATCTTGAGGTCGGCAATCTGCTTCTTGATTTCCTCCTTGCGGACACGGTCTCTCTCGTCCTTGAGACGCTTCTCTTCGCGCTCCTTTTGTTCCTGAGCCAGACGGCGCTCCTCAGCCTCGGCCAAGGCCTGCTCCTGAAGGCGCTTCTGTCTTGCCTTCTCCTTTTCTCTCTTGGCGTGCAACTCGGAAGCTTCTTCCTTGCGCTTCTGGATGATCTGCTTCCGCGCCAGCGTGTCGCGATGCTCCTTCTCAGCACCAGCCTGGGCTCTGGCAAGGGCTGCCTTCCGAGCTTCGACCGGCTGCTGTCTGTAGGACGGATCGATGTAGAAGCAAGTTGTGTTGAGGACGGTGGCAAGTCTGGTGAGTTGGGACCGAACAATCTCCGAGGGAGTGCTCTGGAGGCGCTGGACAGATCCGGTCTGGCTCTCGGCGGAGCCAGCCGCCGATCCAGCGTGGGAAGCCTTCGATGACGAGAAGACGTCCTTATCGAACTTGAGAACGCCCGTGGCGTGGTCCATGCGAATCGAGAGATCACCCTTCTTGTTTCCATTCATGATGAACTTCTCAATAGTTCCACGCGTAATCTGATAGGGGTCGGGGAACTGTGCCAGACTCTCAACGAACTTCAGATCGACAGTCTCATACACCTGAGACAATTGCTGGAAGAGCCGCGTGAGAATTACCTGCTGCAGAGGCAGTATGTACTTTTCCATCTCAGAGTCGGCACCGATCTTTGTCAGGATGGGTGAGATCTTTTGGCAGATGGAAAGCGGGTGGAAGTCGACTTCAAGAATATTGTAAAGATCCTTGATCTCGGGGCGGGCTCGCTTCAAGAGAGACTTGGCGAGCGCATCACGGAAGAGACCGGCACGAGTCGGCGCGGTATTCATGCCCAGTAGGTGAGTCAGGCGGGAGTTCT
The DNA here is from genome assembly GCA_004155925.1 of Monosporascus sp. MG133. NCBI lineage: Eukaryota > Fungi > Ascomycota > Sordariomycetes > Xylariales > Monosporascus > Monosporascus sp. MG133. The sequence continues at coordinate 10,045 of QJNX01000020.1, read as the reverse complement.
TGTTCTTCTTGGCCTCGTCAAAGTCGACCATGGCACCCCGTGATCTCGAGGTGCTGATGACTGGGATGGACAGAGCCGACAGCAGGACGAACGAAGCAGCCTTCTGAAGATCGGCCTCAGAAGCAGCAGGGTTGTCCGACTTCTTGCTTTGACCGGTGGCTACCAGAACGGCAGATTGCCGGAGGAGGTTGTAGTATCTGGACCAAGCGGCGGCATGGAAGAGGTAGTTCTCGCCGACGAGGAAGATTCGGGTAAGCTTCTCGTAGTAGTTGGCCATCATGATGTTCTTGGGAGGCCGCTTGCTCAGGTTTAGGAGGGTATGGATGTCCTCAACGCTTCGGAAGGCCTCCTGCCACAGCTCGAGTTCGACAGCAACGTTCAACTGCTGAAAGCGGGTCTCCAAGTGTCGCTGCAAAGTATCCGGGTCGTTCAAGTTAATAGCATGCATCTGAGACGAATATTTGGCGGCGGTCTGGACATGGTTGCGCAGAAGCTCGCAGAGTCGGCGGAACTCGGTCTTACGCTGGTATTTCTGACAGAAGTCGAAGGCCTGAGTGGCGGTGCTCTGGTACAGGATTTCGAGTCTGGCATTGTTTCGGAGTATGTCGAGAACGGTGCGGTAGGCCTCCCAGAGGAACTTCAACCAAGGAGTGACGACGGCGCGCTCGGTACGGTCCCTCGACTGCTCGCCGGATACGGTGGCAAGGAGGATAGACTCGGGTGTCTCGGTAGCTTCTAGATCGTCGATACTGGAGGTTGCGGTTGCCTCGATGCTAGACTGCAGCTCGTCGGCCTTTTGTTGGGCAGCCGTGACCTTCTCGGCGGCCAACTCGATGAACTTCTTGAGGACCAACTCTATGGTACCGATGTTGGTGTTCTGTGCGATATTCTTGTAGGAGTAGAGTGCATCTTTGGCGAGCTTGCCCTTCTTCTGCTCGACGGACAGCTCGACCAAGAGGAGCATGACAGGCTCCAGAGACACGATAGGGACATTTCGGGATCGCTTAGACGTGATGTGGTCGTGTAGTAGATTTAAGGCAGCAGGAGCCTGATTGACTCCAATTAGCTCGTGAGCCCGTTTAAGGACATTTTCGGGCTTCTGATGCGGCGGCGGCGGCATGCTGGGCAATCTCCTCGAAGAGGGTGTATTAGGAGATTGATTTTGTTGTTATGCTGCTGCTTTAAGCCGGCGAGCCGGATGACGTGTAGTTGGGAGGAAGACACGAAGAGATTTTCGATTTCCAACCCTTTGCCCGCTTTCTGTGGGATAAAGGCTTTTGGGGGTTTTGGGGGGTTGTTTTTTTGCGAGGGGCTAAGGGCCCAGGGCCCGCGGCCTGCCCCGTGCGGCTGTGATGGTCACGTGATCATATTTGTTATCTTATCTCCGAGTGTATACACAGATACACCTGTGCAGTAGGCATCCTGGGCATGTAAACCTGGAAGAAGATACCCTACTGCCCGGTGTTACTAGTCTGGATTCGCACCCGTGATGTTCAATACCCTGTGTGGTCTAGTGATTTGAAGCGGTCAAAAGAGCATATACCATGTCAATCAACAGTATGGAAAAACATGCATGACGTATTTAGACTTCAAGAATACTTACTGGCCGACAGCGTCGATCATTAGACTTTTATATATGGCATCAAATTTACGATGCTCTCTAATTGAGATATCTCCTTAATAGAAGAGAGAGAAAAAAATGATCAAGACTTATTGAGACCCGCCGTTCATGACCGAAGTGAGCGACAAAACTTATTAGGTACTCTAGTACTAGCTACTCCGTACATCTTACCTGTACCTATGTATGTAGACATATACGAACAGGTGATCGGGTTGAGCTACCTATTACGGCATTACCTACCCTCCTATGTATGTACATAGTAGGTAGAGAACTCTCATCGAATGTTTCGTAGAAAGGAGTCTACCGCGCACGAACGTCTGGATTATTTACCAACTACTACGCCACATAGAGAAGTTGAGAGTGGCAGAGCGGATAGCAGAAGTCGTGATCCCCCGACCAAGAAACACTTGCAGATGGGAAATCTTTGCCCGTGCTCCGAGTAAGTATTTTTTTACCTGCTTACCTTAGACTTGGTACATAGCAGGCATAGCATAGTATTACTGTATCACGGGAAACGAGTCCTAGCTCTCCAGGTACCTACATTAGACCTCATAGTGCCCCGGCTATTGGAAACGACCTCTTGTGTAATTTCCAGCCTGCAGATGAACGGAGTCTGTTTCTCCATAAATCCCGCCCCCTTATCCACATCCGATGATCCTGACCAATTGCATTTTGGTGAATCTTCATAAGTCACTAGCCTGACCCTTGACTGTTCGGACCCGACTCTGCGTTTTTTAAGTAGGTACATTTACTGATAGCACTGATGTAGTAACTGTAGGGGGGAGCGTTATTTTCAATCGGTGGTGGTTCGTGCTACTTTTTACACACGACGATTTTGGGGCCCGCTCTCTCTCGCTCAATCCCGCTGTCCCATCCGCCGTCTCCCCCGTTTTGAGCTTTCTTCCTTCTCTAAGAGACCTTGACCTTGACCCTAACCTTGACCTTTGGCTCTACATCTGTACTTTTTGTCCAAAACAAATCACCAAAGTCCGCTGTTGCCATTTGCGCGTCAAGGTCGCCGCCGGATTACCGTCTCGCATTCTCTGGGTGCCTTTGATCTGTAAGTCATTGTACTATTGGAATTGTACGAATTGATTTCCTTTTTGTCCGCCACAAACTGTCGCGAAACCGGGGGGTGGGTGGACGGGGGGCATGCGGGTTGGGGGGACATACTTACTCCTTACATCGCCAATCACTCTCCCTTCCGCCAACGAATCGTGGCCTGTGTCTATGTAAAACCGCCTCTGTCACTTGGACGATGAACCATCGATGCCATTTCGTCGACCGCGTTCTTCATGGTTGCTTTTGACTAACCGCAATTATGCATTCGCCACAGACTCACAATCCTCAGACGCCACAAGACCCTGCGAGCGGTCCGAGCTCACCGTCACTTCTTGCTGGACGACGACTCAGAGCCGACTCTACGGGCTCGCTCTCCACCCCAAACAAGATGCCTCAGTACACTTCTCGAGATGTCGGCGACCCGTCGCAAATTAAGAAGAACAAGCAGTCGATGGCCGACCTCAAGCTACGACGCCTGACCGAACTAAATAACAGGCTGCGCGAGGATCTAGAACGAGAGAGGATACCGGTATCCCAGGCTGCTAAGAGGTAGGGCACTCCCCATCGACCCCCATCGCCCCAAATTCGCGTCATCCTTGGGGAAAGATTCTTGAGCTGACATGATTGCAGCATCATCGCGTACTGCAACAGCACGAGAGACTACATGGTTCCATCGGTCTGGGGAGCCGTCCCCCGTGCGGAAGACCCCTATGCGCCACCACAGAGTGGTGGGTGCTGCTCGGTTATGTAGGGCTTCCGAGCTGCCAATGGTCGGAAGTGAAGGTGCCCACCCTGAGCGATCGAATCGTATGAGACGGCCACTTTTAGGATTTACGTTGCAATGAGGAAGGCAGGCGGGCGGGCGGGCGATCTGGTTTCGAGTCTCGACACTGGGGATAAACAGCTGCTTTTTGGAGTGCCTCGCCAAATGGAGAACGATGCGCGAGAAGACCAATACCCAGGGACACCGCTAAAATATCGACGACTCCAAAAGGAAAACTATAATACCCAGGCTAGCGATGCTCATGGGGAGAGCATCCATGCTAATGACGACTGACGTCCTTGTTCCAATTCCTCCGAGTTTTTTTGGGTTGGATCTCTCATTTATTTTTGGTTTGGTGGATAGACCTCCACGAACGAAGAGAGAGGGGAAAGGAGGAAAACAGGATTCCAAGGGAAACAGTCCCCGTCAGCACGTAATACCTCTATCCGCATTCATGTTTGTATTTTTGTCCTCTCTTTTACTGCTTTTCCGCTGTCGAGATTGTTGGCACTCGATAAAATGTGAATAGTCTCAATGTTACGCACGCTACGTCACGTTTGGTCAAGGGGTAGTGAAATTCATAGAGCCAGCGCGGCCCAAATATGATACTTCCAATTGGCAATCTTCGAATCTTTTCGAGACAAAAACTTGGAGGAGTTAGGGAAACCGTACTCCAGATAGGGGGTGGTTGGAGACATCCGCGCTCCTTACCGATACCCCGGACGTGGATCAGCCCTGCAGGTGTCGGTGTAGAATAACATTCTGCTGTTCTAACACCAACCGGGGAAAGACTATCCTTAGCCAAGTCAATTATATCCAAGCTGCCTACCGGATCTGGGAGACTATAACCTGTTACTGCCAGTGTACGTCTGTGTTCTTCATTCTCTCCGCCTCTTAACTACATACACCGCATGCTCGCTCGGCTCTGTCTCGCTTATTTCCAATTCGCAAGGACAGACCCTGAACTCTATTAGGGCATCTAACAAGGAGGAGAGGACACGCGCTATTTAGGACAGAGTCGTCCATGCACCGATGCGCGAAACCCATGGGAAGTTATGAAATCCATCTTTCTGGATGCAGACACACCCGTCCGGCGCTCCTGATAAATTAAACGCAGAAGTGAAGCGCGGGTTGCCTGCCAAGGAATGAATTGCGGCACCGCGGTTACGAAATCTAACTAGCCCCAACGTGAGAATCTGCCCGGGGGGAGCGGGATGTACGATGCGATATCGAAGTGTCTCAGGAGATCTAGTGATACCTCCATTTCAAGCCGGACAGCCGGGATTAGGTGATAACAAAGCTCACTAACTTAGTGCACGGCCGTGCGTGACGCGGACAAAAACCCCACCGGCCCGAGACATCCCATCCGTGTGTACGCGTCGATGTACCGGCTTCTTGCAGGAACGGCGCGGAGGAGGCTGGTCTGGTAGCTTATGTGTGTCGATTTTTCCTCCCCGTCCAACTTGCAGCAGGTTTAAATTTGAACAGGTAGTTAGTTCTCTGGATATTGAGTCCATTACGTCTGAGGAGGCGTGCCCCTAATTCGACGCTTACACATGTAAGGTACGATGGGACGTTTGAACTTAAACGTGCTTATTCATACAACCAGCAGATGTCTACCCACCAACGCATCTGGCTCGGCTCAGTGGTCTCGAAGTTCGTCCTTTTAGGGAAGCGTTCCCTTTTCGGTGTGTCGCGCGCTCGAGCTGCTGGCAAATACAACGCCATCTAGTGAAGATCGAATTCTCTTCTAAGGGATGTATAGCATGATTATCGACGCGGACCCCAGCTACTAGCCCTCACCTGCGCAACTCAGGGAAACGCCTAGTCTATCATTCAGGAACATCACACGCGATCCGACGTCCACGCAGTAGCACGGCCCGGGAGGCTCGGGGGACGTGAGAATGTCTAAGGGCCGAAATGATGAGTCGTGCGCTAGTTCCCCAGTCCTCCATCAGTTCATGGTGTCGATATGAGGAGTCGCGAGTGGTAAGTGATAAGAGGGCTCGACGAGAACGCTGCCCCATCTAGACATGCTCCTCTGGGACGTGGGTAAAAGCCGCATATGATTTGGCAAGCTCCTTCTGAGCCATATGTATGGATCTGGGTTGACTGATTGCAGTTGGACTTCCTTCCTCCAGTTCCCTGCTAGGCGTTGCGGCAGGTGCCACCGACCTGTTGCCCACATATATTTTACAAGCTACTACACACCTAGGTAGCCATCTACTCTTTCAACAGCATGGGACATACTGATGATGCTGTCGTCTGCAGAATTAGTGGCCTTCTCACCGAACACAGCAGTCAGAGGCTTCTGACCCTGTGTAAACTGATTTATGTTTTCCAATATTGAACTTGGCACATCCTTTTCGGGTCTGCTCTCCTGAACGCGGTCCGGCGGGGACTCGAAGAGGACATAGTGTTGCAATGTTGACTCTGAACCCTACATAGCGGGTTCCCTGGTATCAGGGATCACAGGACGTGCAAGCGGAGCTCGGTCTTCATGTCAAATGACCAACAGGGCCTCTTGCTACCAGTTCAGGGCTTGCCATTCCGTATCTACCTGGCATGCCGTGCACCAAAAAAGCAACTGCTGCGCTGGTCTACGGCAACCGTATGGTAAGATACGCTGAAACGACACGCTTCTTGTGGAACTATTTCCCAAGTTACCGGGTCTGCACGGCGTTGAATCTACTACGTGGGCCAAATCATGAACACCCTCAAGCAGCAATGTCACATCCACCAGGTTCGAGCTGGGGAGTAGGAGGCCTAAGCGAACGATGCTGAGAAATTGGAGAGGCTCAATCAGCACGATACCCAGCAAGAAATAATGCAGCAAGCCTCTGGCTAACTGCTCCATGGTGCCATGGTCTGGGTATAAACTAGACCTTGGTGAATCATTGGCGGATCCCCCAACGACCTGTTGGCTTGTGGTCCGCATCAGGAACTACCAACTTTATCTAGACCTCGTCAGAAGTTGTGTGTCAGTTTCATTCTCGACGAACAAAGGGGCTTGACCAAGCCCTTACGTCATACACATTGCTTCGACGACCGACAGGGTAGAATGCTCGATGTTGGTTAGGCTGAGAGGTAGATATGAACGGCATGTGCGGAATTAAGGGTTCCAACACCAACTGGAGTCAGTACAATGCCGCCCCCATCCTCCTTCTCTTCAGGGGCTGACATTGCTAAGGACAAATAGATGCTTCCCCAGATATACACCTCGCCCTCGCACGCTGGTCACATGCAAGTCGTCGAACAACATGAGTGATCTTGCCCTCCTTTATCTTACCATCCGTCCTCTCCTCAGAGGCCTATCGTCCAACATCAGTAACTATTCGACTCAGCTCTGGAGACTTGTTTGCACTATCGCAAGCTCACTTCTAGCTCTAAGTATGCGACAACATCATAGCCAACCCATCAACTTGCGTATTGCAACACCTCGAAAGATACAAGCATGAGTTTTACGGGGACCATGCCACATACCGCTTCCGGTATCGAGACTGCTCATATGGATGAGAACCTGCTGTCGTAATCCTCCCAACGCTCGCTTTCCCTTGTCCCTTTCAGCCAACTTCCAACGACAGCTGCGATCCATCCTCATGACTGAACGACATGCGCTCCAACATCATAATAACTGCGTTTCTTGGAGCTTTCTTTGTCTTCTAACGTCTATAAAACATGTGCCAATATGCTGCCTGGAGTCGCCGAAACTGTCCTTATCCTCAAGGAAGAGGCTAGGATCCCGAATCCACCATAGCTTCAACAGTCAACCGACTTCCGAACATCCCGCTCGGCCACACACATCCAAGGCAACATCAATACGAACGCGACAAAAGCCCTTATATCAACATATAGAAGACCACGGTGGCTCCATCGAGGACTGGGTGGAGGACGTTGAAACCGTCCGCGAGGAAGAACTAGGGAAGCAGACGCAAAACCTGGTGAGTTCTGGCAAACCAGAGCATCCCCTCATAGTAGGCTAGGTCCTCCTAGGACAGTCGGCGAATGGCCGGACCGTTACCCTGACATACCCGCCGAACGAGGAACTCACAGACAAGTTGAGAGAGAACGCTCGGATAAGAGGCAACAAGGGAGAAACCTTGGAATACGACAATGACTTGTTCGCTTCTGGCACAGTACGTATAGATTTACTTATACATTACGAGTTTGGGCATGGGCTGACGCTGGACAGTGGAGAACTGATTTGATTTCGATGCTTCCAAGCTTTACAATACCCATGAAGCATTCATAGAGGCGGAGGCCCCGGACATGCACAAATTACGCCACCAGGGCGTTAAATACGTGAACCAAGGCCAGATGACCCCAACAGGAGTAACTAGTCGGTGTTGTCTCATGGGCCGCATCCCAGCTTCAGTATGGAACTTGGTACTTCTCTGATCCATCTAGCAGGAGACTCTGGGATCGATAGCCTCACGCATGGCGTGACGGCCATTATTCTTAAGTATTAGAGAATAGAGAATGACGAAAAGCAGTTTTGCCATCTCTCCTTTTCGCATTCCTTACTGCCATTGCGTTTCGTCGTTAGGTTGCCTTCAGCCCAATATATGCAGCGATTCCCAGAAGATTTCCCTTCTCTTGAAAGCTCGCGTGCCACCATGCTTGATTAACAGAGACCTACGACCTACGACCTGCATTCCATGTGCGTGCGATCTCGCAAGCATCTACGGATGAGGATGGGAAGTTCAGCCACCATGACAACTGCTACTGAATGAAGACCAGGCATCCCTGAGTTCTGTGAAGCGTCCCCGCTGAGAAATTCCCGCTAAGGCGACCGCGCATGTAATGGCCACTACGCCCGAAGAAGCCGAAGTTGGAGTATAGAAGCGTGAGAGAAAGCGATCGCGGGGTTGGCAAAGTCGGTGCACTCCCGACGGGCGGGGAAGGTGTCCCTATCTCGCGGTCTTAGACTAACATCTAGGAGGCGTATGCTTCGCGTACATAACCGGGGTATTTGGTTAGAGACGCAGTTACGTCGTTTTCAAATCGCGTAAGTACGAGAGTAATAAGAGAGTCGGAATTCCGGGGCAGACTAGACTCACTCCAAGCCCCGTCATGACCCGGACGCACCCGGCAGTCCGGGGTCAACCGGCCCGCCCACGGGGATCCGCTCTAGAAATAATGGGGCACCCACCGTTCGACGTCGTAAACCCCCCCCCCCTGCCAGCTGATGACGTTTCCTGATTGGCTTTCCGAACATCCCCTCCATTGGGAGAGAAAGCCTATCGCATTACTCATTACCTAATCTACCACGGCACCGGCGTCGGTCGGTCGGTCCATCACCAGCGTGACACCAACAAATATCCCGCCGTCGCGACGAAAGCTTCCTCCTCCCCTCCTCCTGCACGACGAACGATGGCCGAGAAGAGCGCGGTTGAAAACAGCAGCGGCGGCGGCGGCGGTGCTGCTGCTTCGGCGCCGTATCCCCTCCCCCGGGTCACGATCCGGTTCTGCACGCAATGCAAGTGGATGCTGAGAGCCGCATACGTAAGTCGCGCCCCGGCTCTTACACGCACCCGCTCCGTCTCCTTACCCCGAGGAGACAACAATACACCGGCTAACACAGCTTCGCTCCCCTCGGAAACCAACAGTTCGCACAGGAGCTCCTGTCGACCTTCTCGACGTCCCTCGGCGAAGTAGCCCTGCAACCGTCGACGGGCGGGACGTTCGTCGTGGAGCTGTTCTTCCAGGGGCCTCCCTCCTCCTCTTCTACCGCTCCGGAGCCCGCGACCCCGGCGCGACCGCAGCACCGCGTCATCTGGGACCGCGGGGTCGACGGCGGGTTCCCCGAGACCAAGGAGCTGAAGCGGCGCGTGCGGGACGCCATCGAGCCCGGGCGGAACCTGGGGCACGTGGACCGCGACCATCACCGCGGCGGCGGCGGCGCGGAAGCGAAGCCGGACGAGGGGACCGGCGACGGCGGCAAGGAGGCGGCGCAGAAGCTGACCGAGGCCGTGGCGACGCAAGCCCGTCCTCCGAAGGCGAGCGGCGAGGTGTGCGAGGACTGCCAGTGAGTCCCCCGCCTGGCAGAGGGGAGGAGCGGAGCGGCCGGGCCGTGCGGTCTTCGAGCATCGACCGAGCTTATCGCAAGGGTCTTCGATATCCATTTTGAGCAAGAGCGACGCCAGAAGCCGAGCCGGGCCTTACGATGGGAGGGGTCGGCACATGCGCGGTGGTTCGGAACCATGCCGAAGGCCGAAGCTAGATAGGCGGGAGCGTATATGCGCCGCTGAACGGAGAAGAACTGGGTGGAGAAAATCCGGTACGCAGGCCGTAGTATGTACACGCGCCTGCGCGGTGATGAACGGCTATGTAAAGAACGCCCCGCGATATAATAAAGAGCATTTATATATTGTCACTCCAAGCCCACGAATCCGGGAGTCGCAAGGACAAGAAAGCTATAACTTAACCTCCGACCCAACCCCATCCCCTCCAAATGCCCCACCAAGAAGGCCACCGTCCCAACTATCTTCCATCCTAGCCATAGCCAGCTACCCAGCAGGCATGCCTCCCGGAAACGTAAAAGCCCGCATAAAACCGGCGGGCACATCCCCTAGCGAACCCACCCCGGTCCTCCTACC